>JAFEMH010002865.1:0-306755 GCA_022495995.1 Adenophora triphylla var. japonica
TTACGACTGCATCGCATGACGACTCCTTCGCCGTTTGCAACCTTGGGGCATTGACGTGATAGGGAAAATATCCGCAGAAGCAATGGGCACGAGTTCGTGTTGGTAGCCATCGACTACTTCACCAAGTGGGTAGAGGCCAAGTCCTACAAGGTCCTCACTTCCAGAAAAGTGGCCCAGCTTTATCAAAGAAAACATAATGTGCGTATATGGGGTGCCCAACGAGATCATTTCGATAATGGGTCACACTTCGAAGGAGACTGCGATAGACTGCCGTCGAATTCGAGTTACTCGCCACAAGTCGTCCCCGCATGCACCTCACCAATGGAGCCGTGGAAGCCGCTAATAAGACACTCGAGCGGATCATCCGAAGATGGCCACCCGTGGTCGTGATTGGCCCGAAAAGCCGCACCTAGCACTCTGGGGCTACGTAACGTCCGTCGAACAGCCACAGGAGAAACTCCTTTGCCCTAACTTACGGGATGGAAGCAAAGTGTTACCAAAGTGGAGTTGGAAATCCCGGCCATTAAGGGTCCTCCCGAAAACAGTGTCAATGAAGTGGAATGGTTGCGCACCGGCATGATGAGTTAGCCCCGCTTGACGAGAAAAGGCTAAAAGCCATGGAACACACCCGAGCCTACCAGAGGCGAATGGCCGAGCGTTTGATAAAAAGGTCAAGGCCGTAGACATCAAAGAGGGCGACTTAGTGCCGAAAGTAAAGCCCCTACCGAGACAACCCCGGGAAAATGGGAACCCGTCCGGATCGGCCCTTATGTGGTGCAAGATACCGTCAGAGGAGCAATGAAGCTTGCGTACTTGGATGGCAATCCCTTTGTCCGCCCAAATAACTAAGTGATAAACTCCGAAGATACTATGTCCGATAAAAAAAAAAAATAAAAAAAAATAAAAAAAGAAAAAAAAGTGCAAAAAGAGTAATACCTAAATGGTGGCCGAAACCCCAAAAAGGGCGGTCTAGGCAAAAGACAAATGGTTGCACATATAAAAAAAAAAAAAAAAAAAATCTTAGTGCAAAAAGAGTAATGCCCAAACTAGGCCGAAAACCCCAAAAAGGGCGGTCTAGGCAAAAACAGGCCGCACATAAAAAATTTGGTTCACTGTAATGAACTACGTAGACCCGAGCCCCTTAGCCTTTCTTGTAAAAGGGGAACGTAGGCAGCCATATATGGTTCGGTCTAAACAATAAAAAGGACAATCAAGCTTCCATGAAGTGCGTCCTAAATAATAAAGGGTATTTCAGTTTTCATAAACGGGTCCCAATAAATAAGACATTTGAATTTCCATGAAATGTGTCTTGACTAATTTTTAAAATAATATTTCTTGTTCATTACAAGTTAAAAACTTCTTGATGAGTTCAAGCACTACCTCTTAACTCGCTAACCTCGCTAAAAAGATCTAAAATACAATAAAATGCCTAAATAAACTAATGTGTTTGCAAATGGCAACAAGAGGATCTTGAGAAAAGACTTGTCGCCGTCATTCGCCGAGTCTTCTTCGCCTTTCTTCCCTTTTCCTCGGCCTCGTCGAGTCTTCTTCCTTTCTTCTCAATAATGTCGGTATCCCTCATCCCGACCTCTCGGTATCCTCACCGGAGCCTCTACCAACCCCGTGTCAATAAGCGCTCTCTCTATACGAGCACGAGTCCGCACCTCCTCCCTCTACGCCTCGGGCCAAAGGAGCGACTCCTCGGACAATCTCTTGTTCCGAGCCTCCATATCTCCGACCAAGTCACCTCGGGACCGGTTATGGCAACTTGCCTTAGCCTCGCCTCCTCGTAGTCCTACTCGAGTCACGCCTCCCAATAAAGCTCGACGTCTATCCTCCAAGATAACCCGAGTCGCTCCCATCTCCCTCTCGTACCCGCCTCCAAGTAGACAAAGTGGTCAAGATCGTGCTCTTCTCGCTCCCGAAGATAGCCCCCGGTGGGAAAGCAAGATATGTCCAAGCCTCGAGATGAAAGAGAAGCCGGCCGGATCTCTCATGTCCAATGACACCACCTCCATGGTCCCGATGTCCTCCCAATCACTCAATGGCTCCCGTAAAGCCCCAAACCGCCCGGATACCAAGCAGTGGTAATGTAGAAGGACGACCAGGAATCCTGAACCCTCACAAAGATAAGACTCCCGAAATATCCTCCCGGTCCGCAACCTCCAATGTGGTATCCACCAACGGATGTCCGAAGTGGATAGCCTAGCCATCATCGCCTCCCGGCTACCCCGTTCTCGCCGCCTAGGTGCACCTCTCCGAGAAATCACCCAAGGGCACCGAGTCGGCAAAGCCCTGTGCAAAGCCCCGAGCCTCTCCCGCAGCCACAAAGTCAACATAGCCGGACTCCTGACCTCATGAAACGGTCTCCCGAGCCATCCTATCAATCCCATGAAATGTCTCTCCCAAAACCACGGGACAATATCCTTCCCACTCTCAGCCTCCGACCATGTCCAAGAGACCACTATGACGCATCCCCACTGACTCGCCGGTGAACAAAATAGTAGAATACGCAGAGAATGAAAGCATCCATAGCCACCGTGGTCGCAGCCATATCCGGGAGACCCAAACCTCGCCCGGATATCGAAAGGTCAATCCTATCCGGGGCTACCATCATCCTCTCTGGCCTCTCCCAAAGGAATCTGCAAAAGATGCAAGCTTTACCGTCACCTGCACGTCTCCGATCGCCGGAATAGATATAGCCTCAGCCTCGGGACCCCCAATCAAGGCTCAAGTCTTCGTGCGTTGGGACAATTTTGTTGTAAGAAAAGCAAGAAACATGTCTCCTGGGACGTCCGTAACTTTGCCGCGGCTCTCAACAGGTCCCAATCGGGCGGGAGATCCCTCAAATGCCATAAAGACTTGATCTTGAAGGAAGAATCAAGCAGTCCCTTGTGATTTTGGAAGTTATGTCTCGCCCAAGGTTGAAGACCGGATAGAAAATGGTCTCGCTTCCCCCCTTTTCAATCTGACGAGCTTCTCCATTGCAAAGTGATCAAAGATGGTGCTTTTAGGTCCAAAATATGCTCTGGGAACAATTGGGACAAGTCTAGAGTGAAAATGAAATGAAATGGCCAAGCCTTGCTTTTATTCGTAAAATAACCAGCTCGTACAGAATCGTTAGCCGCACGGCTTCATTTGCCCTCAAGGCCATGCCGCACGGCTACATTAGCCCTCTCGCAGTAAAAATTCTGCAGCAACCAAAGTTGCTGCCCAAGGGAGTTTTCACCCCACTTTTTCAACCAAAACCCGTACAAAAACATATCCGTAAGCCATTCAAGCATTTATACACCATTATAAATCATTTTGGCCCATTTTCAGCCACCAATTCCAAGCAAAAAAGTCGCCCCAAGGCTCAGATAATATGCAAATTGAAAAAGCATAAATTAGAAAAGTAAATAAAATGTAAATACAATGTTTTCGCCCCATCGGCGCCCAAATAAAGCAAAAAATAAACAAGTTGTGCATAAAAATTGTAAATTGTTTGTTTTTGTTCCAAATCTATTCTAGAGACCTCCTAGGCCTCCGATTCTTCTTCCTCCTCATCGCTACTCACCATAAATGCTAGCCTCCTCATCAAGTCCTCCTGGTCGCTCAAGTCGACAAATGGACATTATCGTGCCCTCGTACTCACCACCGCTCCAGAATGTCGGGCTGGGTCCCCGTCCCCGAGGCATGGCACTAGAAGAGTACTCCGAGGCCGATGAGGTAGACGCCGTGCCCCCGACGTGCCGTCTCTTGCGCCCGTGCTCCCGTGCATCCGCCGCCGCCTTCGGGCGCAGCGCAACTTCCTCGAAGAGACCGGCACATGTCCTTCCAGCCCCTATTCCGCCTCGACCACCCTATCGTAAGTGCGAGCCGGAACTCCGAGAAAAGAAGAGAAAAATCTCGTAAAATCTCAAAAATTGCAAAAGCGTAAAATCCGAAAGCTAAAAAGGGAATAAGACCCTAAGAGTACACTTACAAGGCTATCAGCGGCAAGGTGTACCGGGCTCCCTAGCATCGGGGACAGTATCCTCATCCTCCTCGGCACTCCATGGACCACATAGGACAGATGCGCAGGAGGGATCGGCGGGTCGCAGGCTCATCCTCCCCATATCCCCGAGTGACCGCCGCCTTCACTCAGCTTCGTGGCGTCCTCAGCGCCGCTCCACAAACACAACAGAGGGGGTGTCCATATCAAAATACTCCTCCGCAGCCCACGCCTCGCCCGGTACCTAGCAATCTCATCCTCTCGGCCAATCCCCTGGGCCGTAGCATCCGTGCCGGAGGATCCCGAGGAGTAATGGCGACCAATGGAGGGACATGGCCATGCCGCCTCGAGAAACGGTCCCCCAAGTAAAATGACATCACATGTCAGCCCCAGCCACCTCCTCTCGCCTCGTCACCTCGATGGCATCTCCCAAAGCAAAATCTCCTGGATACCGCCCTGTGGGTAGAAGTCCACTCCATCGTGCCCATCCCCGTTGATGACTCGGCCTCACCATTTTTGTAGTCGAAGGTAATCCGGGTCTTCCCGTGAATTTATCTCTCGCATCTCCCTCCAAATAACCATAGCAGGGAAGATGGTGACATCACTCACGTCTCCAAGGGAAGAACCCGATCACCTCGCAAACCATGCCTCGCATGTTCAAAACATCAAAAGGTCATTCTCTCTCTTATAAAAGTCTCAAGACGTAAAAGAGAAAAGAGAAAAGAAAGGAGACTACCTCAAGGGCGAATGAGAAGCACCCATGGAAGCACTTGTTCCGACCTGTACATGTCCAATGAGAAGTACAACTCCGCCAATCCGGCCTCTCCCCAAGAGACCGGTCCCTATCCCATCAACATCCTCCAGAGTCGAGGGAGGCAAGTCATAGCTATCGTCCTGCACTAGCAAAGATGGTGACTCGATAGAATCAACCATATGAATGCTCTAGCCACCAAGGGCCACATCATTAGCAAGAAAGTTCGCATGCAAGTCTCGAATCGCCACCTCGACATTCCGTGTCTCCATCCTCACCCAGGAATCAGCTCAAACCCGACCAAAGCTGAAACTCCTCGGCGATAATATGGTCTCTCCAAGTCACGGGCCTCCCGGTGAACCGTAGAGCGCAATAGCCGTGAAATCGGCAGAGTCACCGTCGGCTCTCCCGGCTCGGGAAAGCTATGCGGTACCGTCCCCACTGAGAACTCGTAAAGGGCCCGGACCAAGCCCTTGCTCTTAGAGGTGATGTGAACACCCCGCCGATGGCCTCTACAAATGCATCCAAGCCGGTAGCCCTCACCACCGCTTGCTGGGATTTCCCAGTTCTTCTCAAAATCCGGCATCCTCTGCCAAAGCTTGACTGCAATCTCCGATGGTCCTCTAGAATTGTTCTCCTGTAGACAAGCACATCAAAAAGAATTATGGGTATGTGATTTTTGTGCAAAAATATGGAGATTAGCTCTTATTTGTAAAAATAAAGTGCCTCTCTTTGAAATGCATGCTTTGGTGCTTTGTACCCTATGCTATTTCTATTGTTTGTACATTGTGAAAAAGTCGTCGTGTAGGGACGGACTTTGTAAAAAAGAGGAGTGTGACATTGAAATTATCTGGGTTCGCGCGAGCGAAGCGGTTGTCTTTCGCGGAGGGTTGGTGTCTGAGACCTCGCTTTCGGGAAGGAGAGGAGTCGTCACGCGGTTTTGTATTTTGAGCCCAAACGTTGAAAAATGGCTTTTGGTTGAAAATGGTGTCATTTTTATTGGTAGCAAAAACTTAGGAAAAGGCTTTGAAAATGGGGTGTCATTTTTATTGGTAGCAAAAACGAGTAAAAGGCTTTTTTAGTAACAGAGATTGTTAGGTTCGGAGGTCACGTTACGTTTCGGGAAGAGTATTTTGAGATCACCCGAAATGCCTCGTATGACGAGTCTTTCTACCTTTCTCGAAAGCGTGTGCGTGAGTGTGTGTGTGTGTTTGTCTTTTTGAAATGGGGGCTTGAATGACAAGCTTAATCATGGTTTGAATGTCAAACGTTGATTATGGTTCTGTTTGAAAAGGCGAGCGTTTGAATGACAAATGTCGGTTTTTTGAAGTTTTTAGGAAAAGTGGCGCTAATGCTGATTTTAACTGTTTATCTTAAGTGTCAAATGTTGACTTTTAAGAAAAGAGTGTTTGAATGTCAAACATCGGTCTTTTGAGTTTGAAGATGAGCGTTTGGATGCCAAATGTCATTTCGTGCGTTTTGAAAGAGAGTTCGAATGTCGAACTCCGGTTTTGAACCGGGCGTGCCATTGTTAGCTTTTTTACGGGAAAAAAGAATTAAATGTTTTGAATGTCAAATGGCAGCTTTTAAGTTTGAAGATGAGCGTTTAGATGCCAAACGTCATTTCGCGCGTTTTGAAAGAGAATTCGAATGTCGAACTCCGGTTTTGAACCGGGCATTACATTATTAGCATTTTTATGGGAAAAAGGCATTAAATGATATGCGATCAGCGAATCGGGTTGCGACTTGGACTTTGAAAAGTAAATACTATCACGATCCAAACGACCCGGAATTGTAAAGTACGATCGACGAGCCAAACAGCTCGGAATTGTAAAGTTGCGTAAATGTAAAGAACGTTCGACGGATCAAACGGTCCGAAATTTGTAAATGACATGAAAGTAAATGACGATCGATGGATCAAACGATTCGGAATTGTAAATGACATAAAAGTAAACGGAACGGGACCGGAATGCCGTTTTAACCCGAGATTACTTCTCTTATGGAAAGCGAAGAGGAACAGGGACTAAAACATATCGGACCCCGTTTAGACGATGACGTCTACATTTCAACAACGTCGTCCGAAACGATTGTAGCGACTGGCGCGTAAATCGAGAAGGAACGAGAGTTTAAAGAGAGAGGGAGCTACCTATGGCTAGGGTCGGCTCCTTTTGCTCGATGGGCGTATACGGGATACGAAAATTTGTTTGGAGCGGTGTTTTGAGGTGTCGGGGGTTGTATTTGATCGAAATACAAAGTTTTCACGCAAAATGAGGTAAAACGGGGCTCGGGAGGGGTGAGAACCAGTTTAGGCCGTGGCTTTTGGGTGAAAGGGAGTAATTTTTGTTGTTGTAAATGGCTTTGATAGCCTCTATATTTATAGGTGAAATTTCATGATAATTTCGGACGGACTGAGGGTGAAAACCAGGGGGTTTTGTGATATTTTGGAAATTGGAGGGACTTGCTGGCAATTCTGGATTGTCTGCAAATGAGTCCGACCGGACTGGGACTGTATACCAGGGGTATTTTAGTCTTTTGTCATTGATTTTTGATTGATGTTGATGAGGGAGCTGTGGCATGCACGCCACGTGTCCCTGTGACTCACCAGGTTGTGGGAGTTCGCGCCATTATCCCCGGTTTTGTCAGTTTTTAAAATAACTGTCCGAAAAATGTCTGAAACGCCCCCGGAAAGTGCCGAAAAGTGCGTTTTTCAGGGAAAGCCATACTTTTACGTGCGACAACGTGTGTTGAGTACGCTTTCACATTGGGATGCACGGGGCAGACCCGAGACGTCTCATTGGCTTGGGAACGGGAAGCTTAACGGGTTCCAGTTAACCTGGAGCGGGCCAGTTAACGGATTTCGGTTAACTTCTAATGGATTTTGACGATCCGGATTTGGGTACTTACAGTTAGCCCCTCAGCGACGTCACTTCCGAAGGAGGTGGGGTCGTTGAAAAAGATAAGGATCCAAATCGGTGGATGCCTTACTTTGAAAGACCTGGGCGGTCAGTTGGCTGGACCCTTATCGAAAGGATTCCTACGTATCTCGAGCGGTAATCAAGCCGATCGTAGTTCGTAGGTGCAAGGAGCCGCGCGTGGGGACCTTGACCTGAGCGAGACTGTTGGGAGGCGTCTAAACATAAATGAGACCACTGCGAGGTACCTAGACCTGAATGGAGACTATTGTGAGGCATCTGAACCTGGGATTTCTGAAACCTTCGAGGGGGTGTGGCGCCTCAGACCGGAGTTGCTGAACATACGAGGGCGTGGGGCGCCTCAGACCGGAGTTGCTGAAACATACGAGGGCGTGTGGCGCCTCAGACCGGAGTTGCTGAAACATACAAGGGCGTGTGGCACCTCAGACCGGAATTACTGAACATACGAGGGCGTGTGGCGCCTCAAATCGGAGTTGTTGAAACATACGAGGGTGTGTGGTGCCTCAGACCGGAGTTGCTGAAACATACGAGGGCTTGTGGTGCCTCAGACCGGAGTTACTGAACATACGAGGGCGTGTGGCGCCTCAAATCGGAGTTGCTGAAACATACGAGGGCGTGTGGCACCTCATTGCGGAGTTGCAAGGATGTGTTTATCCTGAGATGAAGGCGTTCGTGCCTTGAGTACTGGACTTATGATGACTGCCAGGTTTATCCGCCGGGGATAGGGTGGCAATGATGGGAATGGTTGTGTTAAACTGGCGTTATTAACAACACGGAAGGATTGACGTTCTAACGACGGGGTTAAGAACGGGATGTGGTCTCGGGAGAGACTGACACATTGCTGGGGAAAAGCGTCCAGGTTTCTGACAGGGTAAGCTAGGAATGAGGGGGTTGATTGTCGTTTCTTCTTGGACGGATGATCTTAGGATCCTACTGGGGAGGAATGTTCGGGCTTACGGCGATGGCCGAAGAGGGATTTTTGTGTGGGCTTACCTTGATGGCCGCTGAGGTGGGATGATCGGGCATACGACGGGCGGCCGGGGAGATAAATGTTGGTGAAAACCAATGGGAATTTTGACGTCAGGAGACAGAATTGTGATTTGAATGTCCGGAGACAGGATTGAGCGTTTGAATGTCAAACGTCGGTTTGGGGCTGGAATGAGCGTTTGAATGTCAAACATCAGCTGGGGATGGAGAATTTAACGTCTGGAGACGAGCGTTAGTGAAAACTAACTGGGAATTTAACATCTGGAGACGAGCGTTAGTGAAAACTAACTGGGAATTTAACGTCTGGAGACGAGCGTTAGTGAAAACTAACTGGCTTGACCTCGGGGGAGGGGGTGTTAGAAATGTCTAACTTGGGGGAAATTTTACACTTTTGGGGGCCAAAAGGGGTAAAATTGAAACTGCGAGAAGTTGAGGGGCCAAAGTGGCAAGGAATCATTCTGCTTCAGAAAGAGTCCGGCCGGACTGAACCTGGAGTTGACCAGGTTTATTTCAGCGCCGAGGCCGAGGCAGAATTGGCCATTTCTTCCATTTATTCCGACGAGAAGGAGAGAAAAGAGAGAAGAAAACTCTTCCCAAATTGTGAGTTTTGCTCAAATTTGCAAGGGAAAATCAACATGGAGGGTGATTTGGGACCAATGGCTCGTCACGGAAGGACCGATAACGAAAGAACGAGGTTGGTGCGGACCATTCGGACCACCGTTCTTCCATTGAATCCAGCGGAGTTCTACCCGGCTCGGGAGACTCACAAATCCAAAGGAGGGATCGAAAGACAGGTAAACTTCCTTCAAATTCCATTAATTTTAAGAATGTGCATTCTTTAAATGTTAGGAATTTGACTAGAAATGAGTTAGGAATTTTGGTGCCCGAATTGGGGCTTTTGACTTTGCTATGCGCCTTTGTCGAAATTGACTAGAGTGTAGTTCAATTGACACTATGGGTAGATGACATAAAATTTTTGGTTGCAAAATTCCATGCCAAGATGTGTTTTCCGAAATTAAAGTAAATTTAATTTGGGACGGAGTAATTTTTCGAAATGTTCGAAAGGATTTGAAAGTTCCGAATTCGACGGATTTTTCAAGATGCTTTGAAAGTTTCAAGTTCGACGGAGTTTTCGAAGGGTTTTGAAAGTTCCGGATTCGACAGAGTTTTCGAAAGGTTTTGAATGTTTCAGATTCGACGGAGTTTTCGAAATATTTTGAAAGTTCCGGATTCGACGGAATTTTCGAAATGCTTTGAAAGTTTCGGATTCGACGGATTTTTCGAAAGGTTTTGAAAGTTTCGGATTCGACGGAGTTTTTGAAATGCTTTGAAAGTTCCGGATTCGACGGAGTTTTCGAAATGTTTTGAAAGTTACGGATTCGACGGAGTTTTCGAAATGTTTTGAAAGTTTGGACCGTTAATACTCCAACCGGGATGGAAATATTTTAGGAAAATGGGAACTATATCTGTGTTGCATCATTTTGACATGCGTTCGTGCACTCTGTTGATGTCGCTTCTGTACTTAACGTATTCTTGCCTTGTTCACCTGCAGGGGCGAGGGACAGTTGACGTTCACACCTTGAAGAGTCGGGGAGCCTTCGAGGCAGTTCGAGCGCTGTGGGAGATACTCCCGGACGAGGCTCGAGACGGAGAGAGGAGTCCACGACAGCTTGTGGTTGACTCCGGTTTGGCTGGATTTATCAGCGCGGTAGCCGTGGTGGTTGTGACGCAGAGGGCGAGGTCCATGTACGTAGCTCTGAGCGAGTACTGGTGGGACACGACCCACACTTTTCACTTCAGGTAGGGGGAGGCGACTGTGACTCCCACTGACTTTGAAGCTATCTCTGGGTTACAACCTGGGGCAGCACGCTGGTGTGGGTGGACGGCTATACCCGAGGCAGTTATCGGATCTGCTGGGCTTTGATATCACTGATGCCAGGGGCTTAGGTATTCGGTACAGGCCGATGGAGAATCACCTGAGGAGGGGTATTGATGCATATGGGGAGGGGTCCCCGAGGATGACCGGTGAGCGTCTGGCTCGAGGGTTCCTATGGTTCGCGCTGTCAGCTACTCTGTTTCCTACTTCTGACACATCCTGTCACTTCCCTTTGCTCGGTCGGGCCGCCCGATCCGGATGCCGCAGGGGGTTCGCATGGGGGAGGCCGGACCGCCGAGCTCTACCATGCCTTGGATAGGTTCTCACGGGGAGAGGAGAACACCTTGTGCTGCTTCTCATTTGCTTTGGATGTAAGTTCACGTCTTTTTCTCTTCCTTGTCTCATTTCTGTACTCGTATGTATCTGCTCTGTAGCTGACATAACTTTCCATTTGCTTGATAGGTCTGGTGCTTTGAGGTGTTCAGCACGCAGCGGTGGGAGATTAAGGAGGCGTACCAGTCCTTGTTCTCTGCCATGCTGTCTTGGCAAAAGGATGCGAAGAAGGCGGTGTCATCGAGGGAGGGTACTCGGATGACGTACGAGGAGGTGTCTCAGGCCCTGAGCCGAGAGTTCTTCTAGCCAATCAAGCTGACTTGGTGGAGCCAGATTCATGTCGGTGCGGTCCAGGTTGCTAGTGAGGTCACGCGTCGGCGGAAGCTGCTGGTGGGACTTCACTGCGATGCGATGTATCTGGGGGAGAGGGTGACCCGTCAGCATGGTCCGGGGTCCCTTCCTTTGGTGCCGATGGACCCGCCTCCACACATGCAGCATCCTTTGTCGATACCGATGGAGGAGTTGGAGCGGTATAGACAGGTCGTGTTCTATACCGAGCTTGTCATAGAGGGCGCCGACTATGACACTTTCTTGAGGATGAGGCTGAGGAGCCCGCAGGTGCAGCACAGGGAGGGCGAGGGCCCTGGATATCCCCGAGATCTCCCACTCCCACGCGCTAGGATGGCGTATGAGGGGCTGGACGGTTCCCGTAGGCGGTTGGTGATCCCTATCCCGGAGGAGGCGAGGCCTCAGTACAGAGTGGACCCCAATGCTTCGGTGAGTGCTTTTGATTTTCTGCATTTGATAGTAGTATTCTGCAAATGTTGCATCTGTACTGTCTGCTGGTCTTTTGACGACTTTCCTGGTTTGCAGGTGTCTGGCCGTACGTACAACCAGGCCGTGAGGCAATTGGACGGGTGGGCCAACTACGCTAGGAGGCTCGTGGAGTTCCTGCGGTGCAATTCCTAGAGGAGTGCGGCTGTACATGAGCCGAGGCGGTCTAGGCCGAGAGGTTCGTCTGCCTCCACGACCGGTGGAGCGGACTTTGCGCAGGGATTTGGCTAGTTCTCTGGCGAGACGGCGGGGTTCAGAGCTCGTCACTCTTCGCACTCGGGGCCCAAACAGGGAGAGTCCTCGAGGGCACAGGAGCGGAGGCGGCCTTTCGCGTATTCCCGCCTAGAGGAATTTGGAAAGTACTTGTCCTTGGTGGACCCGGCTGCTGTGGGGCAGAACATCGAGTGCTCGGATGACGAGCAGGACTCCGAGTAGTCCTCTTTTATTGCTTTTTTAGACAAAATGCATGTATTGTCCAGACGATTTGACTTGCATTTGAAAAGCCGCCCTTGAGGCGGAACCTGTACTTAGCACATCTATTTAGTGATTACCTTCTTCTATTTTCCGCAAATAAGCAAGTAGATTGATCAAAAATAAATAAAATGAAATATGCACAAAAATTCGAACTGGTCAAAATTTATGCCTATATGCACTGATATTTAATTAATTGCACTGTTGCACGAGCCAGGGTGAAAGTGTGAAATTACCCGGATTTTCGTGCGATGCGAAAAGCGGTTGTCTTTCGCTGGGTGTTGGTGTCTGAGACCTCACTTCTCGGGAAGGAATGAGGAGTCGCCACGCGGTTTTTGTATTTTGAGCTCAAACGTTGAGAAACGGCTTTAGTGAAAATGGTGTCGTTTTTATTGGTAGCAAAAACTTAGGAAAAGGCATTGAAAACAGGGGGTCTTTTTTATTGGTAGCAAAAACGAGTAAAAAGCTATTTGGTACTAGAGATTGTTAGGTTCGGAGGTCATGTTACGTTTCGGGAAGAGTATTACGAGATCACCCGAAACGCCTCGTATGACGAGTCTTTCTACCTTTCTCGAAATCGTGTGTGTGTGTGTGTGTGTGTTTGCATTTTGAAATGGGGGCTTGAATGACAAGCTTAATCTTGGTTTGAATGTCAAACGTTGATTAGGTGACCTGTTTGAAAAGGCAAGCGTTTGAATGACAAACGTCGATTTTGGAAGTTTTAGGAAAAGTGGCGCGAATGCTGATTTTAACTGTTTATCTTAAGTGTCAAATGTTGACTTTTAAGAAAAGAGAATTTGAATGTCAAACGTCGGATTTTGAGTTGAAGATGAGCGTTTGGATGCCAAACGTCATTTCGCGCTTTTGAAAGAGAGTTCGAAGGTCGAACTCCGGTTTTGAACCGGGCATTACATTGTTAACGATTTTACGGGAAAAACGTATTAAATGATTTTGAATGTCAAAAGTTTGCTTTTAAGTTTGAAGATGAGCGTTTGGATGCCAAACGTCATTTCGCGCTTTTGAAAGAGAGTTCGAAGGTCGAACTCCGATTTTGAATCGGGCATTACATTGTTAACGATTTTACGGGAAAAATGTATTAAATGATTTTGAATGTCAAAAGTTTCATTTAATTTTGAAGATGAGCGTTTGGATGCCAAACATCATTTCGCACTTTTGAAAGAGAGTTCGAAGGTCGAACTCCGGTTTTGAACCGGGCATTGCATTGTTAACGACTTTACGGGAAAAATGTATTAAATGATTTTGAATGTCAAAAGTTTTCTTTTAAGTTTGAAGATGAGTGTTTGGATGCCAAACGTCATTTCGCGCTTTTGAAAGAGAGTTCGAAGGTCGAACTCCGGTTTTGAACCAGGCATTACATTGTTAACGATTTTACGGGAAAAACGTATTAAATGATTTTGAATGTCAAAAGTTTGCTTTTAAGTTTGAAGAAGTGTGTTTGGATGCCTAACGTCATTTCGCGCTTTTGAAAGAGAGTTCGAAGGTCGAACTCCGGTTTTTAACCGGGCATTACATTGTTAACGATTTTACGGGAAAAACGTATTAAATGATTTTGAACGTCAACGAATCAGGTTGCGACTCGGACTTTGAAAAGGTAAATACTATCACGATCCAAACGGGTCGGATTTGTAAATGACAGTATTTAAATGCGGTATCGACGGAATCAAATGATCTGGAGTTGTAAATGATGATCGACGAGCCAAACGACTAGGAATGATAAAGTACGATCGACGAGCCAAATGACTCAGAGTTGTAAAGTTGCATGAAATGTAAAGGACGTTCGACGGATCAAACGGTCCGGAATTGTAAATGACAGAAATTTAAATGACGATCAACGGATCAAACGATCCGGAGTTGTAAATGACATAAAAGTAAACGTAACGGGGTCGGAACGCCGTTTTAACCCGAGATTACTTCTCTTACGGGAAGAGAAGAGGATCTAGGGGCTAAAACATATCGGACCCTGTTAGACGGAGGGGTCTACATTTCAATAACGTCCTCCGAAACGGTTGTAGCGACTGGCGCGTAAACCGAGATGAAACGAGAGTTTCAAAGAGAGAGGGAGCTACCTATGGCTAGGGTCATCTACTTTGGCTCGGGGGGCGTATACAGGATACGAAAGTGTGTTTGGAACGGTGTTTCAAGGTGGCGAGAGTTGTATTTGATCGAAATATGAAGTTTTCACGCAAAACGAGGTGAAATTGGGCTCGAGAAGAGGGAGAACCAGTTTAGGCCGTGGGGTATTTGGTGAAAGGGGTGAAAAATTGTTGTTTTAAATGGCTTTGACAGCCTTGGTATTTATAGGGGTAATTTCAGTATGAGTCCGGACGGACTTAACCTGAAATTGAGGGGGTTTTGTGGTATTTTGGAAATTGGAGGGGCTTGTTGGCAATTTTAGAGAATCTGCAAATGAGTCCGGCCGGACTGAGTCTGCAAACCAAGGGTATTTTTGTCTTTTCACTCTAAAATTGATTGAAGAGTGACTAGGGAGCTGTGGCATGCAAGCCACGTATCCCATGAGTCACCAGGCTTTGTGGGAGTTCGTTCCCGGGTCCCGGTTTTGTCCCTTTTTAAAATAACAGTCCGGAAAATGTCGGAAACGCCCCCGGAAAGTGCCGGAAAGTGGGTTTTTTTGGGAAAACGGTACTTTTATGTGCGATGACGTGTGTTGAGTACGTTTCGACGTTGGGATGCTAAGGCAGTCCCGGGACGTCTCGTTGGCTTGGCAACGGGGAGTTTAACGAGTTCCGGTTAATCTGGAGCGGGCCAGTTAACGAATTTCGATTAACTTTCTGACGGATTTTGACGATCCGGATTTGGGTACTTACGGTTAGCCCCTCAGCGACGTCACTTTCGAAGAAGGTGGGGTCGTTGAAAAAGATAAGGATCCAAATCGGGATGCCTTACTTTGAAAGAGACCTGGGCGGTCAGCTGGCTGGACCCTTAGCAGAAGGATTCCTACGTATCCCGAGCGAGAATCAAGCCGGTCGTAGTTCGTAGGTGCAAGGAGCCGCACGTGGGGACCTTAACCTGAGCGAGACTGTTGGGAGGCGACTAAACATGAATGAGACCATTGCGAGGTATTTGGACCTGAATGGAGACTATTGTGAGGCGTCTGAACCTGGGATTTCTGAAACCTTCGAGGGCGTGTGGCACCTCAAACCGGATTTATTGATACTTATGAGGGCGTGTGGCGCCTCAAATCGGAGTGGCTGAAACATATGAGGGCGTGTGGCGCATCAAACTGGAGTTGCTGATACTTATGAGGGCATGTGGCGCCTCAAACCGGAGTGGCTGAAACATACGAGGGCGTGTGGCGCCTCATACCGGATTTGCTGAACATACGAGGGCGTGTGGCGCCTCAAACCGGAGTGGCTGAAACATATGAGGGCGTGTGGCACCTCAAACCGGAGTTGCTGATACTTACGAGGGCGTGTGGCGCCTCAAACCGGAGTTGCTAAAACTTACGAGGGCGTGTGGCACCTCAAACCGGAGTTGCTGAAACATACGAGGGCGTGTGGCGCCTCAAACCGGAGTTGCTGATACTTACGAGGGCGTGTGGCGCCTCAAACCGGAGTTGCTGATACTTACGAGGGCGTGTGGCGCCTCAAACCGGAGTTGCTGATACTTACGAGGGCGTGTGGCGCCTCAAACCGGAGTGGCTGAAACATACGAGGGCGTGTGGCGCCTCAAACCGGAGTTGCTGATACTTACGAGGGCATGTGGCGTCTCAAACCGGAGTTGCTGATACTTACGAGGGCATGTGGCGCCTTAAACCGAAGTTTCGAGGATACGTTTATCCTGAGACGAAGGCGTTCGTGCCTTGGATGCTAGGCTTACGATGACTGCCAGGTTTATCCGCCGGGGATATGGTGGCAAATGATGGGAACGGTTGTGTTAAACTGGTGTCATTAACAACACGAAAGGATTGACGTTCTAACCACGGGGTTAGGAACGGGAGGTGATCTCGGGAGAGACTGACACATTGCTGGGGAAAGGCATCCAGGGTTCTGACGGGGTCAGTTAGGAACTGAAGGGGTTGATTGACGTTTCTTCTTAGACGGATGGTCTTAGGATCTTGCTGGGGAGGATGTTCGGGCTTACGACTGGCGGCCGAAGAGGGATTGTTGTGCGGGCTTACCCTGATGGCCACTGAGGTGGGACGATCGGGCTTACGACTGGCGGCCGGGGAGATGAATGATGGTGAAAACCAATGGGAATTTTGACGTCGGGAGACGAAATTGTAACTGGAATGTCCGGGGACGTGATTGAGCTTTTGAATGTCAAACGTCAATTGGGAATTTAACGTTTGGAGACGGACGCAAGCGTTTGAATGTCAAACATCGACTTGAGATTTAACGTATGAAGACGAGCATTAGTGAAAACTAAATGAGAATTTAACGTCTGGAGACGAGCGTTAGTGAAAACTAACTGGGAATTTAACGTCTGGAGACGAGCGTTAGTGAAAACTAACTGAGAATTTAACGTCTGGAGACGAGCGTTAGTGAAAACTAACTGGGAACTTAACGTCTGGAGACGAGCGTTAGTGAAAACCAATGGGAATTTTGACGTCGGGAGACGGAAAACCAATGGTGAAAACCAATGGGAATTTTGACGTCGGGAGACGGAATTATAACTGGAATGTTCAGGGACATGATTGAGCTTTTGAATGTCAAACGTCAATCGGGAATTTAACGTCTGGAGACGGACGCAAGCGTTTGAATGTCAAACGTCGACTTGAGATTTAACGTCTGGAGACGAGCATTAGTGAAAACTAAATGAGAATTTAACGTCTGGAGACGAGCGTTAGTGAAAACTAACCGGGAATTTAACGTCCGGAGACGAGCGTTAGTGAAAATTAACTGAGAATTTAACGTCTGGAGACGAGCGTTAATGAAAACTAACTGGGAATTTAACGTCTGGAGACGAGCGTTAGTGAAAACTAACTGAGAATTTAACATCTGGAGACGAGCGTTAGTGAAAACTAACTGGGAATTTAACGTCTGGAGACGAGCGTTAGTGAAAAGTAACTGAGAATGTAACGTTTGGAGACGAGCGTTAGTGAAAACTAACTGGGAATTTAACGTCTGGAGATGAGCGTTAGTGAAAACTAACTGGGAATTTAACGTCTGGAGACGAACGTTAGTGAAAACTAACTGGGAATTTAATGTCTGGAGACGAGCGTTAGTGAAAACTAACTGAGAATTTAACGTCTGGAGACTAACTGAGAATTTAACGTCTGGAGACGAGCATTAGTGAAAACTAACTGGGGAATGGATCCTCGGGGAATGGGGTGTTAGAAATGTCAAACTTTGGGGAAATTTTACACTTTTGGGGGCCAAAAGGGATAAAATTAGAACTGCGAAAAGCTGAGCGGCTGAATTGGCAGAAAATTTTCTGGTGCAGCAAGAGTCCGGCCGGACTTGGACTGAATTTGACCAGATTCAAATCAGCTCCAAGGCCGACGCAAACCAGTCCATTTCCACCATTAATTTCGACGGGAGAGGAGAGAAAAGAGAGAAAATTTTCACCCCAAATTGTGAGTTTTGCTCAAATTTGTGAAGGAAAATTGCCATGGTAGGTGATTTGGAACCGATGGCTCGTCATGGAAGGACCGATGATGAAAGAACGCGGTTGGTTCGGACCATTCAAACCACAACATTTCCATTGAATCCGGCGGAGTTCTACCCGGGTAGGGAGAACCACAAATCCAAAGGAGGGATCGAGAGATAGGTAAACTTCCTTCAAATTCCATTAATTTTAAGAATGTGCATTCTTTAAATGTTAGAAATTTGACTAGGAATGAGTTAGGGATTTTGGTGCCCGAATTGGGGCTTTTGACTTTGCTATGCGCCTTTGTCGAAATTGACTAGAGTGTAGTCCAATTAAATCGGGATAGAGTAATTTTTCGAAATGTTCGAAAGGATTCAAAAGTTCCGAATTTGACGGATTTTTCGAAGGGTTTTGAAAGTTACGGATTTGACGGAGTTTTCGAAGGGTTTTAAAAGTTCCGGATTCTACGGAGTTTTCGAAGTGTTTCGAATGTTCCGGATCCGACGGAGTTTTCGAAATGTTTTGAAAGTTTCGGTTTCGACGGAGTTTTCGAAATGTTTTTAAAGTTCCGGATTCGACGGAGTTTTCGAAATGTTTTGAAAGTCCCGGTTTCGACGGAGTTTTCGAAATGTTTTGAAAGTTCCGGATTCGACGGAGTTTTCGAAATGTTTTGAAATCTTGGACCGTTAATACTCCAACCGGGATGGAAATATTTTAAGGAAAGAAATGAGAACTGTATCTGCATTGCATCATTTTGACATGAGTTCGTGCACTCTGTTGATGTCGCTTATGTATTAACGTACTTTGATGTGCTCACCTGCAGGGGCGAGGGACGGTTGATGTTCACAACCAGAAGAGTCGGGGAGCCTTTGAGGCAGTGCGAGCGCTATGGGAGATATTCCCGGACGAGGCTCGAGACGGAGAGAGGAGTCCACGGCAGCTTGTGGTTGACTCTGGCTTGGCTAGTTTTGTCAGCGCGGTAGCCGCGGTGGCTGTGACACAGAGGGCGAGGTCCATGTACGTAGCCCTGAGCGAGTACTGGTGGGATACGACCCACACTTTTCATTTCAGGCGGGGGGAGGCGACGGTGACTCCTTCTGATTTTGCTGCTATCACTGGGTTGCCGACCTGGGGCAACGCGCTGGTATAGGTGGATGGTTACACTCCCGGGCAGTTGTCGGAGCTGCTGGATTTCGATATTACCGATGCCAGGGGCTTAGGTATTCGGTACAGGCCAATGGAGGTGTATCTGAGCACGGGTATTGCTGATTATTTGGATGGGTCTCTGAGGATGACCGCGGAGCGCCTGGCTCAAGGGTTCATATGGTTCACGTTGTCAGCGACTTTGTTCTCGACTTCTGACACGTCCTGTCACTTCCCTCAGCCCGGGTTGCTGACAGACTTGGATGCCGTGTGGGGGTTCACATGGGGGGAGGCTGGACTGGCCGAGCTCTACCATTCCCTGGATAGGTTCTCACGGGGAGAGGAGAACTCCTTGAGCTGCTTCTCATTTACTTTGGACGTAAGTTCACATCTTTTTTTCTTCCTTGTCTCGTTTTTGTACTCGTATGTATCTGCTTTGTAGCTGAAATAACTTTCTATTTGCTTGGCAGGTCTAGTGCTATGAGGTGTTCAGCCCGCATCAGTGGGAGATTAAGGAGGTGTACCGGTCCTTGTTCTCTGCCATGCTGTCTTGGCAGAAGAAGGCGAAGAGGGCGGTGTCGTCGAGAGTGGGCACTCGATTGTCATACGAGGAGGTGTCTCAGGCCCTGAGCCGAGAGTTCTCCGAGCGGATCCAGTTGACCTGGTGGAGCCGGATTCACGTTCCTGTGGTTCAGGTTGCTAGTGAGGTTGCGCGTCGGCGGAAGTTGCTGGGGGGACTTCACTGCGATGCTATGTATCTGGGGGAGAGGGTGACACGTCAGCATGGCCCGGGGTCCCTTTCGATGGTGCCGGTGGATCTGCCTCTGCACATGCAGCATCCTCTGTCGATGCCGATGGAGGACTTGGAGAGGTATAGACATGACGTGTTCTATACCGAGTATGTCATAGCGGGGGCCGACTATGAGACCTTCTTGAGGATGAGGTTGAGGAGCCCGCAGGTGCAGCACAGGGAGGGCGAGGGCCCTGGATATCCCCGAGATCTCCCGTTCCCACACGCTAGGCTGGCGTACGAGGGGCTGGTCGGTTCGCGCAGGCGACTGGTGATCCCGATCCCGAAGGAGCCGAGATCTCGATATAGGGTGGACCCCAATGCTTCGGTGAGTGCCTTTGATTTTTTGCATTTTATAGTAGCATTCTGCAAATGTTGCATCTGTACTTTCTGCTTGTCTTTTGATGACCTTCCTGGTTCGCAGGTGTCTGGCCGCACGTACAACCAGGCTATGAGATAGTTGGACAGGTAGGCCAACTACACTAGGAGGCTCGTGAAGTTCCTGAGGTGCAGTTCCCGGAGGAGCGTGGATGTTCGTGAGCCGAGGCCTTCTAGGCCGAGAGGTTCATCTGCTCCCACGGCTGGTGGAGCGGACTTTGCACAGCGATTTGGCCAGTTCGCGGGCTGAACGACTGGGTTTGGAGCTCATCCTCCTTCGCACTCGGGGCACGAGAGGGGAGAGTCCTCGAGTTCGCAGGTGCAGAGGAGGCCTTTCGCCTATTCCCGCCTGGAGGAATTCAGAGACTTCTTGTTCGCGACGGATCCGGCTGCTGCGGCGCAGTGCATCGAGTGCTCGGATAACGAGCAGGACTCGGAGTAGTCCTTCTTTATTGATTTTTAGACAAAATGTATGTGTTGTCTGGAACGATTTGATTTGAACTGTTTTTGAAAAGGCGCCCTTGAGGCGGAACCTGTATTTCGCACATCTATTTAGTGATTACCTTCTTTTTATTTCGGCAAATAAGCAAGTAGGTTGATCAAAAAATAAATAAAATGAAATATGCATAAAAAATTGAACGGGTCAAAAATTATGCCTATATGCACTGATATTTAATTATTTGCACTGTTGCACGAGCCCGGGGCGGAAGAGATATTGGCATTGGTTAATTAAAACCATGGGAGCACGCAGAATCACAAAGGCATGAACAGGGCATTATTTTGAATTGTTTCCAATTTAAGAGCAGCTGGCTGCATAGTTGACCAAGTCAACTGCAAGAAGAGTTCGGCCGGACTGAGAGTGAAGTTTCAGATTCTTTTAAACTGCAGTTTCAGCTTTGTAATTCGTAAGAAACTGCGCATTGGTTTTGAACCTTTAGCTGAATTCTCTCAAATTCCTAAGGTTTACTTCACTTTCCATGGCTCCATTTCCTAAGCTATCGTCTCGAATGCAAGAGCGATATTTGGAAAATTTCCAGTCATGGGTACGGAACCACACGAGGCAAAATAAGGGGTTTTTCGAAGGCTGTTACGGGATGAAATCTGTTTGGGCTTTGAAGAAGCTTATGCCAGATTGGGATCTTTTGAGAGCCGCGTCTCATTTTTGGGATGTACGGAGGAATGTGTACAACTTTTCGTACAACGAAATCACTCCAACGTTCGAAGATTTCCGGGCCATTCTAGGAGGACCTGAGACGGAATAGCTAGTTCTTTCGTATGCTGGTGGCATGGCCACTGTTGAGAAGCTAGTGTCTCTGCTGGTATTTCGACTGGAGAAGCATACGGGATGCTGATATTGAACACTGATTATGTCGACATTTCGGGACTGCCCGATAGATTTGCTGGTAGTGAGGGAAGCGTCTTTGCGTGGGACGCGTTTGCTCTGTGCGCGATTGCTACTCTGTTCACATTCACGTCCTTGAGTGTGTGCCATCACAGTGTACTGGACCTAGTGCGGCAGTGCCGAAATGGAGGAGACATCGTGCCTTTGGTCCTGGGCGAGACGTTCCTGGGCATAGGTCGGATGGCGACCGGCAGCCGATACATGTGGGGAGGGAGTCCCGCTATGCTTACCATGTGGTTGAGAGAGAGGTTGCAAATGATGCCCGAGGTGCCAATGTCTTGTGACGCTTGGTCCTTTTCTCGACGTCCTCTGGTGATAGGGGGCAATCAGGCTGAACTGGAGCTCTGGATGGCCAGACTCCGCACGCATCACTTGAGATGGTGGGTTCCTCACTGGAAGTTACAGACTTGTCGGACCGCTCAGGAGGGTCTCTTGGTTGTCAGAGTGTCGGGGCTGTCCCAGATGGCTTTCTATATTCCATAGTTGGTGCTGCGACAGTACGGGCTGGAGCAGGTGCCATTGACGGGTTTAGTTTACGCTGCTACCTTTGAGGTGGGATCTCTGCTGATGGAAGATCCTTCGACGCTATTGATGCTCACACGGTTGTGGCAATACACGTCCTTTCCTGCCAGGGTTCTCTTTCACCAGAGAGGGGGCACTGTTCTGTCGACGCAGTATCTGAACTGGTACGAAGAGTGTATGGGGGAGACACAGATGCATGTCTTGTGGAGACGAAATGAGCTGTTAGGTGCTGATCACCTGGACAGCTCGACTTTAAGGAGGACCAAAGCGAGGACCAATCCTCAGAATCGTACTGGGAACGACATGGTTGACTATGAGGCAAATGCTGATCGGGAGGCCAATCAAAGCACGGTCATGATGGCTCGAAGCGAGGCAGCTCGAGACAGAGTTAGGGAGAGGGCTGCGTTGACAGCTACAGGTTTGACGGAGGCATCGGGAAGGGTCCCTGAGCCAGGTAGAAGGACTACGGGAATATTCCCTGTGAAGGTGAAGAATACTCGCCGTGGAAAAGGGAAGGGGAAGAAGGATGAAGGACCAAGTACGGGAAACTAGGTTGACCTTGCTGTCCAGAGTATCCACCCACTGTCATTGCAGACACATTAACTGATTAATGTTTTATTGTAGTTTTGCTAGCGTGTAGCGAGTCAAGAGTTGACCGTGCTTGAACTCATCAAAGATTGTTTTAACCGTAATGAATTTGTAGGTTAATTGAAAAGAGTTTTTCGAAACACAAGCAATTGATGCTTATTGTATTTTTTTTTTGTTTTTTTAGACCGAACCAATGATGGCTGCCTACGTTCCCCTTTTACAATTGGACTAAGGGGCTCAGGTCACCGTAGTTCGACACTTTAGGTGAATTTGAGAAAAATAAAGACAAAAGCAGTGCGAGCCTGTTTTTTACCTGGATCATTAGCGGGAAATTATCCAGTTGGGTATTACTCTTTTAGCACTTTAATTTTACTGAGGGGTGGTGTATGGGGAAGGAGAGTTGACTCGTGATCTTCCTCAAATGAAGTATCTGCGGAGCTTGCTTCCGTTCACGGGGTTAACGAAAGGGTTCCCGTCCAAGTCTGCTAACTTCATGGCTCCTCCGGAGAAGATTCTTTGTACCACGAACGGTCCTATCCAGGTAGGCTCCCACTTTTCGAGGGGATTGGTCTGCGTAGGAGGCTTTTCCTTTAGCACCAAGTCGCCTTCTCTGATGTCTCGGATCTTGACTTTCTTGTCGAATGCTCGGGCCATTCTACTTTGGTAGGCTCGAGTGTGTTCCATGGCTTTCTATCTGCACTCGTCGAGTAGAGCAAGTTCGTCGTGACGGCTCTGTAGCCATTCGACTTCATTGATCCCGTTTTCCAAGAGGACTCGGAGGTGGAATTTCCAATTCCACGGGTAACATTGCTTCCATTCCGTAGGTAAGTGCAAACGGAGTCTCCCCTGTGGCGGTTCTGACTGATGTTCTGTATCCCCAGAGGGCAAGATGTAGCTTTTCGGGCTAGTCCCGACCTCTGGTGGTCATCTTTCTTATTATCATGGCGAGAGTCTTGTTTGCTGCCTCTACTGCACCATTGGTTTGTGGTCTGTAAGGAGAAGACTTGTGATGTGTGACTCTGAATTCGGTCAGCAGTTGGTCACAATCTCCTTCGATGTGGGTCCCATTATCGGATATGATCTCATTGCGCACTCCGTATCGGCACATGATGTTCTCTCTGATGAACTCGGTAACCTTCTTAGAATTCAGTACCTTGTATGATCTAGCTTCTACCCATTTGGTGAAGTATAGTCGACTGCGACTAGAATGAACTCGTGACCATTGCTCCCTGGTGGAGTGATCTTGCCAATGACGTCGATTCCCCATGTGGCGAAAGGCCATGGTGTAGTCATGCAATAGAGTTCATGAGGAGGGATGTGATTGAGGTTGGAGAACCATTGACATTTGTTGCAGCTTCGGACGAACTGGATGCAGTCTGTTTCCATTGATATCTAATAGTATCCCAGACAGAGAATGATCTGTGTCAATGCTCGGGTGTTCATGTGCGGACCGCAGGTTCCGTTGTGAACTTCGTTCATTAGCTCCCTGACTTTTTCTTTATTTACACACCGAAGGAGTGGCCCTTGGTGGCGCTTCTTGTACAACATACCCCCAGAATGACAGAATGGGATGCCAGGCATTTTAATGCCATCATGTTTTTGGCTTTGATCCCTTCTTTGTATTTTCCATCTTCATTTGTGAAGGAAGCTTCTCCGTTTTGGAGGTACTGGTAAATTTGATTGTACCAGGGTTCGTCGATCGTTTCTTTGTTGTTTTTATTTTGATCTCACAACAATAAGCGGGTGTTTCCCGTCTGCCTATTCTCGAGGGGTTTTACCGATTTTCCATCGGGAATTTTGACAAGAGAGGCGAGGGTTGCTGTGTCTGCGGCGGTTCCCGTCTCTTGGCAAATAATGGAAAGAGATGTCCTTAAACCGAGCAATGAGCTCCTCCATGTACGTGTGGTACTTGGAGGCCGAATCTACCGTCTTCCATTTGTTGGACACTTGATTGATGATCAATGCCGAGTCTCCGTATACATCCGGGGTTACGAGATGTTGCGCCGAGGGCGGCTTCTAGATCGGCTGCACAGGCTTCGTATTCTGCGGCATTGTTAGTTGTTTCAAAATTTAGTTTGATGGCTATGGGAGTGTGCTCGTCCTTGGGATCGACAAGGAGCATTCCAATACCATTCCCCTTCTTGTTGGCTGCCCCATCGAAGAAGAGTTGCCAGCGGTTTGCGCTGTCGAGTGAAAAGATTCCGTCGTCCGAAAACTGCGGATCAGGACCCTTGGGTTCACTGCTCGGGAAGTCGGCCAGCTGATCTGCCATTACTCTGCCCTTTGTTGATTTTCTGACCATGTACTTGATGTCAAATTCAGCCAGGAAGAATGACCACTTGGCTAGTCGCATTGACAGGGAGGGCTTATCAAAGAGATATCGAACGGGGTCCATTTTGGAGACCAGGAGCACTGAATGTGACTGCATGTAGTGTTTCAGTTTCCCGACTACCCATACGAAGGCGGTACAAGTTTTCTCTAATGCTGAGTAGTTGAGTTCTCTTCCTTGAAGCTTTCGGCTTACGAAGTAGATTGCATGCTCAACTTTGGAATCTTTCTGTTCTTGTGCCAGCATTGCTCCAATTGACGTGTCTGTTACTGTCAGATACAGGAGTAGTGGCTTGTCTTCATGTGGCGGGCATAGAATTGGGGGATTCACCAAGTAGGTCTTAATTTTCACAAAAGCTGTTTGGCACTCGGAGTCCCAGTTGATGTCGGCATTCTTCTTCATCAGTTTGAACATGGGCTCGCAGAGAGATGTCAACTGGTTGATGAAGCGACTGATGTACTGAAGTCTTCCCATGAAACTTTTCACTTTTGTCAGGGTTTGAGGCAGCTTCATGTCAATGATGGCCTTGATTTTCTTGGGATCGGCTTCGATACCCCTTTCTGTGACCATGTACCTCAGTACTTTGCCTCGCTTGACGCCGAAGGTGCACTTCATAGGGTTCAATCTCATGCAGTGTTTTCTGAGTCTGTTGAAGAACTTTCTCAGATCTGTCATGTGCTGCATGTCTGATCATCTGGAGTGGATGATCATGTCGTCGACACATACTTCGATTTCGCTATGAATCATGTCATGGAAGAGGGTTGTTGTAGCCCGCTGGTAAGTAGCCCCAGCGTTCTTCAGACCGAAAGGCATAATCGTGTAGCAGTATGTCCCCCATGGGGTAGTGAAAGCAGTTTTGGCTTGATCCTCCTCGGACATCTTGATCTGGTTGTATCCGGCGAACCCATCCACGAAGGACTTTACTTCGAAATTTGTCGTGGTGTCAACCAGCATGTCGATGTTAGGCAGTGGGAAATCATCTTTAGGACTGGCATTGTTGAGATCCCGGAAATCCACACAGCATCTGACCTTTCCATTGGCCTTGGTGACCATCACGATGTTGGAGAGCCAAGTCGGGTACTCAATCACTCTGATGAAACCAACTCGGAGCATTTTCTCAATTTCTTCTTTAACTTGCAAGGACCACTCTGGCTTGATCTTGCGCAGCTTCTGTTTGACAGGCTTGGATTCTGGATCCAGGGGAATTCTGTGCTCCACGATCGAGGGATCGAGTCCTGGCATGTCCTGGTATGACCAGGCGAACACATCAACATACTCCTTTAGGAGGCTTATCAGGGCTTCTTTTTTTGCATCGGCGAAGAAACTGCCCACTTGTGTCTCTTTAGGCTCTTGCACTGACCCCAGGTTCACTTTGGTCATAACCTCTTCGACAGCTTGGGCCCGGTTGTCCTCTCGGTCGACTACACGCTTGAGAACTTCTTTAATGTATTGTTCGTTTAATGTGTATGCTTATTTATCAATTGATTCATTATTAACGTCTTTTAAGTTGCTTGTTAACTTATCAGTTGTTAAAGTGGCAATGAGGGGATACTCCGAAAGGTCAGACTTTTCATTAAACGAGAATGGAAATACATTGTTGGCTACATTATCATAGTCCTCCGGCGTAAGGCCATTGGACGACTCAGAGGACTGGACTCTGACAAGGACTGACTCAGAGGGTTTGAGACCGGGTTTAGGGAGATGTGGGTGCGGGCCCAGTTTGTCTTCCAGTTCTGTCTGGCTTGCCCTTGGTCCGGTGAAAGTTACCCAATTTTTCAGTGGCATTGCTGGATGCTTTATGAGGGTTCGGGGATCGAGAGGCTTGGCTTCTGCTGTCCCAATCATGGTGATCATGCTATTTTCGGAGCCCAGGTCAATCAGGTTTGGCACCTCCATGACTTCTTCAAAAAGACTCTGTAGAGCGGGTCCACTGAGAGCATCTTCTATGAATTATGGTTCCTTCTGCTTTGGAGTTACTGTCTCGAATGTGGCCTCGGCGGCTGATCCGAACAATCCATTTCCCATGGAGAGTGCCTTGAGTTGCTCTTCCAAGTCTGGGATTCCCTTGAATGTGTACTCGTGCTGGACTGTGGTGGCAGTTGGTCCAGGTAGAGCTGTGATGTCGAGGAACGCTCCCCTTATCGGATTAGCCTTGAGTCCTCTGAAACGCTTGAGGTCCCATGCTAACAGTTCCATCCTTTTTTTAGTCTATGTACTGACTTTCCCTGCTTATTTCTCATCTTTATCAGTTCCACTGTCGGTCCCCTCAGTTCTGCTGTCGGTTCCCTTGTCGATCCCCTCAGTTCTGCTGTTGGTTCCCTTGGTGAAGTAATGAGCGAGGTTGAAACTGTAAGGTCGGAGGTTGGGTGTGCCGTCGTAGGTTCCCCTTTTGTGGGCTGCTGCCTTGGTGCGAGCGAGCCTTTTGTTTTCCCTGATGTCAGCTGGTGTTAGCACATAGCCAAGCCCCTGGACCGTTAGTGATTGTAATATAATTAGCCACTTTTGTATTGTGCTGTATGCCTTGCAGATAGCTGGGAGACTTATATGTTCTATATGACTGATTATTCAGATGGGAAAGGTAACTTAAAGTGTTTACTGTTTTCCAATTGTGAGCAACCGATGTGTGTTGCATATTACATGAGCAACCTGTAGGTGTTGCATATTGGGTTATGAGCAACTTGTTTTGTGTTGCATAATTGTTATCGAGCAGCCTATTAATGGGTTGCATGTTATATGGCATATTGTTGCATGCATAATAACTTATTGAGATTTATTCTCACCCCTTCTCCCTTTATTATTTTAGATCCAGCTGAGACAGGAGGACCGGACCAGTGAGGCCGGGGAAAGAGTTTGGACATCTTTTGGGTTGTCAGGGTATGTTGTAGTCTGGGAGTTGGGGTCAGTGTGGAGGTTATTCTTTTGGGAAATGTTGTGTATAAAAACTGTTATAACCATGTTTTCAGTATGTCGTTTGTAATTAAGCCTGGGAGTTGATTGTGTTAAAGTAGGCTTGTGTAAGCCGTATACTTGTACTGTTTATGTTTAAACAGGTTTGGGTTGATAGCAGGGTTGTGTATTGCCTCCGAGTGGAGGGGTTATTTTGAATTTGTTTTGAAAAAAAGTAAATGCTTTTCAAGTTAATAAAGGAAAAGATTTTTTTAAAAAGGGTATTTTGAGGACCCTGCAGCTTAGGGCACGAGTTTAGGTCCTGAAGTTGGGGAGAGTCGTCACACTGAGTGTCGTAAAATGTTGGTGGGTTTATCTGGAGATGCTTTGTACTTGGGCGAGCGGGTTTTTAGACAGCACGGTTCCGGGAGCGTTGCTAGAGTCCCATATGATCCTCCTGCTGAGATGTGGTTCCCTAGGAAGCTAGATGACGTGGCCTCTTTGATCCAGGGAGAGACTGCTTTTAATTATACTGATGATGATGGGGATTATGGGGTTTATGTGGCTACGAGGTTGAGATCACCGCAGGTGGTGGCGAGGCATGGTGCTCAGGCTACTGACCCTTCTACCGGACATGTTATGGATGCTCCTTTACCTCCTCCCTTTGTTGACTTTCAGGACGGGGATCACATGAGGCGGGCCACTCTTGATACCAGCCGAGTTTATCCATACTTTCATCTCCCCGAGGGTACTCGATCTGTAAGTGACTGACTTTCTTTCATTCTTTTGAACTGCGTGCATCTTTTGTCCTTTATTCTGGCTTGATTTCTGATTCTTCTTTTGCTGGATTGTGTCAGGTATCTTCTGATATTTACTGGGGCTTCGCTCGTCATTATACCGGGGCCATGGATATGATTGATCAGTTGATGAGGAGTAATCAGTATTTGAGGGAGAAGCTCGTGGCTCAGAGTTCTGCTGATAGTGATTCCACACTTAGCTTGCCCGGCAGGAAGAGGACTCGTACTGACATGTCTGCTGAGGATACGCATTTGCCCAGGACCAAAACTGCTCGTCGTCGTCCTCCTAGTCCTTCCAGTTCTGATAGTGATTCCTCCAGAGATCCTCATGAGCTTGAGACTTCTACCATTCCTGTTATGCATGAGCTCTTTCGGGATGATCCCATTGTTTATCACGCTCTTGATGCTGACCCGGATCATGAGGGGGGAGATGCAAATAGAGAGAGCAGCAAGGAGGCTGATGGCGATGATGATAGTTCTGATGATGAGGATCATGGTTCTTACAGTTTCGGAGATGATGGTTCGGAGTAATTCCTTGGATTGACATGTGGCCCTTTTAATTATTGTACCTTGCTCTGGCAAGAAGAACAGACAAAAAACACTCTTTTCTTTTTCTTTATTTACATTGCACCTTGTACATTATTAGTTGTTAGTTGTTTGCGCGAGTCCATTTTTTTTTTTGGAGGAATGGGGATGAATGGCTTTTGGATGGTTATTGCATGGGTATGGATGGTATGTGTGTTTTGGTTTGTGTGTATATAGGTGGTGAATGTGTATGCTATTTTGAATGAAATTCCGTCTCCCATGATGCTTGCAGGGTGCTTTTGCTGTCTTGCAGTTTGGAACAAGTCGGGGCGTGCCCTGGTACTGATCAGATTGCAGTTCACTGATGTCTGGTGTTGGACTTAACATGTCGCACGACTCAAAGCAGCCAGGGTACGTTCTATCGCGTGACATGATAAGTCAGGTTGACAGGCTTTCAGAAAGGGACCTCTTTACTGTCTCTAAGCCTTATTCTCTTGCCCAGAGTATGAGATTCAATAGCTTCATCATGAAGTAGGCCTCTTGTAACAAAATCCATTCTCAAATGCTTGATACCATAGGAACAGCCCCGGGAATCACACGTATCAACTTTTGACCAAGCCCCAGTCTGTCACACAGTCTTTTGCAGCCCCAGGATGAGATTGTTCTTCAGGTTGTAGTCAGTCAGACAGCGGACAAGACTCAAGAGTTTTTACATGCAGGGGCACACTTTTCGATGGTGGGAATGAATTCTGAACTTCTGTATAACACTCTCGCTTTAGGGTTTAACACTTTTGGGAGAGTATAAGCATTACAAGGTGTGGAGAGGTGTATGGAAGCCCCTGCTGATCGACACATTGTTTGGCTCTATCTTCCTATGACGTAAAAGAGAAGACTTTTCGAGACACTTGAAAACTTGTCTTATTCGTGATGATCACAAGGCTGCTTAAAACCCTTTATTAATGTTCATGTTAGTCGACCGCCGAAGCTGATATGAACAAATATTTCAATCAATCCTGAGGAGAAAGCCCACTGATATCGAGATCGAATTCAGAAGGATAGACAGTGTATGGGCAGGGTCCTTGAGAAGACCGGATTTTCTGAGATTTGTTTGCAATTTCGACCGAACTAGTTATGGTTGCCTACGTTCCCCTCTTTGGGAGGAGCTCAGGTTGCCGTAGTTCGGGTATATCCCGAATGAAAGGAATGAACGATGAAGTTCGGGGATGTGAGGATCTTCGAGAAAATTTTGAGAATCGAAAGAACATGTCCTCTTGGAATGTCGATGGGAGACACAGATGCGAAGCCCCAGTGGGACATTCGCGGCAGGTGTTTGCAGAGGAGAAGTGAAATATGCTCACACACGACGTCAAATGAACAAACGGAATTTGCACAATCTTCGCTTGACGGTCCTTTGAGCCGGGATGGACTTGGCTCCGCTTTAAGCAACAATTTGTTTTAAATCTCTATGATATTGGAATGAGGCTGCTATCCGGTAGGATCTGCGACTGGGTCTCGGGATTTCGATCGGTCTTTGGGTGATTTAGGGTATCATGACCTCTTAAGACGAGAGGTCGGCTGGGCTCTTTGCTGACTGAACCTCTAAAGATGAGAGGTTGGCTTTTAAGGTATGTGTTTGGAATTTCTAAGGTGAGGGAAATCTGTGATTTCATCTTCAATGCCTCTAAGAATGAGAGGTCAATCTTGGCTTTGGCTAAGGGAAAAGGTAAGGGTAATGGTAATGGGATTGTCCTCTAAAATCGAGAGGACGGCTTGGGATTGGTCAAGGTATTGGGAATATCCTCTAAGATCGAGAGGACGGCTGGAATTGGTTGAGGTAGTGGTGAGGGACATCCGTGCTGTCTCTTTATTCACTCTGAGACTCATCTTGAGTAACGACCGGATCCTTTGGCTTTTTGCTTTTGAGAGGATCGCTGGGGACTAGGCTCTCTTTCTTTTCTTTTCTCTTTTTTTTTTTTTTGTATCTTCTCTTCTCCTTTTTTTTCTTTCGAGAGGAGAATTTCAGCTAGTCCCCAGGATGGATCATTGCCTTCCATTGCTCTTGCGCCTGGAGACGGTCGATCTTTCTTTGAATCACTGGAGTTTCAAGGATAGTCCCTCTTCTTCTAGCGATGGCTGAATGGGTTTCAAAATATGCCGATCTTGAAATGAAGGGATATTATTTGGTGAAGGTAAGGTAATGGCTTTCCTATGGGTGAAAGGTTTCAACCGCAGCCCCTGCCGGATAGTCTGAACGAGATTGAGTCTTCCTTGCTTCCTTTAGGCTTACTTCGAGGAAGATTTGTGCAAATTCATCGAGTCAACAAAAGTGGTGATGACGAAAGAAGATATGTGAGCACAGGAGATGCAAGCTGGAGATTTGACAAGCCCCAAATAGAGGATGATAACAGTTGGTTTTCTCATTCCGATTAATTCAAATATTAGTGACTTCAAAACATTAGTCGGTGAGCAGCACAAGTGATCATTTGGAATAAGACCATTTCAATTAAGTGTAACATGGGTAAGCAAATAATGTCTCGAGTCTAGCAAGAATAGAAACAAATAATTTTATTGATTGAAATAAAAGACTTATAACAAGGATGTAATGGACTCAAAACATAAAAAGGAAATCTGTTAGCTAGATAAACAATCTAAGATCCTACGATGCCTGCCTAACTGACTTCTTCATATGAGGAATCTTTAGAGCTGTGGAAAAGGATTATTGGCCACCTTAGGAGAAGCTTTTTCAATTTTGCCTTCGTCAACCATTTTCTGAATAAGCACCTTTAGAACGGAACAATCATTGGTCGAATGCCCAGGGTACTGATGATAGTAACAGTACTTACCACGATCCAAATTCAGATTAGGTCTGGTGGGATGATAGTTATCCAGCGGTTTTATCATTCCTCTTCGCATCAATCCATTGAAGGCTTCTTCAGTTGATATCCCGAGGTCATCGAATTCTCGCTTCTTACGAGGAGGGAATTGACGAAGATCCCGAATATCGCCTCCTTCGTGGGAACTCAGCTTGATCTTCCCCTCATCGATGAGTCCTTGAATGATTATTCTTAACTGAAAGCATGCATGGGTGGTATGTCCTGGATATTGGTGATAATCGCAATATTTGCTTGGATCCAGGTCTTCACTGTGATGAAGAGGGATATAATTGACCAGTGGTTGGACTAAACCTCCACTTACCAGAACCTTGAGAAATTGATTCATAGGCATCCCTACCTTTCCCCAATATGCCTTTTTCTTTCCTTTATGGACTTTCTCTAGAGGGGACTCAGGCATTATCATAGGGCTCGCAGATGGAATAAAGGACATCTGATTCACAGTTGCGTATGAGGTTGGTCCTGAGCGCTGGTCTTCCGGGGATGATAAGCTGAAACCATATGAACTCATTGGTGATTGCGGAACATTTCCTTGCGGGGGAGCTTGGTCGGGATGGAATAGCAGTGATCCCTCCTGAGTGAAATAATGACATGATCCTTGGGAATCTGATTGGTACGGACTCTTCACATCAGGTTGATTAGGAACATTAAAAACCTCGGGGATTGGCTGCTCATCTTCAATCTAGGCCTGGACCACATGAGGTGCTGGGGAAAGAATCTTGTCCTGCCTATCTTCATTCACCCCTTTCATTACATTTCCATCCCCATTCTCAACACTGCTGGCTTTGATGATTTCTTCGTATGATCCATCTTCATGGCGAATTATCGTAACCCCTCGGATGCGCATTGCTTCAACAAATCGAGAGTGAGCCTCTTCTTCTCGGGCTTTGGCGACTTGGGCAAGTAGTTGAGCCCTGCATTCCCGAATCATGGCAGCTTCGTGAGCAGCTCGCAATTCTGTTACTGATAGGTCATTCATGTCCAACTGGCCCGAAATGAGAGGAAATCCAGACTGAGCAGATGGCATATCTCTTGCACCAGACATCTTTGAATAGTAGAAAGGATGAGGACTTCGGAGGGAATTGCAAATATTTCAGAGATACGGACTGCATGATCACTCTTTGCAACATAGCACACGTCCAAACTTGTCATCTTTGATACAAGAGGGGAGATTATAAGGCATTGAAGGGAAATTTGGAGGGACAGGAGAGGGAAAGGAACGGAACAGACTCGCACAAACAAAAATTTATTTGTCTTCAAGTATAAATTAGTATTTTAAGTCCTATGTACGGTTGGAAAAGGGAAAGCCTTTATTCATGCTAACTATACCTTGGGATAGCCTAAAGGGACGCAACGTTCAAATTACAATAAATGCTTTGTTTTGAAATATATAATAGGTCATGATACCTAACCAAATCCTACCATCATTATGGAACGGAGAGGTTGTCCAAATTTCTAGGGAAATTTGGGCAGCATAACAGGTCTTTTCGAAGAATTTCGAATAAAAATCCGGCATGACCTCTCGTCGGTGCATGTTGACAATGCGGCATGATCTCTCGTTTAGAACACGCCACGGGAGTGACATGTCCCTACGTGAAATCATGTTGCATTAGCAACATGCCCACAAGATGCGAGGTTTTGGGGAAGGTATAAAGATCTACGATATGTTTCAAAAACAATTCATTTTGTTGTAATGAAAACATTGTATCAAAACCAACCGTGGGTAAGGTTAAATGTGTGGCGCCACCTATACGCACTAACGGGTTAGGTTTGACTTCAGGTGCTCAAGCGTAGGCGACGTACATCACCGTCCGCTATGCCGTCAATCGCACCCGAGGGTTCTAAGTCTAAGTGATGTAGTGTGCGGATGTCTATATTCTTTTATTTACAAAAAACAAGATTTTTTTATTTTTTATTTATTTGAAAAGGAAAGAAAACACACACACACCCTCACAGGATATACAGGGAACAATAATCAACTGAGCCTTATTCGATCCAAGGGACTGCCCTCAAACCAAGCCTTCTGAGTATCTGTTCAGTGGCCACTCTTTGTCGCGTGACACAGGACAACAAGAGACAAAGGTGTCGCACGACCTTGGTGGTCACTGAACCAACACTCTGCAATCATCAAAATCAGCCCCTGCCTCTCCAAGACAAGAACAAAGCAAGGACAAACAATGCACAACACAATGACCATCAAGCACATAGGGCTCACAAGACTCATATTCAACAAAATGCATGAACTCCAAATGATTATCAAAAATGCACACAAAATTGAATGTATTGGATGTCTAAATTAATGAAAGCTTGACCCACTCAACATTTGAAAAACAGGTTATCAAAGTCAGAAGTCCCCAGCGGAGTCGCCACTGAATGTGCGCTCGCCCGAAAAAAAAAAATTTCGTGAAAATGAAGGAGTTGCCATGCCGTTTTAAGAGAAAACATTGAAAACCTTTTGTTTGACAGAGAAAATACGGGTTCGGGGGTCAGGTTACGTGTTGGGAAGAACCGAGAGTTCACCCAACACGCCTCGTCCACGGACGAGTCTTTCAATTAAACATCCAAGCAAATCCAAAAGTGTGTGCATGTGTTGATAATGAACAAATGGAGTAATCATGTATTTTATTCAATATGAGAAAGAGATTTACAACTCGTGAGCCCATTATTTAGGGAGGCCACATCCCTGCTACAAATGATCTAAAACAGATTACAAAGGAAAGAGGTCTCTGCAGACAGGTCATGTATGTCGCATGAAACGTCGCACCAGTGACCACATATGTCGCGTGACATAGTATCACTTAGAGACGAAGGTGTCGCGTGACATACATAAGCCATCTGCAGAAACTTACACGATGAACACAGAATCAACAGAAAACGATACAGATCTAAAGGATTAACTGAATTACAAACGAAATACAGTAATAACAACAAATAGACCCTGGGAGTTTGGATATGGGTAGATCCACACCCCCTTGGGGTTTAAACACCGAGTTCAATCAAATATTCAACAATAGAAGCTCAATTACACGAATTATTCAAGTTATACAGAGAGATTGCGATTGGGATTCAGTAATCCAGATAGCTAGGATCTGATTACTGAATCCTAACAAAAGTAAATGCTAGAATTAAAGGAGAATTGAATAAGAGAGAGAGAGAGGAGGGGGTTTGAGAATCGTTACCCTTGATGCTTCCACGAATTCTGTATCAAGATAGATACAGAATCCTTCAATTCGTCACTTCTGATCTGGAGAGATTGATGCAAGGGGTCCAAGTGGTTTGGCTTGAGAAGTGGGTTTGGATTGGGGGGAATTGGGTAGGTTGAAGGTAGGAGAGAGAGAGAATTGTGTTTGGGAGGTTCGTTACGGTGCAAATTCTGCAGAGTAACAGTAGGCTGAAGTTGGGATCCATTTATGAGAGGGGGAGGTCTTATTTATAGGCTGCAGTTAGTGACCTCAGTGTGTCGCACGACCTTACGCGTCCACTTTCTATGCCGCAAGCTGTCGCGTGACACAAGGTGGCCATAACCGTTTTTGGCGCCAAAACCAGTTTCTGGAACATTCCGGGAAAATACCCAAAAAGTCCAACAGGTTTTATTCCCAAGAGGTCCCTTTGCATGAGTAAGGTACCAAAAGGTACTTTCTTCACGGGAAACTTATGAAATGTTTCCGGAAGTCTCGGGATCGGCCAGGAATTTACCAAAATGCCCCTTAATGCAATTTTATTACATTAAAATGCATCTAAAAGGTTGCGAATTGGATTTGCGTACTTACACTTGCCTAAGCGGTATACTCAAGTTATATAATTTATATAACTTGAGAAAAACAATTTTAGTGTTATTTTCCGCTGCAATTTCTTTACAAAATTATTTTTCATTTGTGTGTACTATCTCAAGTGCTATCGTTGGTGCTGTTATCACCTTGGATATCACTTGTTGTCTAGGCCGTGACAATTTCAAAATAAACATTTATTTAGGAATAGAGGGAGTACTCATATAATCCTTTTTTTTTTTAAAACACAGGGTAGAGTATCTTTAGTTGATTATGCAAATTGTAGAGTTTTCCACAGAACAATAAAACCACCAGTGTTAGTGTTGAGTTGTTAACTGCAACTTTATCCACCAAAACTTAGGAAATACAGTTATCACATTACATAAATTTTAAATCTTAGAATTCGCCAGTAAAGGCAGTGATGTAATAACAGGTAAAAAATTGTTTATACTTGGTACACATAATAATTCATATGGTACCACCAATGCAGCATGAAGTTGAAGAGATGTCCATTTACCACTAATGTATATTTTGCCAGTAAGAAAGGCAGTGGTGTAATAACAGGTAGAAAATCGTTGGTACACATAATACTTCATAACGTACAACACATGCAGCATGAACTGGCAGATAAAAACAACTTACCAGTAATCAACCAAACAAATAATGAAAATACTGACAAAAACCATTCACATTTTTCACCAATTCCAGTTTGAGGTTGAGTTGAAACACTATAAATAGAGCAAGAGAGCCAACTGGCCCAACTGCGTAGGGCACCTGCTTTCATGATCTTGCAGCTTTTAGCCTTAAATCCCCTCAATTCATTCTTCAGAGAGATATATCAACTATACATCCTTTAGTTTCGGCTATCTCGAGTAGCTAGAGGTAGAAGAGAGACATCTGCACCAGTTTTATTCCAAGCTCAGTACACCCTTTTCTCTATGTGTGTTTGTGTGTGTGTGAAATGTGTAAATATGTAGGAACAGCTTGTTTTTGGATCATGATCATGATAATAAAAATTAAAAACTTTAAATTTATGATTATGAAATTGATGTTCTATCAATTAATTTACGGTGTAAATGAGTGTAACTGATGGAATGTCTTGTTACTGAAATGAAAAAAATTTGCACTGATTTTGAAGGTGTTCTTATAATTTTAAAGTTTCATTTAATGATTTTGAAGGTGCTCTTATGTGGGTGTATGTGGGGTGTGTTTGTGTGTGTGTATTGAAAGTGTGTGGACATCACATACATTGACAAGTCAAAGGTTGGACTTAATTTAGTTTTGTTACTTTCTTAATTATTTCATTTAAGTAAATAAATATGTATTTTCTATTTAGATGCACTAACCTACTAATCGAGATTTAAGTTTAATTTTTGTGTAGTTTGTTTATTTATGTAGGTCTCTCACACAAGGAAAAGAAGTCTAAAGGAAAAGGATTGCCTTAGTAGATAAAGGGATATAGAAGACTAAGTTGAAGATATATTCTCCAAGCTTCAGTCATTCAAATCCAAAGACTCCTTAGATATAAATATGAGGTTCACGCCTCAGTTGAAGATACGTTTTTTGAACTCTACATGCTGAAGAATACAAGCTTCAGGAGAGTTGTTTTTGTGTGAGAGTTTCTTTGATTATTTTGTCTTCTCTTAGTATCAGTTGTGTAACCGATTCATAAGTAATTTAATAAGAGAAGTTTTATTGTCTACAACGAATTGTTGTAGATAAGTGTTATTTCCTGTGTTATTTCGTTTTTAATTGTTCATTTCCGCTGCTGTTCTTATTGATGTTAGTACTAGTGTGATAGCATCAGGACTCACATCAGTCTGTTTTTCTTTCATGTGTTGTTCCTAGCCGCTCCATTTCTTTCAATTGGTATCAGAGCTCCACTCGACTTCACTGAGTGAGATCCAAGAAAGAGTGGTCATTATGGATTCACACTTGAATCAATAGCGTCCACCGGTTTTGGATGGATCTAACAATGCTATTTGGAAAGCTAAGTTGCGTCTCTTCATCAAAGCAATTGATGAACGAGCGTGGCTTAGTATAATTATTCCATGGTCCCCTCCTAAGATTGAAATTAAAAGTAGTGAAGAGGGGGAAACCTCAGAAAAAGTCTACAAAGTCAAAAAGGAGGAAGATTGGACCACTGATGAAGCCACCCTTGCTAACTATAATTCCAAGGCTCTCGTGCTATATCAAGTCATGTGGATAAACACATGTTTAGACTTGTAATAAATCAAAATGTAGCAAAGACTACATGGGATATTTTGCAAGGTCACTATGAGGGTGATGATAGTGTTAAAGCCACTAGGTTGAGATTTCTCATGACCAAGTTTGAAAACTTGAGGATGAATGAGACTAAGGACATAAAAAGCTATTCTGCAAAATTGAGAGAAATCTCAAATAAATGTCTCTCCCTAGGTGAGCCTATATCAAATGCTAGATTATTAAGCAAAATGTTAAGAACCATTACTGATAAGTTTAATATTAAAATTGCTGCTATTCAAGAAGCACATTATACTACAACCATGGGTTTAGATACTCTTGTGGGTAAGCTAACCATGTTTGAGATGAACACATCTATTTAGAAACAACATAAAGCTGAAAGTGTGAGATTGAAGAAATCTCTAATGAAATAGATATTTCAAACTTGGAAACTGAAGATGTTACCCTTTTAACCAAAAAATTTGCATATTTTCTCAAAAATAAACGGATCAACAAAATTCCTTCTAAAAATCCAAATTTTTTTGTAAACCAAAGGAGGATATTGAGAGTAGTTTCAAGAAACCTACTAGTTTCACTAAGAATAGATCCGATACTGTTCAATGTAGAGCATGTAAAGGCTTTGGGCACTACTACATTTCTGACCTAATTTAACGCATCTAACACATCTAATGTAACGCCACGAGCTAATGTAACACATCTAATGCAACGCCAGAGCTAATGTAACGCATCTAATGCAACGCCAGAGCTAATGTAACGGCTAATGCAACGCCAGAGCTAATGTAACGCATCTAATGCAACACCAAAGCTAATGTAACACATCTAATGCAACGCCAGAGCTAATGTAACGAGTCTAATGCAACGCCAAAATCCTAATGTAACGCCAAAATTACTAATGCAATGCCAAAATCCTATAACCTATACCATATACCTTATACCCTATACCCTACACTATACCCTATATCCTATATCCTATACCCTATACCCTATACACTATACCCTATACCCTATACCCTATGCCCTATACACTATATCCTATAACCTATATCCTATACCTATGCCTATACCACATACCACATACCTATATACCTATACCACATACCTTATACCACTATACCACTATACCATATACCACATATCCTATATCCTATACCTATACCCTATACACTATATCCTATATCCACATACCACATACACATACCTTATACCTATGCCCTATACCCTATACCTATACCACATATCCTATACCCTATACCCTATACACTATACCCTATAACCTATATCCTATAGGGTATAGGGCATATGGTATAGGGTATACCCTATAGGGTATAGGGTATAGGATATAGGGCATAGGGTATAGGGTATACCCTATAAGGTATAGGGCATAAGGTATAGGGCATATGGTATAGGGTATACTCTATAGGGTATAGGGTATACCCTATAGGATATAGGGTATAGGATATAGGGTATAGGGTATAAGGTATAGGGCATAGGGCATATGGTATAGGGTATACCCTATAGGGTATAGGGTATACCCTATAGGATATAGGGCATAAGGTATAGGGCATATGGTATAGGGTATACCCTATAGGGTATAGGGAATAAGGTATAGGGCATATGGTATAGGGTATACCCTATAGGGTATAGGGTATGCCCTATAAGGTATAGGGTATAAGGTATAGGGCATATGGTATAGGGTATTCCCTATAGGGTATAAGGTATAGGGCATATGGTATTGGGTATACCCTATAGGGTATAGGGTATACCCTATAGGGTATAGGGTATACCCTATATGGTATAGGGTATACCCTATAGGGTATAGGGTATAGGGTATACCCTATAGGGTATAGGGTATAGGGTATACCCTATAAGGTATAGGGTATACCCTATAGGGTATAGGGTATAAGGTATAGGGCATATGGTATAGGGTATACCCTATAGGGTATATGGTATAAGGTATAGGGCATATGGTATAGGGTATACCCTATAGGGTATAGGGTATACCCTATAGGGTATAGGGCATATGGTATAGGGTATACCCTATAGGGTATAGGGTATAGGGCATATGGTATAGGGTATACCCTATAGGGTATAGGGTATAGGGTATACCCTATAGGGTATAGGGTATACCCTATAGGGTATAGGGTATAAGGTATAGGGCATATGATATAGGGTATACCCTATAGGGTATAGGGTATAAAGTATAGGTCATATGGTATAGGGTATACCCTATAGGGTATAGGATATAGGGTATAGGATATAGGGTATAGGGTATAAGGTATAGGGCATAGGGCATATGGTATAGGGTATACCCTATATAGTATAGGGTATAAGGTATAGGGCATAGGGCATATGGTATTGGGTATACCCTATAGGGTATAGGGTATACCCTATAGGGTATAGGGTATAAGGTATATATAGGGCATATGATATAGGGTATACCCTATAGGGTATAGGATATACCCTATAGGATATAGGGTATAGGATATAGGGTATAGGGTATAAGGTATAGGGCATAGGGTATATGGTATAGGGTATACCCTATAGGGTATAGGGTATAAGGTATAGGGCATAGGGCATATGGTATAGGGTATACCCTATAGGGTATAGGGTATACCTTATAGGGTATAAGGTATAAGGTATAGGGCATATTGTATAGGGTATACCCTATAAGGTATAGGGTATACCCTATATCCTTATACCCTATAGGGTAAACCCTGTACCCTATACCCTATAGGGTATACCCTATACCCTTATTTAATTTAAATTTATTTTTGAATTGAGATAAATATTTTAGACATTTTTTGGTAAGGAAGTTTTTTTTTAAAAAAATATATATAAAATAAGTTAGAAATTAACTAAATATTTCTATCAATTATTACTTAGGTATATTGATATTTCTTAGAAGTTTAAATTATTAAATTAATGAGTATTATTATTAATTAATAAAATTATTATTATTAATTAATAAAATTTTTTATTATTAATTATATAATAATAATTATTAATATATTCAATTATTTCTTAAGTATATAATATAAAAATATTTACTTTTTTGATATTATGTATTATTACTAGTTATTATTAATATTATTATTAAGTATTATTATTAATAAATTTAAAATGATTAAATTTATGAGTATTATTATTAATTAATAACATTATTATTTTTGATATTATGTATTATTACTAGTTATTTTAATATTATTATTAAGTATTATTATTAATTATATAATTATAATTATTAATATATTCAATTATATGATTGAATAATTAACAATAGCATCATTATTTGTAATATTATTAATATTATACTGTTTATATAATTAATATTAATATTAATTAATTAATCAATTATATAATTAATAATTCATTAATAATAAATATTGATAATAAATAGTATTATTCTTGATATTAGGCATAAATATTTTAGTTATCATATAGTATAGTGTGAAACAAATATAAATATGTGTTGTGCAATTTTTTGATTGGATCCAAAAATTTCACGCGGATCATGAATAAAACAACATCTAACCGTTCAATACATTCGATCCAACGGTTGATACTGATTCAAACAAAACACTTCATTTCTCTCTCTTTTTTCTCGGTTCTCTCTCCATTTCTCTCACTCAAACAAAATCAAACAACCTCCATTTCCCAGTTCTCTCTCCATTTCTCTCCATCAAACAAAATCAACCGCCTTCTTGATAGCTGCTCTTCTTGCCTTGACTACTTCCACAGAAAACACAAATCCTTTTGAACTTTGATTGCTTCATTTCACTTTCTCTCTCTCCCTCTCTCTCTATTTGTCTCTATCTCCTTCCACCACAACCGATGCCTCCATCCATATCTGTCAATCCACCTAGTATTCCAGTGCCTCTGCCTAGATCTCAATTTACACCTTTGGCACCTAGATTTCCTATGAGCAGTGACATCTCCGGCGAGTTCCAAGGTCTCGCCTGTATTCTCTCTTCATTTCTCTCCCTATCCTTAAACAAAATCAAACAGCCTCCCCATTTTCCAGTGACATCTCCGGCGAGTTCCAAGCTCTCGCCGTCTCATTCTTCTCTCTCATTCTTCAACGTCTCCGGCGAGGCTCCGTCTCATTCTTCATCGTCTCCGGCGAGGCTCCGTCATCTTCTCTCTCTCCCGCAACGCCGTCTTCTTCTCTCCCCTTCATCGTCTCCGGCGAGGCTCAACCACTAAATCTACATGGATTCCGAAGAATCCAAACTTATTCCATGGATTCCGACGAGCCCAAACAAATTCCATGGGTTTCCTTTCGATTTGTTGTTGTATTTTGTGTTTTATTTCGATTTGTACAAACTTTTGTTTGATTTGTGGATGGTTGTGGATGGTTGTGGATGGTGGTGGACGGTGGTGGACGGTGGTGGATGGTGGTGGAGCAAAGTGTTACTTTTGAAAAATGCAAGAATTGTTTTGAATATAAAAAAAGTGAAGGGACTAATTTGAGAATAAAAACATTAAGGGACTGATTTGAGAAAAAAAAGTTAAGGGTTTGATTTGAGAATAAATATATATATATTTTTTAAAATATATTTATATATAAAATATATATATATATATATATATATATATATATAGATATATATATATATATATATATATATATATATATATTGAAAAAAGAAAATTAAAAAAATTAATAAAATTGTGAAATTATGTAATAAATTTTAGGGACTCATCTAATTTTTGGCGTTACATTAGGTATTCAACCACTTTTTAAATTGGCGTTGCATTAGGTTCTTTTTGGCGTTGCATTAGGTGTTCATATAGTTTTAAAATTGGCGTTGTATCAGGTATTTACCTGATGCAACACCAAAGCTCTGGCGTTACATTAGCTTACTATATCGTTGCATTAGACCTAATGCAACGCAAGAGAATGCAACGGCCATTTGGCGTTACATTAGGCCTAATGTCACGGTTTTTGGGCCCTAATGCAATGAAAATTGGCGTTACATTAGGTCAGAAATGTAGTAGTGGGGCACTATGAAAATGAATGTGCCAACACTTTGAAGAAAAAGGGGATGAGCTTTTGTATGACCCTTAGTGACAGTGAGGACGAAGATGAAACGCTAAACTTAGCAATCATGGAAATCTCACCTCCATGTCATAAACATCAATCTGATGTATCTTCAGTTGCTCTCACATCTGCCATCACATCTTCTGACTCTGTAGTAAATTGTTTTAATTCTTCGCTGACTAAGAAAACAGAGATTGAAGAAGAGAATGATGGAAGTTATCAAGAACTTCCTTATGCATAGGCTGACTTATATGCCGATTGGGAAAAACGTGTAGAAAAGATTGCCATTTTTGAAAAGGTCAATGAGAAACTCTCTACTGAAATTTCGACTTTAAAAGGTGAACTTAAAGAAGTCACCAATGAAAATGACAACCCAAAAGATTTCATAGCCAAACTTGAGGTCATGCTTACTAAACGTGACATTGAACTTGAGAAAACCAAAACGGAACTCACAGAGGCCAAGAAAACATTTACAAAAATGAATATTGGAAAGGCAACTCTTGATGAGGTTTTAAGTATGGGTCATTTTTGTAAAATAAGTCTAGGCTTTGAATCAAATTTTTCGAAAGAAGGAGAGAGTTCCTCAAAATCTAAGAACTTTCACATTCCTAAAACTACACCCAAGAAGAAGAGATTTGTGTGTCACTACTGCTTCTTACCAGGTCACATAAGACCATTTTGCTACAAAAGAATTCATGATCTGGGAAAGGATGCTCCTCAGATGAGTGCCCGGATGCACTAACATCACCACTCACATCGCCAGAAAACTGGTCAGTTCGTGTGGATGGAAAAGAAGAGCGAGGAATACAATGTTGTTTTTACCTCTCTCAAGAGAAGCATTGCTAACTCATGGTATTTCGATAGCGGGTGCTCAAGGAACATGACAGGTAATGCTGAATTTCTAACAGATTATACCACAATCAAAGGTGGAAATTTGAATTATGGGGGAGGTGTCCAAGGTAAGATTGTAGGTAAGGGTACTTTGTGTGTAAATCATATGCCTAAATTGAAGAATGTCTATCATGTGGAAGGCTTAAAAGCTAATCTAATTAGTATAAGCCAACTATGTGATGACAATTTACATGTCAATTTGACAAACATGAATGCAAAGTATTTGATAGCACTGATAACGGCTTGTTCAGTGGAATAAGGTCCCAAGACAATTGTTATAAATTTGGCGATAACTTTTCCTGCCTTAGCTCCAAAACTAATGATCTTGAAATTTGGCATCAAAAGTTAGGTCATGCTAGTTTTAGGTAAGTGGAAGAATTAGTGAGATTTAATGCTGTTAAACACTTGCCCAAACTTTATTTCAAACAAACAAGTGTATGTGGTGGTTGTCAAAAGGGCAAGCAAATCAAAGCCTCTCATCAAAAGGTTGATAAAATTTCCACTTTTGAAATTTGGGAATTAATTCATACTGACCTTATGGGATCCATTGAGGTTGAGAGCTTAGGTAAAAAGAAATACTCATTTGTTTGTGTAGATGATTTCTCTAGATACACTTGGGTGCTATACTTGAAAGAAAAATCTGAAGCTATTGAAGTGTTTAAAGTTTGGTATAAGAAGGTCAAAAATTTGCATGGTAAGAAAGTAATTAAAATTCGGTCTGATCATGGGACTAAATATGAGAACACCTTGTTCTCTAAATTTTGTGACTCGAAAGGAATAATCCATAATTTTTTAGCCCCTAAAACTCCCCAGCATAATAGGGTGGCTGAAAGAAAGAATCGTACTTTGCAAGAGATGGCTCATGTCTTGCTTAGTTCTAAAAACATCTCCAAACGATTTTGGGTCAAAGCTCTTAACACTGCTTGTCACATAGGAAATAGAGTATACTTAAGGGTTGGGTAAACTATGACTCCTTATGAATACTCCATGGTAAAAAACCTACTCTCAAATACTTTCATGTATTTGGATGCATATGTTATGTTCTAAATGATAGAGATTATCTATCTAAATTTGGTTCTAAGAGTGACAAGGCTGTGTTCCTAGGATACTCCACAAATAGTCATGCTTATAGGGTTTACAATCTTAGTACTAAAATTGTGATGGAGTCCATTAATGTTACTTTTGATGATACTGCTGATTTAAATCTAAAAACTCTTAAAGATGATTTCTCAGGTTGAGTAGAAATAATGGAGGACTCTTAAAATCCAACTGAACAGACGCAGCAAACTCGACTGTAGAAAGATGATGCAGGTGCTGGTGTGACCACATCACCACCTACTTCAGAACAAAAATGTCCTGTTTCAGAATCAGAAAGCTCAGAATGTGAAGAGGAAAATCTGGACCGAACCAGAGACATACCTAGCATGGTTCAGAATAATCATCCAATCACCCATGTGGTTGGAAATGTAAATGAAAAGGTAAATACAAGGGATAAACCAAGAGTTGACTACCGTGAACTGGCAGGATTGGGTTATGTTGACTCACAGGTAACCAAGGTAAGGTCTTGTTGTTTCGTTTCTAATATTGAACCTAAGAATGTCATTGAGGCTATGAAAGATGATAATTGGATAGTTGCTATGCAAAAGAAATTAAATCAATTTGAGATGTGTGGGTCTTGGTTCCTAGACCTAAAGGAGGAAATGTAATAGGAACCAAGTGGATCTTTATGAATAAAACAGATGAAAATGGGAAAATTACTAGAAATAAAGTTAGGTTTGTAGCCCAAGGCTACACCCAAATAGAGGGCATTAATTTTGAAGAAACATTTTCTCCTGTTACTAGGATAGAATCAATTAGGCTTTTACTTGCCATTGCCTATTATTTGGACATCACTCTACGTCAAATGGATGTAAAGAGTGCCTTTTTAAATGGTGTCCTAAATGAAAAAGCCTATGTTGAGCAACCAAAGGGCTTTACTGATCCCCATTGCCCTAACCATGTCTATAAGCTTAAGAAAGCCTCGTATGGCTTAAAACAAGCCCCTAAGGCTTAGTGTGGGAGGCTAACTGAGCATCTCATACTAATGGGTTTTAAGAGAGGAGAGGTTGATAAAACCTTATTTATTTTGAAAGATAAAGATGGGATTTTGGTGACTTAAATATATGTAGACGACATTGTCTTTGGATCTTCATCCAATGATATATTAGACTACTTTGTCACTAGTACGACTACCACCTTTGAGATGAGTATGGTGGGTGAACTAAATTATTTCCTAGGCCTCCAAATAAAACAAAATAAGGAAGGAATATTTATTTCACAAAGTAAATATGCCAAAAACTTGGTTAAAAAATTCTCTCTTGACAATGCCTCTCATCTTAAGACTCCTATGGGATCATTTCAAAAGTTATGTAAAGATGAGGATGGTGAGGATGTTGATCCCACCTTGTATAGAAGTATGATTGGAAGCTTGTTGTACCTTTCAGCAAGTCATCCTGATACCATGTTCAGTGTGTGCTTGTGTGCTAGATATCAGACTTGCCCAAAAATTTCCCACCTTAAAGCTGTAAAAAGGATCATTAGATATGTTGGGGGTACTATCAATTTAGGGCTAAGCTATACTCGTGAAACTAATACAAATTTGGTAGGATTCAGTGACTTTGATTGGGCAGGCAACACTAATGATAGGAAAAGAACAACTGGAAGGTGTTTTTATCTTGGAAGCAACTTAGTATCTTGGTAACTGCTGAGTCGAAATATGTTGCTTAGGGCAGTTGTTATTCTCAACTTCTTTGGATGAATCAGATGATTAAGGGTTATGGTCTTAAAAGTGATATTCTAACTGTCTTTTGTGATAATCTAAGTGCTATAAAAATATCAAAAAATCCTATTCAACACTCACGTACTAAACACATTGACATTAGACATCATTTTATTCGTGATCTTGTTAAGCAGAAAATCATTAGCATGGAATCAATAAGTACTGAAAAACTGTTGGCTGATATTTTCACCAAAGCCCTTGATTTTCAGAGATTTTCTACCCCTAAGGAAGTCTCTGAGTTTGTGTGCCATCTAATGATGATGTGATCCCCAGTGTGATCACATCAGAGCTTACACCTGTATATTTTATTTCTAACAAAAAAAATCATCATAAAAATGCATTTCATGATTTTTCTCAGTGTGGTCACTTGTATTACACCTTTGACTCGTCTCATCTCTGAATTGTGAATTTTTCTTAAAAAGAATCAACAACTGTTGAATCAAAATTTTTCCTATTGGATGTCTCTTGGTGGGTGCCTAAACTAAAGGGAAACAACTAATCCACTCATGGTATGAAGTCATTTCAATGTGATCAAAATGACATCAAGAGAAAGTTTGTGTCAAATTGACAAGATCATTCGAAAAAGGGTGTAAGTACTCCAATTTGAGTTGTTAGTATTTTCGTTAGAAAATTAACGAAAGTTATAACATTCATAACATTCCTAACATTCCTAACTTTTCTAACCAAGCAAGGGCAAAGTGGGCATTGTTATTTAAGGTTAAGCCTACAAAAGAATCTCAAAAAGCAAAAGAAATGGAAAAATCCGAATCTGGTAAGTTGAAAAACATAACCAGTTTGATTTTTTTGAAAAATATTCTTTGTGTCCAAAGCCTGCAGCTGCATTTAATGAACAGTGCACGCTGCAGGAAACCTCCGCGCGGATGGTTATGCATTTTCCAGAGGGCTATAAATTGAGGCCTCCAGTCTCAGAAAAAAGAAAAAAAAACATTTTTCACAACTGCACCTTGGCAAAAATAGAGAGGAAACAGTGAGAATTCTCTAGAATTGTCACCTTTTTCTCAACTATTCACCCAAAATCACACTCACTCAAACACTCTCATATTCAAGCCTCAAACACTCTTACATTCAAGCCTAAAACTCAAAACACAAAGAAGATTGGTAAACCCTCCTTCTCCTTACCCTAAACTCCTTCATTCATGCATGCATTTTCAAACTCCAAAATGTAGTTTGTTCATTTTCTTGCCTTAGATCCAAGAAGATCACCATGGAAGTTCATCTCCATGGATGATCTTCTACAAGGATCAACATTATTTTCAAAGTGTTCTTACTTACTTGCCAAGAAAACACATTTTCAAAACCCTAAAAATCATTTTCATACATCAAATCTCTTTTTCAAAGGATAAAATTCCCCTTCCCAAGCAAATGAAGTGCTTAGTCCTAATGTACCCTAAGGATGGCTTGATATAGTTGATTCACCACTAAAATGTCAAGTGATCACTAATCAAAGCATAAGGAAATGGGGACAATCATGGATGCCAAACCCCCTTTAAAATCACATTTTCTTTCTTGAGAAGTTGCTGTCCAGTAGCAATTTTCTAAGACCTCTGTCCATGGTCTAATTTTTTGGACACAGAAGAACTTGGAATTTAGTGTTGACTACAAAATACTTTTTGTAGCCAATATCCAGAGCTTTCCATACATATTTTTTATTTAGTTTTTGCGTGAGAAAAACTCCATTTTTCAAATTTTCCTTTAAAGGTCAGTTCATCAGTCTCTGGAAATCCAGATTTCACATCTGAGACTTCCAGAAAGTTTTGAACATTTTTCATTCTCGGACTTTTCCCAGATTCTGGAGTTTTCAAGCCCTAATGTCCATTTCAAAATCAAGTGTCCACTACCTTTTTCATTCTGGCAGAAATGGTTTTCAACTTCAAAAAATCTTTTGGGTACCAAAACTCAACCCAAAAATCACACCAAAAATCATGGGATCTGTCCAAAGTCTTATAAAGAATTCCCAATTTTTGGTTTCCTCAGTTTCAACTTATTTTGGCCAAAGTAACACACACACACACACACAAATGATTTTAAATGTTTGGAAGACTCGTTTTACGAGGCATTCCGGGTGAACACTAACGTTCTTCCCGGCGTGTAACGTGACCTCCGAACCCAAATCTCTGATCTTGGGCATTTTTCAAAGTTTTGGCCCTTAAAACAAAAATGGCGTGGCGACTCCGGTTTTTTTCGATTGGTTTTCAAAGAAACGAAAAGTTCAAAGTCCTTTCGAAAAATTGGCACATCGTTACAGTGGCGACTCCGCTGGGGACAAATAAGCTTTATTTAAAAAAAATGATATTTGGTATATTGGTGGAAACCATTAAACTTCCCGTTATCGCCTCCTAACACGAGTCGGGGATAAATTGTGGTTTAACAATCCCACGTACCGGTATCATTGTTTTCAAAAAAAAAAGCTTTTGAGGGTCAAGCTTCCGTCTCGACATTTAAAATCATTTGTGGTGTGTGTCGATTTTTCACATTTTCGTGTTGTTTTGGCCGCCTCGGAAAAGTCAAAGTTTTGACTATCGGACCCGTTGCCTTGAATTTTGAATTATGTGCTTATGTGTGCATTTACTTTCAAAAAAAAAAATTCAAAAAAAAAAAGAATTTCAAAAAAAAAGGAGTTTAAAAAAAAAAAAAAGAAAATTTTCAAAAAAAAAAAATCATGCATCATACTTTTTAAGACACATGAAAAATTTCTATTTTACTCAGAAAAAGAAGATAGACTGCTTGCACACTACGCGTACGTGACCTTACACTACACACTACGTCCCTAACCCGGGGAAATCCCTGTCGCAGCCCGTTTGGTCTTATTACGCCTCTCGGTGCAAGCACGGGACTACCCAAACATCCCATGGAGCCTCGTGTCGACCATGCACTTGTCCGTGACACACTTTGTCCGAGCCCCGGTTGGTTTTTAGTCTGGTCTGTGTCATGCCCTGTCTGTGTATTGACCTTTCCTTTCAAACCTTAGTCGGCATACCAAGTCAATATCTTTCGGGACCCTAATCATTCGAAGTTCTGCCGGTTTTCCGTCATGGACTTTGACCAGATATTGACTGGCGCCTTGACTTTGACTCTGACTGGCACAAATTATACACTGACTCCCAGCATGACACTGAGTCATCAAGGATTAATGATTATTCCATGCCTAATTACGGCCTAATTGACGACAAGTCAAGATCAACCGCGGACATTTATCAGTCCAAATCATGCCGACTTTTCATCGAGCCCTCGGACATGATCTTGACTATTGACGTCAGTTTTGTCCGTAATTTACATCGAATGCTCTTTAAGACTAGATTACCCGCCAGACTCTTAGGATCATTTTTCTTTTCGGTCGGTGGGACCCGCTTGCCCTATAGGACCCTCGCCCGGGGCTGTCCACCCTGGGAGGTCGAAATACAGGTGGAATACGAGGGGCTTATAGACGTAGTGACGGGGCCCACTGATCCAGGATCAAGAGTAGTTTGCGAAAAAGAAGAGCAATCTTTGATTAGCTAGGAAGAGTCAAGCGCATCATCAGCTTCGCCATTTGTTCCGACTCTGGATTTCAGAATGTCTGCATCAGCCGGTAATGATGGGAACCATACCACTCCGTCTTCCAAAATCCCTCAGACAGACCAGCATTGGATCCAGTTGGTAGAACAGATGAGACTTCGACATGAGGCTCAAATTGACGACCTTCTGGGGGTTGTCGCAAGTCATGGTTTGACTATCAGTCTCAATTCTGATGGCACTTTTACCGCAAAGAGGGAAGAAGGTTCTCCTCCCATTCTTAATCACCCTGGGTATATCAAGATGCCACCACAAGATTCCTATGTTTCCACCGCCGGGACTCCTGCCCGTCGACTTACAGGGCAACTGGCCCCCAAACAGCAATCCAAAGGGCCACCATTCCAACAGCAGTCAGGGACGAAACAGTTCGGCATATCGTCAGTTGTCCCCTCTCAAAGTGATGCCGATCCCGCAGATATCAGCATGGGTAATGAAGATCGGGAAACAGTGGAGGAAATATGGTCAGCCATTAAAGCTCTTGAGGAACGCCAGAACAGACAGCAAGCCTGGATTGAAGAGGCCACACGCCACTTCGGGACATTAGCAATCTCCCAACTGACTGGGGCTCCCCTGAAGGACAAACATGTGCCTATTCCCCCGGCTCTTAATACCTCTCATTACCCGGCAGAGACCTGCTTCCCGATGAGCCCAACAGCAGATCTCCCCGGACCAGTTCAACTCAAAGTCACTCCAGCACCGCTCAACCTGAAGTCCCAAATCCACCACCAGCCGTAGAACACATTTGGTGGGATATCTGTGTCTGTCCCGACTGCCTTGAAAGGGACTATCAAGACTGGATACACGAGGACCGTCCTCCTAAGAAGAAGAAAATTTCCTCCCAGTAAAAATTGAAAGAGAGGTTCGAGGCCGGTGATACCAGGGTGGGTACGCTCGGGGAGCCATCTGGGGATTTGATTACTATGTACTCTACTCCAGCCAGTCTTCCCCAAAGCAAACAGGGGTAGAAAAGCCGAGAGGTCTTGCCAGCGATAGAATTGAGACTTTCGGGCACCAGAATACTGCAAATCTGAGTGATTTTACTGCCAATCAAAAGTCTATCCCCCCACGGGATCAGCCAAGATTCAGTTTGTCCAACTCCCGAGCGCATACCGATAAAGAAAGACCAACGCTAGTTTGGCGCTCGCACTCAATTAATATGCTGACTGGGGATGGCAACCGCTACAAACGGCCTCAACATAACCCAGGGGCTTCAGCAATGGTTCTACCTCGCAAGAAAAAGGCACGAAGTGACTGGCCTGATGACTCTCTTCCTCCAGACAAGCACCAAATCTATGATCCCCGCCTATATGGTAGCATGATCACCTTCTGCGACGAAGATTTGCCAAGAGATGTTTCCCAGCACAATGAAGCCTTGTACATCACTATTCGGCTCAACACTGTATCGCTCCTGGGGGTATTGGTGGACAATGGATCAGCCGTTAATGTCCTTCCCCTCAGCATGATGCGGGCCCTACGCATCAATGAAAGGCACAATATCCCATCTACCCGGTCAATCAAGGCATATGATGGCACGTCTCTGAAATTACCCGGATCCGAGAAAGGCTTCGCAGCCCCGACATCTGGCATCTTTCGCGTTGGAGCGGCTTAGTCTCGCCGTTTTTGTTTTTGTAGAGTCGCCACGCCATTTTTATTAAGCCCAAAACATTGAAAAAGGGCATCAGTTTAAAGATAATTTTAAACTGTTTTTGTGTGATGAGATTTTGAGTTCGGAGGTCAGATGACTCCCCGGGAAGAGAATATTAGAATATTAGAGCTCACCCGAGTAGCCTCGTAAAACGAGTCTTTCGGATACCCCTAATATCCTTTAAATGTTGTGTGTGTGTGTGTGTGCTTTTAAAAATGCATGCTGTATCGGATGTCTACATTGTATGCTATGTATGGAAATGTATTGAAATAGTATAGGAAGGAAGCCTTACCAATGTTGGTTCGTGTCTGTCTTCCGCTTGGGAATAGTGTTTGAGGTCGAAGTAGCGTTCCGGTACGGATCGGGATTGTTTCGGGAGGGACCGGTTGTCTGCGGACAGTGTTTCGGCGTTAGTTGAGGTTGTAGGCTGCGTTCGGGCAGAGGTTCGACGTGCGTAGGGATCGTCGGAATCACTCGGGCAGAGGTTCGGCGTGCGTTGTGGTGGCAGGAGTCACTCGGGCAGAGTTTCGGCGTGGTTTGGGATCGTCGGTTTGACTCGAAAAGAGCCGGGACACCGTGGAAAGACCAGGCAAGGCCTCGGAGTACCACGAGGGGCCTCAGAGTACCTCGAGAGTGCCTCGGGGCAGCGCGGGAGCGTCTCGGGAGTGCTCGGGGAGGCTTCGGAGCACCACAAGGGAGCTCGGAAGGCCTCAGAAGGATCCGAAAGGGGCCGGGAGTGCCTCGAGAGGACTTAGAGGGGAGCCAGAAGTCTAAGGGAGGAAGAGAGAAGAGGGAGGTGTGTGAAAATGAGGAGGGGGAGCCCTCTATTTATAGTAAAAATTTCGGAGCAAAGAGGTCCGTACGGACCTTCTTGGTTATCCAGAATTTTGGATTTCCTCGATTTGAGGGAATCTGCAATGATGGTGAATATTCTGGAATGATGGTGTCCCCTGAGCAATAAGGTCCGTACGGACCATCTTGCATGCAAAGAGGTCCGTACGGACCAACTCTGCAGGGAAGTAATCATTTCTTCCGGGATTTGAGGGAATATTGTGGACTTTAAGGGGATTTAGTAATCATTGAAACAAAGAGGTCCGTACGGACCTTAATTGCTTTTTCGATTTCTGAAAATTCCCAAAAGGTCCTTTGTCCCTTTTATCCCGTGGAAGGCTCCTTCCTTGGTTTGGTTGGGGGTTTGAGAGGGTTTTGAGAGGGTTTTGAGAGGGTTTTGAGTGCCAGAGGTCTCCGAGACTGCGTTGATGAGTCTGCGGTGTTTCCCGTGTGTTTGAAAGGGGGTGATCCAGATTGGGGTACTTACAGAAGCCCCTCGACGACGTCACTTATGAAAGAAGTGGGGTCGCCGATAAGATAAGGGTCCTAATCTGGATCGCGTGCAGGGAGAGGAAGTGACCGGGGAGGTCAGTGTGAGGACGTGGTGGTGTCCTATTGTTTGACCGTTTAGGTCAATAGGCTGGACCCTGTGATAGGATTCCTACGTATCCCTGGCGGGAATCAAGCCTGGTCGTAGTTCGGGTGTGGGGTGAGTGTTTTGTGAATGCGGGCGTGGTGGTGCCCTGAAGTGTCGTGTGACCGCCGAGGTCAGTTGTGAGGACGTGGTGGTGTCCTGGGTGACCGTATAGGTCGGTGGGAAGGACGTGGTGGTGTCCTAGGTGACCGTATAGGTCGGTGGCTGGACCCTGTGATAAGATTCCTACGTATCCCTGGCGGGAATCAAGCCTGGTCGTAGTTCAGAGGTCGTGAATTTGTGAGTGCATGTGGGCGTGGTGGTGCCCTGAAGTGTTGTGTGACCGCCGAGGTCAGTGGTAAGGACGTGGTGGTGTCCTAAGATGTGGTGACCGCCGAGGTCAATTGTGAGGACGTGGTGGTGTCCTGGGATGGAAATTTTACGATTTTCCTAATCGAGTGGTTTAAGGCCTTCCGGGCCGGAGATAGAGTGAGGACTTGAATCGTCTTCTGATTGCGGTTGGTGCCACGCTGGAGGACTTTGGATCGTCTTCTGGCGGCGATTGGTGCCACGCTGGAGGACTCTGAATCGTCATCTGGCGGCGGTTGATGCCACGCTGGAGGACTTTGAATCGTCTTCTGGCGGCGGTTGGTGCCACGCTGGAGGACTTTGAATCGTCTTCTGGCGGCGGTTGATGTTATGCGCGAGGACTTTGAATCGTCTTCTAGCCGCAGTTGATGTTATGCGCGAGGACTTTGAATCGTCTTCTAGCCGCAGTTGATGCCACGCTGGAGGACTTTGAATCGTCTTCTGGCGGCGGTTGATGTTATGCGCGAGGACTTTGAATCGTCTTCTAGCCGCAGTTGATGTTATGCGCGAGGACTTTGAATCGTCTTCTAGCCGCAGTTGATGTAATGCGCGAGGACTTTGAATCGTCTTCTAGCCGCAGTTGATGTAATGCGCGAGGACTTTGAATCGTCTTCTAGCCGCAGTTGTGGAGGCGTGGCTGCCTTGTGCTTCGAGAGGCGTAGATGCCTTTGTGTTTTTGCATGTTGAGTAGAAGGTTGGACTTACGATGACTGCCGGTGCTTGCGCTGCCGTTGAAGTGGGCAAGGATGACGGCCGGTGATTGCTTCCCCATTTGGCGTTTTGGAGGCGCTTCGTACCTTGGGACTTGTACTCGGAGGTGTTGGCTCCTTTTTGTGCTTGTTTTGCCATTTGAGTGGGCAAGGATGACGGTCGGTGCTGGGGATATGCAGTCTTGTGTGACTTCCCTTTGACTTGTTGGGGAGGAGCTCGGGCTTACTTTGATGGCCTGTGCTTGCGTTGCCGTTGAAGTGGGCAAAGTTCGGGCTTACATCTGACTGCCGGTGCTTGAATTGTTGGGGATGCGTGACCTTGTAGGGGCCCTTTTCTGTTGGGAAGATGACTTCGGACCTCTCTTGAGGGCCAGTGGTTGAGTTGTCGTTGAGCGTTTGGAGGCGTCTTGTGCCTTGATATTCGTGCTGGGAGGTGTTGGCTCCTTCTTGAATTGCCGTCGGGCGTTTTGGAGGCGTCTCGTGCCTTGATATTCGTATTGGGAGGTGTTGGCTCCTTCTTGAATTGCCGTTGAGCGGGCGGTGGTTGAATTGCCGTTGGAGTGGGCGAGGACCGGTCTTACGTTGATGGCCGGGGATTGAATTGCCGTTGAAGTGGGCGAGGACCGGTCTTACGATGACGGCCGGTGGTTGAATTGCCGTTGAAGTGGGCGAGGTCCGGTCTTATGCTTTACGGTCGGTGGTTGAATTGCCGTTGAAGTGGGCGAGGTCCGGTCTTACGCTGACGGCCGGTGGTTGAATTGCCGTTGAAGTGGGCGAGGTCCGGTCTTACGCTTGACGGCCGGTGGTTGAATTGCCGTTGAAGTGGGCGAGGATCGGTCTTACGCTTGACGGCCGGTGGTTGAATTGCCGTTGAAGTGGGCGAGGTCCGGTCTTACGCTTGACGGCCGGTGGTTGAATTGCCGTTGAAGTGGGCGAGGTCCGGTCTTACGCTTGACGGCCGGTGGTTGAATTGCCGTTGAAGTGGGCGAGGTCCGGTCTTACGCTTGACGGCCGGTGGTTGAATTGCCGTTGAAGTGGGCGAGGTCCGGTCTTACGCTTGACGGCCGGGGATTGAATTGCCGTTGAAGTGGGCGAGGTCCGGTCTTACGCTTGACGGCCGGGGATTGAATTGCCGTTGAAGTGGGCGAGGACCGGTCTTACGCTGACGGCCGGTGGTTGAATTGAAGGGTTAGGGACCATTCTGCACTTGGATTTGCTGGAAAAGGCCTTAGGACAGCCAGGGGCAAAGATTATAAGGGCAGGAAAGTAATTTGGCCACCCCTTGCAAAGAGGTCCGTACGGACCAACCTGGTTGCAAAGAGGTCCGTACGGACCACTTTGATTTTTTACAGTTCCCAGATTTTGACCGGGCTTAAATTCCGAGGCTCCCTCTTCATTTCCCATTTCCAGTGCGTGAACCAGCGAGAGAGAAAGAGAGAAAACTCCATTTTTGTCCAAAATCTTCCATTTTTCTTAGCTTGAATTGCTTGCAATGGCGGAGGGATCTCGAAGGAGTCGTCGTCAACGCAGTCAAGAGGTGGTCGAGCAACGGATGGAGCTCCAAAGGAATTGGATTTCGTTCGTTCCATCTTCGAAGAACCCGGATGTCTTGTATCCGAATCCGGAGGTGCACAATCGTCGCTCTACGAACGTCGGGGAGGTAAGAAATCTGTTCCGTTTTGATTTCCTGCTCGAATTTTTGAATGCTAGAACTAGGTTTTAGTTTTTCGCATTTTTGAATTTTTTGTTATTATTTTATGCCTTTTTTGTGAAATTCTTGATGAATTGTTGAAAATGGACATGTAAAAATTGTGGGTATGTGTATTTTGTGCAGAAATGTGTTGATTAGCTTTTATTTGTGAAAATAAAGTGCTTCTCTAATGAAATGCATGCTTTGGTGTTTTGTACCGTATGCTATTTATGTATGTACATTATGAGAAAAATTATCGTGTAGTGATAATTTTTGTGAAAAATGTGACATGTGCCGTGTTTTGTGACGGGTTATATGTGAAAGTGCGTGCCGTGTAGGGACGGATTTTTTGAAAAATGTGTTATGCATATGTGTCGTGCCGTGTGTGCCATGTTATTGGGTGACGGACTTTGTGGGGAAAATATGTGCAATATGTGCTGTGTTGGGACGGATTTTCTTTTGAAAATGTGTCGTGTAGGGTTTAATCCCCCCCCCTTTTTTTCTTTTGAGAAAATGTGTACAGTGGGTGCCGTGTTTTTGTGACGGACTGCATGGGAAAAATTATATGTATAATGTATGTGAAAATTATGTGCATTATATGTGCCGTGTTTTGTGACGGGTTATATGTGCCTTTGTATTAAAATCTTGTGATTGACGTACCTTTCTTTGTGTTTACCCGGGATGCGGGGCTTATGGCCGGGAAGGCCAAGAGGATGAAGACTCGGGGATCGCTCGAGGTCATTGTTGAGCTATGGCGGCGGATGCACGATATTTCCGTGGACGGTAGGCCGAGTCCCTGAGGCTGGTTTATGCTTACGGCACAGGTGTGTTCGTTGAGAACTCGGGCCGGAGTGAAACCGACACGAGGAAGAACAAGAGTGTCTTCCCGGGTCTTTCGAGTACCGGTGGGATACCACCCACACCTTCCATCCGAGCCGGGAGAGGTGACGGTGACGCCGACCACGCGTTCTGCTATTACCGGGCTCTCCTTCAAAGGAGGGCCTGTGAGGTGGAGAGACATGATCTCTGATGATGTGCTGACCGAGCTGCTGGGCTTTGAGCCTCGTCCTCGCAGGGGCCTGGGCATGTTGTACAGCGATGTGGAGCTGAGGATCACGGCCAGTATCGGGGCCTACATCCGGGGTACCGGTCAGGTGACAGCGGAGCAGCTGGCGCGCTCCTTCTTGTGGTATGCACTGTCCGAGACTTTGTTCTCGAACCACGCGACCGCAGCTCCCTTTGCTCTGTTGGAGAGCTTGACTGATCTGGATAGGGTCTGCGACATTGCTTGGGGCGAGGCAGGCTTGGCTGAGCTCTACTTCTCCTTGGACCGGTTTAGCCGGGGTGTGGCCAGTTCGTTGGCCTGTTTTGACTTTGCTCTGGAGGTATGAGTTTATTGCTGTTTTTTTTTTTGATTTAGCAACTTGTCTTTTCTCCGTTTTCTTTTGCACTGAGCCTTCTCTGTTTTTGTCACAGGTGTGGTTTTATGAGGTTTTCCAGTGCTTCCCGTGGGATAGAGATCCGGGCCGTTGCCGTGTACCCCGCTATGCTAGGGCCGGGCTCGTACGGCGAGGAAGAGGAGGACCACTGGGAAGCTCACCATCGCCTACGGGGATGTGCAGGAGCGTCTGGAGAGGGATAGCCCGGAGGGGTTCGTCTTGTTCCCGTGGGCTCGGTATGAGGGAGACGAGTTTGAGGGGGCTCCCGAGGTGACAGCGCGGCGGAAGATGCTGCGGGGCTTGACCTGCGATGTTATGTACCTGGGGGAGCGGGTCTTCTGGCAGCATGGCCCTGGTGTGCTTCCCGTGGCTCCGAGGGACCCTCCCTTTGGGATGCTTGATTCCCGGGACATGGACGTGCTCGATTTCGAGAGGTACCTTGGCGGTGTCGGCGCCGAGGAGTTCATTTTGTATGGAGAGGAGTACGGGGCCTTCGTGAGGAGGAAGCTGAGGACGCCGCAGGTACTGGCGCGGGAGAGAGAGGCTGGCCCGCGCAGCTCCCCTGCAGGTTCCGATGCCGGGGCCGGATTTCACGTACGTCCGCGGGGACGGATCGAGGAGGAGGGTGTTCAGACCTGCTCGAGCAGCTCCCGCCGCATACAGAGTGGACCCCGATAGATCGGTGAGTGTGCCGACTCTTTTCCATCTTGGCATCTTTTACTGTATTTCCTCTTTTTGTTGTTGAGTATAACTGTATTGCTGAGCGTTTCCTTGGCCGCTTGTTGGTGCAGGTCCCGGGGAGAGCTTATGATATGTTGACTCGCCGTTACGTGGCGATGAGGTCGTTTGCGAAGAAGATGGCTTCGAAGATATCTTGCCGGTCTTCGCGACGCGTGCCGGCGTACGAGCCTATGCCTTCGAGGCATTCAGAGACGTTCCTCCGCCTAGAGCCGAGCCGGAGCCGCAGCAGAGGGACCTTTGAGGGCGGCATAGCATGGATGCCGGGACGTCTTCTGGAGCCGCAGGCCATCGAGGGAGCAGCCCTTTTATCGCTTCATGCCTCCGCATGGCGCACGGGGTGAGGGTTCCTCGAGCCTTCTTTCTTTGATCCTTTCGCCGGATTTGATCCTTCGAGTACTTTTCGTGGGAGCCTCCGCGGTGCTCGGCTATTCCGACGACGAGGATGTGACGGGCGAGTTCGCCGGGATGCCCGACTTCTCTCCTGGAGGACCTCGGCGAGGATGATGATGCCGAGGATTCGATTAGTATTCATTTGCTTTCCCTCTTTTCATATCCCTCTTTTTTGTTTAGCAACAGACATTTATGGGTACCTCGTAACAAAACACTTGTATTTGCATGGCAAACAAAGATTTTATTTTAAGATGTAATGTCAATTTTGTGATTCCCGGGAATTGTCCTAGAAATTGTTGCTATTATTATTTTTTATTTTGTGCATGCCACGTGAGCTGAGAGTGTGTTTGTGGGTAGTGTTTGTTTGCCGGGAATGGCTTTGGCCGTTGTTTGGGCGCTTTGGAGCAAGGTTTTGCCGAGGACAAATGCTTTTGTACCGTTTGTCGGGGAAATGGGTTCTGTTTGCAAGGAGGTCCGTACGGACATACTTAGCATGCAAAGAGGTCCGTACGGACCAACCTTGCTTTTGGGAAGGACATAAATGCTTTACCGCGTCTGGTTCTTCCTTATTTCCCCATTTGCAGCCATTTTCGAGCTTTCTTCCCCATTTTCTCTAGGAACCTCCATTTTTGCCATGGATTCTTCGTACGTCCCTAGAATTTTGCCGAGGCTTTCGCAGAGAGGCAAGCACACTTCCTTGAGCAGCTTGAAAACGTGGATGCGGCGCCGTATGAGGCATCGTAGACGGGCTTTCGAGGTAAGGTTTCGTCTTTGCTCGGTTTGGTCTTTTAAGGAGTTGGTTCCCGATTGGGATTTGCTGCGGGCCGCCGCGAAGTTACGGGATGTTAGGAGGCATGTGTACTGTTTCTCCTACAATGAAATGGTGCCCACTTTTGAGGATTTTCGGGCTTTGATTGGAGGACCGGAGGTGGAGGCCATCTCGCGTCCGTTAATTGGTGGTGCTGCCGTGAGCGTGAAGCTTGCGAGACTTTCTTCGTACTTCCTTGGAAGAAGTGCAGGCATGATCCTTGATTCGGGTCATATCGACATTTCGAGCCTGCCGGAGCGGTTCATGGTTGATGATGAGAGTGACGTCTCTTGGGATGTATTTGCCTTGTGCGTGATGGCGACGCTTTTTCCGGTCGGTTCCTTGGCATTTGTGATGGCGCTTTGCTAGATGTGGTAGGGCACCGCAGAGCCGGGAGAGGATATTGTCCCGTTGGTGCCGGGGGAGACTCTTCATGGTATCGACCGTCTGGCGACCGGGGATCATTTTATGAGGGGGAAGCCCCGCTTTGCTCACCTTGTGGCTGCGAGAGAGACTCAAGCCATGTCCGAGGCTCCGACGTCGTTTAGCCCGTGGTCATTTGCTCGCCGACCTCTTGTGTTGGATATGGATCACCCGCCCGGGAGAGATGGATGGCACACTTGGTACGCATCAAATCCGCCGGTGGGTTCCGCAATGGAGAATTGAGACCAGGAGGATCTTGCAGAAGGGTCCTACGTTGTCGAGTTCCAGGTTTGTCTTGGTCCTCCTTCTATATTCCGTCGCTTGTTTCCCGGCAGCTTGGGATGAAGCAGGAGCCTTTGTTGGCCGGGATGACCTTGCTATCTGCGGAGGTAGTTCCTCTTTGTATGGCAGCCTTCAGTGCCTTCTTGTATTTTCCGAGGGTATGGAAGTATTCCGCTTTCCTTCCCGTGGTACTCCTTAGACGTCGGGAGAGTGTCGTGTTGACGACTCAAGATCCGGCCCGGTATGAGCAACACGTGTTGGGCAGTCCCAAGTGGTCTTGGAGAGCAGGCGTGTAGCGATTCTGGGACCCGGCTGCCGTAGTAGCTATTGCCTTAGGAGTGCCGAAGCCCGGGTCTCGACCCTTTCGATGTGACGGGAGACGCTTTGTTTGACTACGAGACTAGAGTTGACCAACCGACAGGAGAGGTCCTCTTTACGGACTCGCAGGGAGGAGATCCGAGCCGAAGCACGGCGAATGAAGCCCCGAGAGCTACCGGATTGTTTGACTCTACGGGAGGACCCCGATCTCTGACCGAGAGACGCAGAGTTGGTTCACGTGGAGCGAAAGAAGACTCGCCGGGGACGAGGGAAGAAAGGGAAGAATGGCGAGGGGACAAGCACAGATGGCGCGGAATGACCTCCTAGGTATCCATTCATTGCATTGCAAACACATTATTAGTTAAATGTATTAAGCTGTCTTTTAGCATGTTGTGAACTTGAGAGTAGACCGTGCTTGAACTCATCAAGAAATGTTGTAACCGTTAGTGATTTGTGATTTACTTTTAAAGCTTTGTCGAGACGCAAGATCTTTTGTTTGCCTTTGCTTCTGTTGTGCACTTTGTCGGCGTCCATCTTTGGACTTTTCTATTGCATCCGCGGACTGAAGCAGTCTGGGCCCTGACGGCAATCCCCTTTGCTGAAGCCTTGTGCTTGGCTGAGAGGTTGAATGCTCTCTTGACAAGTTGTTTTGACGGTCTTTTCCGTAGCTTCCTTGCCTCTTGTTGGCGTTGGGCTCTTGACCACCTTTTGCAGCTTCTGCTTGAGCTTCTTTTTTTGGTTTTTTTTTATATTATTTTTTTTTGTGAGCCCTTGCTCGAGCTCTCTTTTTTTTTTTTTTGTGTGAGCCCTTGCTCGAGCTCTTTTTTTTTTTTGAAGCGCGTGAGGGCGAAGACAAGCCCCTGGCTTGGAAGCGACACGAGCCGGGCCGTTTGATGCCGAGTGACCCTCGGATGTCCTTTGATGTTGCCGCCGTCGTTTGACTTGGTCAAGGTGACTGTTGGGGCGTGTTCTTGAAAAGTGCGGAGCTTGATGGAGGTCTTGATTGACATTCAAACTTTTGACTTTTTTGTGTGTTTTTAGACCGGACCAATTAAGGTTGCCTACGTTCCCCTGACTAGAGGGCTCAGTCCGCGTAGTTCGACACTACATGGAGTGCCAAGAGATGCACACTGTTCTTCTTCAGCGAAGTATCTCGCGAAGTTTGCTTCCGTTGACCGGATTCATGAAGGGATTGCCGTCTAGGTCCGTCGCTTCATGGCGCCTCCGAGAAGATCTTTTGAACCACGAAAGGGCCGATCCATGTGGGTTCCCATTTTCCCAAAGTGGGTTGGTTCGAGTGGGAGGCTTTTCTTTGAGTACAAGGTCACCTTCCCCGATGTCTCGGGATTTGACTTTCTTGTCGAAAGCTCTAGCCATCCCGCTTTGATAGGCTCCTGCCGTGTTCCATGGCCTTTAGTCGTCGCTCATCTAGCAGAGCCAATTCGTCATGTCGGCTTCGGAGCCATTCGACTTCGTTGATGTCATTTTCCAGCAAAGACTCGGAGTGAGGGAATTTCTAGCTCGACGGGAAGGACTGCTTCCATCCCGTACGTCGTGGCAAATGGGGTTTCTCCCGTGGCCGTTTCCGACCGATGTGCGGTAGCCCCAAAGTGCAAGGTGCAGCTTCTCGGGCCAATCTCGTCCTCGGGTGGTCATTTTTCGGATGATCCGTTCGAGGGTTTTGTTTGCCGCTTCCACGGCGCCGTTTGTTTGTGGCCGGTAGGGAGAAGATTTGTGACGTGTGATCTTGAATTCAGCCAGCCAGCCGAATTCCCTTCGAAGTGTGAGCCGTTGTCCGATATGACCTCATTTAGGATGCCGTATCGGCATGATGTTTTCTTTGAGGCAATGTGCGACCTTCTTGGAGGTGAGTACCTTGTAGGACTTGGCTTCGACCCATTTGGTGAAGTAGTCGATGGCTACTAAGATGAACTCGTGACCGTTGCCGCCCGGGCGGAGCGATTTTCCCGATGACGTCAATTCCCCAAGTGGCAAAGGGCCAAGGTGTAGTCATGCAAGAGAGATCGTGGGGCGGTAGATGATTGAGGTTGGAGAACCGCTGGCACTTGTCGCAGCCTTTCGGGACAAGGTGGATGCAATCCGCTCCATGGAGATCCAAGAGTAGCCCATCCTGAGAATGATTTGCATCAGGGCTCTAGCGTTCATGTGGGGACCGCAAGCCCCATTGTGGACTTCGTTCATGAACTTGTTTGCTTCTTCTTGGCTGATGCAGCGTAGGAGTGGCCCGTGGTAGCGTTTCTTGTATAACATGTCCCCGAGGATGACAAAGTGAGAGGCAAGCGTTTTAGGGCCATGATGCTCTTGGTTTTGACCCCTTCTGTGTGTGGGTCCTCCTTGTTCATGAAGGTGGTTTCCCCGCTCTTGAGGTATTGGAAAATCTTGGTTTATGCTGGAAATGGCATCGGACTTGCGTCTCTTTGGCTCTTCAGCGATCTTGCAAATCGTTGTGATTAAAACCTTCTCGGCAGCTTGGGCCCGGTTTTTCTCTCGTTTGACAACATGCTTAAATGTTTGCTTGATGCATTTATTTAATTAATGTGTTTGTCTTTTGTATAGATGAATTGTTATTAACTTGTTTTGATTAGTTAATATCATCATTTGTTAAAGATGCAATGAAATGATTTTTTAGGAAGGTCGGACCTTTTATTGAAAGCGTGAAGACTGTACATTGTTGACCAAAGATTCACAATCGTCGGGCGTAAAGCCGTCAAAAGACTCAAAAGATGTGAATAGACAGACAACAAGACTCGAAGCTAGACTATAGGCGACGAGGATTGGACCAGCTTCATTACTCTCGGATGGCCGTAGCTCTGCAGGGAGTGGTGCCGGGTTCTGTGGCCAATCTTCCCTTGGCATGAGTCCCGGAAAGTAGCTTGCATGCGGTTCGATTTCAAACCAGTATCGCGGAGGTTTTTGGCCGCTCCCGATGATGTCCCTCCATTAGTGTTGCCACCACCCTGGGGGTTTTTGATGATAGAAGTCGCCGAGGGCTACTTCTAGGAGGGCGAAGCATTCGCCGATTCGGAGTGGATTCTTGCCGATGTTGATCACTTTCATAGAATCCGCTTCTTTATCTCGGGATCTTTGCTTGGACGACGTTTACAATGTCTCGATTCGAGCGGGCATGCTATATCTCCTTCCCCGATTAAGCCTTGGAGGAGGTTGCGCCACCGTTCGTCCGTGCCGGACACCGGAATGTTGAATTGAACTAAGCCGTGATGGCCGTCCCCGTAAGATCCGAGAGTGTCGGCTAGAGGGTTGTCTTGTACCGGGGATCGGTGATGAGCCGCTTGCAAGAGGGTTTTCGGCGAAGTAAGGGTCTACTCCTCGATCAATCTCCATTAGGGCATCCATCTCTTGATCCTCTCTCAAGCATTCTTCACGGCCGCATATGTCGAGTTGTCATCCCGACCCATGAAGTTCTTCAATTTCCAGCTCGTCGCGGCTTAGAGCGTGGATGTAAGGAACCACTTCGTAGCGGGACAGGTAGGAGAATCATCCGGAGAAGAGTATTCGGTCATGTCGGGACCTTCTTCGGGTCATAGCTTGCCGGCCAAGCACTTGCCATTGCACCGCTTCCGCGGATCACTTCGATCGCTCCATTGGCATTGATGAATTTCACGCATTGGTGAAGAGTAGATGATACCGCTTTCATCCGATGTATCCAAGGCCGTCCCAACAAAGCAGAAGGTTGGTTTGATTTCCACGACTTGGAACTCTACCGACTCCAGCTTGTACGTCGAATTGGATCCTCAGATTGATGACTCCTACGATTGGTCGTGCAAAGGAATCGTAGGCTCGGATTACCCGAGGTGAAGGCCTTATCGTAGAACGGTTGATGCGGAGTCGTTTCAAGGTGCTTAAAGCGATGATGTTGGCCGCGGAGCCGTTATCAATCAAGACGTTCGGGAGGAAGAACATCTCTATTTTTATGAGGATGAGGAGGGCTTCGTTGTGCCGATTCTCACATATTGGCAAGTCATCGTCTCAGGAAAGCTAAACCGCTTCCCGTGCTACCGTTTGACTCGCCTCTCTTACGGGGAACGTTCGATCCATCCATTCGTATGCCTTGGCCGGGGCAAAGATCGTAGGGAGACAGCTCCTTGGGCGTTCTTGTCGGAATTCCCTGGTCACGAGATCTCTTGACTCGGTTTCCCGCTCCCAAATGTAGCGGACAAGATGCCGACGGTTTCGGAAATTGCAGGTCCGCTCTCGCTTGGAGTTTCATCAAAGGCTATTGAGTTTACTCCCGCTGCCCGTGGGAATGGATTTCCGATGGTATTGGGACCACGGGGCGTTCCAATTTTCCCTCCTCAATGAGCCCCCGGATCACCCGCTGAGCACGAAGCAATTGTCGGTGGTGTGGCCGGGTAGTTGTGGAAGGCGCAGTTGCTTGCTCATATCCATGTTGGGTTTGAGGGTCTTCGGTTGGAAATTCTCGAGTGGTTTGAGAAGATTTCGCTTCACCAAAGCTTCAAATACTTGACTCCAAGGGCATTTCCGTGTTATCTAAATACCGGAACCGTGGGAAGCGAGGGGGTTGCTATTCTTTGGGGGCTACTTGATCGCGGTTTACTTGAGCTCCGTTCGAATGTAGTGCACTGTTCCGGCCGCTTTCCTTTCCTTTGGTCGGGCAGGAGTTGAAGTTGCTGTGTTTGTTCGATAGCGGTAAGATGAGGCAGGGTTGCCGTTGCCTTTGAAGACTCAGCAGTCTTTTCAAACTTTGTCCGGCGTTGACCATGGCACGGAGATCCGGATAGAAATGGTGGCCGATCAAGGTTCTCAAAGATGGCTTGAGGCAGAATGGAAGATGTCCATCTCGCTCTTCTTTGGAAAGTGGATCCATTATCTCGCTTAGCTTCCAGCCCATCTTTTGTAAAACTCGCCCACCGGTTCGTCATCCTTTTGTTCGGTAGCTTGCGGTGTCATGACGGTTTGTTTCCCATTCAAGATTGGCGCGGTACTTCTCCAGAAGATTTCACCGATCCGATCCCACGTGGAGCGGTTTTCTCGCCTTCACATTGAGGAACCACCTTAGTGCCGTGGATTTGAGGGAATGCTGAAAATGATCTCGCCATCTGCTGAGGGGTTGCCCCTTTCGCTCTCATACCCGTGACGTAGGTGTCGATGTGGGTTTTTGGGCATTCTGTTCCGTCAAACTTTTCCATTTCCGGCATCCCGAACTTTGGAGGGAGAGGGACCACTTTGTTCGGATCGGTAGGCGTGAGGGAGTCCTTCCGAGAACTAGCTAGCTTGCCTTGCATGTCTTTCATTTGTTCGATCAGCCCAAGCCATGTGAGGATCGGGTGTTCGAGGTGGGTTACCGTTTTCGTGACGGAAACCGAAGATGGAGGTGGATTGGCCGATGGGATCGCCATTCGGGAGTCTTGGGGAGGTAGTTGAGTGTATACCAACCCATACCCCGGGGTGTTGAAGTTGAGGGCGTGATTGCCAGGTCCGCTAAGGGTTGTGTTTGGGAACTGGGAAATGATTCGTTAGCCCCAATCGCGTACTAGCAGTGGCAAACCTGGAGATGTCGGGATATCCGCCGATGCCCGTCCCCGGTAAGAATGGGGACTTTTGATTGTGGTTGCGAGGCTCGTATAGAGGCAAAGGATTGAATCCCGGGGGATACCGAGATGCATTGGGATCTCGGCGGAGCAGCACGTATGTGTGCCGTTGGTACCGAGCTTGATGTGCAGAGCCGGAAACCGACCGTGCCGAGGCGGGCATGTCGGAGCCGCTGACCGACGCCCGAGGGGAGCTTTGAGCGAGAGCCGCTTGCGTTGCCGGGATCTCGTAGCTTGGCGGAGGCGGGACCCGCCGATAGCTTTGAGAAACCGGGGAGCCGGTATATCTTCGTCCTCTATGAGAACAAAGGTTCCGTCGGGTTGGGGAATCGCAATCGTTCCTCGAAGACGCAAGGTGTCGACGATCCAGGCTTGCCGTTCCTCTTGGCGCTTCTTGATGGTTTCGAAGGCTCGCAAAGCACCTCCTCCATTGTCCGGAGGTTCCTTAGTGGCGGGGTTCCGTTTCCTCACCGTTATCCGTTGATCCCGTCATGGGGAGTATCGGACGGTGCGGACCGTTGAACCGGAAGGGCTATCGGACCCCGTGACCTCGATATCGAAAAGGCGGCTTCCAGTATTCTCAACCACTCTCGGTTCGCCGGAGGGGGGTGACGGGCAAGGTTTAGACACGGGAATGGCCTAACGGGATAAAAGAGGGAAAGCTCACGTGGCATGCGGTTTCCGTTTCTTTTATTTATTTTTTTTTGATTTTTTTTTTGTTGTTTTAATTTACTTAAAACATGTTTTCTCGTAATCCTAGGTAGGTTGGAAAAGATTGCTCTTGTTTTTCGCAACTATGCTAGATCCCGGGTCGCCGGAGACCATCTCGTGCGGCTATAAGCCCCTCGTTTTGCACCTCGTATTTCGACATCCCAGGTAGACAGCCTGTGCGAGGGTCCTATAGTGCAAGCGGTTTCCACCGGCCTAAAAGAAAAATCGAACCTAAGGACCGAGCCTGTCATGTTCGTTTTGATGCGTTAGCCATGTGAATAGTGAACCGAGCCGGCCACCGAGTCAAGATCGTGTCAAGAGTTCGGCATGACCTTCTCTTACCTTGCTTGCGCAAGGGATCTCGTGACGTTAGGCGTTGGCCGGGTCATATTTTCATGGCCGACGTATCAAAGGCGTGATGACATGGTGTCATGTGAGCATGGATGTATATCCGGACGGAACATCGTCTGGTGTAGCTTCGGGAAATCAAGATCGTGTCAAGATTTTAGCATGACCTTTCATCGCTTTGCTTGCGCAAGGGATCTTGAGTTCCGAGCCTTGACTCGTAAAATGGCCGGCATGGTATATGTATCCAGCCGTATGACACCTGGACCGGGTAAAACCAACCGAGTCCGGACAGAGTGTGACTCAAGACTCAAACGTGTGGTTGACGCTTGGCTAGGATGGGATGTTTGGAATGATCCCGTGCGCGTCCAAGAGGCCTAGGAAGACCTAACGGATCGCAACCGAGACCACTCCGGCCGAGGGTTGTAGTGTGCAGTGTATCCGAGGCAAGAAGCCGCGTAGCGTGCGGTGTAACCGAGGCAAAGAAAGTAGGCGGTGTAACCGAGGCTGCGGTCTCTAAAATTCTTTGTCCGAGTAAAACAGAGTTTTTGAAGAATTTTAAATGTATGCACGTATGTATATTGATGCATTTTTTTTGTATTTTTATTTTTTTTGTAAAATAAAAATGAAGCACGTGCACACACACACAACAGTTAAAGGAAGGGGTAAAATGAAAGTTTGACCCTCATCATCGTTTTAAAAATCTTTTGTTTTGTTTAAAAGTTTTTTTAAAACAAAATGTCCCCAGCGGAGTCGCCAACTGAAATTACCCGGATCCGAGAAAGGCTTCGCAGCCCCGGCATCTGGCATCTTTCGCGTTGGAGCGGCTTAGTCTCGCCGTTTTTGTTTTTTGTAGAGTCGCCACGCCGTTTTTATTAAGCCCAAAACATTGAAAAAGGGCATCAGTTTAAAGATAATTTTAAACCGTTTTTGTGTGATGAGATTTTGAGTTCGGAGGTCAGATGACTCCCGGGAAGAGAATATTAGAATATTAGAGCTCACCCGAGTAGCCTCGTAAACGAGTCTTTCTGATACCCCTAATATCCTTTAAATGTTGGTGTGTGTGTGTGTGCTTTTAAAAATGCATGTCCGTATCGGATGTCTACATTGTATGCTATGTATGGAAATGTATTGAAATAGTATAGGAAGGAAGCCTTACCAATGTTGGTTCGTGTCTGTCTTCCGCTTGGGAATAGTGTTTGAGGTCGAAGTAGCGTTCCTGCACGGATCGGGATTGTTTCTGAGGGACCGGTTGTCTCGCGACGTAGTTTCGGCGTGAGTTGAGGTTGTAGGCTGCGTTCGGGCGCAGGTTCGGCGTGCGTGGGGATCGTCGGAATCACTGGGAAGAGGTTCGGCGTGCGTTGTGGTGGCAGGAGTCACTCGGGCAGTTTCGGCGTGGTTTGGGATCGTCGGTTTGACTCGGAAAGTGCCTGGACACCGTGGAAAGACTGTGCAAGGCCTCTGAGTACCACGAGGGTACTCAGAGTACCTCGAGAGTGCCTCGGGGCAGCGCGGGAGCATCTCGGGAGCGCTCGGGGAGGCTTCGGAGCACCACAAGGGAGCTCGGAAGGCCTCTAAGGATCCGAAAGGGGCCGGGAGTGCCTCGAGAGGACTTAGAGGGGAGCCGAAGGCTAAGGGAGGAAGAGAGAAGAGGGAGGTGTGTGAAAATGAGGAGGGGGAGCCCTCTATTTATAGTAAAAATTTCGAGCAAAGAGGTCCGTACGGACCTTCTTGGTTATCCGTAATTTTGGATTTCCTCGATTTGAGGGAATCTCGCAATGATGGTGAATATTCTTGGAATGATGGTGTCCCTCGAGCAATAAGGTCCGTACGGACCATCTTGCAAAGATGCAAAGAGGTCCGTACGGACCAACTCTGCAGGGAAGTAATCATTTCTTCCGGGATTTGAGGGAATATTGTGGACTTTAAGGGGATTTAGTAATCATTGAAACAAAGAGGTCCGTACGGACCTTAATTGCTTTTCTGATTTCCTGAAAATTCCCAAAAGGTCCTTTTGTCCCTTTTTATCCCAGGAAGGCTCCTTCCTTGGTTTGGTTGGGGGTTTGAGAGGGTTTTGAGAGGGTTTTGAGAGGGTTTTGAGTGCCAGAGGTCTCCGAGACTGCGTTGATGAGTCTGCGGTGTTTCCCGTGTGTTTGAAAGGGGGTGATCCAGATTGGGGTACTTACAGTCTCGTCCCTTGGGGAATTGATGTCATAGGCAAAATCACACCACCAGGCAGCAACGGCCACGAATTCGTCCTGGTGGCAGTGGACTATTTCACCAAATGGGTTGAAACCAAGTCCTACAAAATCCTCAATTCAAAGAAAGTATCCCTCTTCATCAAAGAAAACATCATATGCAGATACGGGTTACCGGCCGAAATCATTTCAGATAATGGATCCCACTTCGAAGGGGAATGCGACAAGCTGCTGGCGGAATTCAGAATAACCCGTCACAAGTCATCTCCCTACAGGCCCCAAACCAACGGAGCCGTCGAGGCAGCAAACAAAACCTTAGAAAACATCATTCGGAAAATGGCTGTCCAAGGTCGAGATTGGCCCGAGAAGCTACACCTGGCACTCTGGGGCTACAGAACATCCGTCAGAACGGCAACCGGGGAAACACCATTTGCTCTTACCTACGGAATGGAAGCCGTACTCCCAATCGAGTTAGAAATCCCCTCACTCCGTGTGCTGTTGGAAAGCCAGATCAATGAGGTCGAATGGATCCAAAGTCGCCACGATGAATTGGCCCTGCTAGATGAACGACGATTAAAGGCCATGGAACATATCCGAGCTTACCAAGGGAGAATGGCCAGAGCCTTCGACAAGAAAGTGAAGCATCGGGAGATCCGAGAAGGTGATCTCGTTTTGAAAGAGAAGCCCCCAGTCCGTATCAACCCGCTTGGCAAATGGGAACCTGTCTGGGTCGGGCCATATGTTGTCCAGAAAATCTTTTCCAGAGGAGCCATGCAACTTGCAGACCTCGACGAAAATCCTTTTGTACACCCAGTGAATGGTGACAAGCTGCGCAGATACTACGCGTAAAATACTGAGTCAAAAAAAAAAAGAAGAAAAAGAGTGCTAAAAGAGTAATACCCAACTAGGTTGAAAACCCGAAAAGGGCGGCCTAGGTAAAAAACAGGGTTGCACCAAAAAAAAAACAAAAAAAAAAAAAAAAACAAAAAAACAAAAAAAAAAAAACAAAAAAAAAAAAAAAAAAAACAACAAAAAAAAAAACAAGATCGAACTACGGAGACTCCGAGCCCTTTTGTCCGAAGGGAACGTAGGGCGGCGAAACGGTTCAGTCTAAAACACAAATAAAAGTCATACTCTGATCAGACCATGAAAGCGTCTCGAAAAACTCTAAAGCAATTCACATATTCATTACAGTTAAAAGCCTTTTGATGAGTCTAAGCCCGGTTCATTCCTACAACTGGCAACTTGCTAAAATAAACTAAGATACATAATCAAACTAATGTGTCTGCTACGACAAGAAAGGGATACTCAGAAACCTCAAGGTCACTCCAAGCCACTCGTACTGGCCTCTCCCCTCTTCTTCCCCCTTCGGGTCTTCCTCCTCTGAACAGGAAAAATGTCGGTCTTCCTCCTACCAAGCTCTGGTATAGGAACAGGATCTATCAAACCAGCCTCTGTCAGGGCCTTAGTGGCCCTAGCATCATCTCTCATCTCCTGCAGCCTAGTTGGTAGCATAGGAGTCCTCCTCTCCTACCTCTTGACATAAGCCTCATAGTCGGTTACAACATCTCCGCTCCTGTCATGAGGGTTGGCCCTCGCCTCGGCCCTCCTCCTCTCCGAAACTGTCAGGTCCTCCGCACCCACAATGGCCTCACGCCGTCTCAAAATAGCCACCTGAGTCTCCCCCAAATGCCTCTCGTACCAATCCAGGTACCAAGTGGTCAGGAACACAGGTCTCGGACGCCTGAGGATAACCCGAGGAGGAAAGACGTCATACCTCCATACTCGGGAAAGAAAGGAAAACACCGAAGGATCATCCATAGAAGCAGAAGCCACCACCCTGGTGGCTATATCATCAAAGTCCTCCAAAGGAACTCCGCTCCAGCCGAACCGTCTCGTAACCAAAGATGGAATGTAGAAGCTGGACTGAGAAAGCCCCGGAAGCATAACCACCGGAGATCCGTCCTGAAGCACTCTCCGAGCCTCCACCCGCCAATGAGGCACCGACCATCTGATATCTTCAGTCTGATGACCAGTCATCCATCGCTCCCACGAGCCCTGATCATTAAAATCCACCAAAACCCCTCTCCTGGCAAATGTCCAAGGCTTGATCATATCAGAAGTTTCCCAAAGAATCCCCAAACGCTCCATCAGCCACAGGGTCAAAAGAAATGGGCTGCCCCCGTGCATATACCGTCTCCTGGTAGCCAGCCTGTCGAGAGCATGAAAAGTCTCTCCCAAGATCAAAGGTACAACGTCTCTGCCCAAGCGACAGTGAACGACTACATCTAGCAGAGCCCGATGACAGATCCCAAAAGAATAAACCATGAACAAGGTCCCGAACATGCAAAGTGCAAAGGCATCCCAATAGGCATCGTCAAGCAAGCCTAAGCCCTAAATCTGTCAAGGAGACCAGAAATATTAAAATGATCGGGACCACAGATCATACCTTGTGCTTCCTCCGGGGAAAGATGAAGAAGGTTGCACAACTTGTCAACAAAAGAGGCTCCTCCGGGCAACGGAATTGCAATCTCCTCCACCTCAGGACCACCGAGCAAAACCCGAAATTCTTCAACAGTCGGGACCATTTCATTGTAAGAGAAGCAAATAACATGCCTTCTAGTGTCCCAAAATGAGGAAGAAGCTCTCAAAAGCTCATAATCCGGAACCAATTCCTTAAGAGACCACAAGCACTTTACTTTGTACCTCTCTTCAAAGAATGACCTCCTCTCATGCATAATCTCCCGAGACCACTCTTTAAACTTGTTGAAGAATTGCATTTGAGAATTTTGGGATAATTTGGATGGATTTTGCATGCTCATAATTCTCTCCATGGTTTTTCTCTCCTTCTCCCCGAAAATGGCTGTTTGAACTGGTGGTTGAAGAAGGTGTTTGAATTTGAAATAAAGGAAGACCAGATCTGAAGAAAAATTAAAGGACAATGTCAGATTCCTGTCCTATCCGCGCGGATATGTTTGTCACCTGAAATTTTTTTTGCAACCCAAACCGCTCGCACCACAAAGGAATATTTTGTCCTCGAAACCCGTGCAAAAAGCCTCGTCCAAACCAGTCCATACACCAAACATCTACACCCTTGCCAAAAAATCGGGGCTCATACGACAATGCATTCATATAAAATAGCATTCGTGATAGAATAAAATCCTAAATCATTACATTCCAAAAAAAAAAAAGCAAAAGCAAAAAAAAATGTGCATAAAATGTATCTGTCTGAATAAGTACAATCCTAGTCCCAAAAATCAATCTCAGAAAATCGTCAGTCGGAATCCTCGATGGCCGGCGCTTTCCCCCGACCCCTCTTGCGGCTCGGGCCCGCCTCCTCGATAGCCATGAATGTCTCGGGCTCAGAATCATCGTCCTCGTCTCCGGAAGAAGGCTCGTCATGACCAACCGGCACGCTCTGGTACGACAGACCAAGATCCGCAAAGAAGTCATATCCGAAGGTGAATGCGTCGGACTCCTGGACGTGTGAAGAAGACCCACCGTGATGACAGACATGCCCCTGCCCGTACGGATCCCCGAGAATGACGTGGTCCGAAGGCAGCACCACGCTGGGATCTATGAGAGGAGAAAGAGGAGTCTCAGAAGAAAGCTCAGAAGGCTCAGGGGAAACCTCTCGCCTGACAGGCGCCGGCTGTGCTCACCTCGCTCTAGCCTGAGGGGCTCCACAAGCAACCATCCTCCTGATGAATCTCTTAGCCCCGATCACCTGCTTCGTCAGCTTCTCCACGACCACCTCCGAAAACTGCACGAAAGCAAAAGCGTCAGAAATAATTGAGGCGAAAAATGATGACAGGAAAGAAAGGAAAAGACAGAAGCAAAAAAAAAAGAAGAGGTGGGAAGGAGAAGCCATACCTTCATACCCGGACGAGGCTGAAAAGCTCGTGGAAGCCGCTCAGGCTGAGGGATCTGCACCCTCAATCGGACCCCATCCTGGACATACGAAAAGTCCGTCCGCGGGTACCGTACGATCCCTACCCCCTCCCGCTCAAGGACTTGGGGCATCCTCAACCTCCTCAAGATGAATACCGGGTACTGCTCAATCGCCACGAATGCCGAGAAGTGCTGGCTGCCTCGGTAATCACCCCAAGTCTCCGACCTCTAGCTCGGATGCATCATGTCGGCGGGAGGCTCCACCGGTGTCATCAAAGGCGAATTCACGCCATGCTGGCGCGTCACTCTCTCCCCCAGATAATACACGTCGCAAGTCAAGCCCCTCAAAATCCTCCGCTGCACGGTCCATATCTCGCCGCCTTCGCCGTGCCACATCAAAACGATCCTGTGGATAGAATATCATCCCATCATCCGTCTCACCCCGTCAAAGGCGGGCCCCTCGTATCTCGAGGGTCGTGCGCCCTCTGGAACCTTTCTTCTCCCGGCTTACTTGGACCAGGAACGCATGGCCGGATACACCCCGATATACTCCGCCGGCTGTCGCCACATCGTGACGTGAAAGAACTCCAACGCCCATAACTGCGAAAGGTAAAGATCACATCAATTAAGTGAGAAAAAAGATACGTGATTAAAGAAAAGAAGGAAAGCAAAAGGAAAGCTTATACCTCCAGAGGGAACTCGAAGCATGTCAAGGAACCGACAGCCTTCGCTATACCGATCTAGAGCGAAATAGAGCTCGCGCCCCCGCTCTCCCCAAGAGACCTCTCCGGCCATCCTCACATCCTCCAGGGACCGCAGCAAAGCAAAAACAGCCGTCCCCTTGGCGTGTCCAAAGAGGGTGCTCGAAAAAGCAAACCATAGAAAAGCCCCGGCACCGCCGCCGCCTATCCTCTCGTCCCCAAATTTCATAGCTCCCAATGCTCTCCACAATCTTTCCTTCGACCACAACAGTACTCCATACCCATCCCCTTTTTGGTAATAGGGGAAAATCCTAGAAGGGCCTACAGATCCGCATCGCCGTAGCCGTCTCTCCACTCAATGCTCCGTCCGTTAAAGGACAAGCCCGTAATCGCAGCATAATCGTAAGGCGTAATCGTCGCCTCGCCCTGTAAGAAGTGGAATGTGTGGGTCACGTCCCACCAAGCCGTGCCAAAGTGAAGATCAGGCCCTTACTCTTGGGAAACTTGACCAACCCCTCAAGCACTCGATGAACTCGTACAAGCCGCCTCAATGACGATCCGTCTAGGACTCATCATTGCTCCTCTCGCCCATATCTGGAAGCCGGTCCCATAGACCAATAACAGACTCCACTGATCCTCGAGTCTTCATCTTGTTCAGCTGCTCCATCACGAAATTGTTTCCACCCTGCAATAAAAAAAGAGAGGGAAACAAAAATGTCAAAAGTGTCAAAATTTTGCATTCAAAAAAAAAGAGAAAGCATACACATGCATCATAAAATTTTGAAGAAATTTCGGCAGCATAACAGCATACAATGAACCTAGCCCCATTTTTCTTGCACAAAGGAAAAGAGTTTTCAAACAATCACCACTCATTCATTCATACATCGAGTCGACAGAAGTAAAAACTCCGTCCCATTTTTCATGAAATAGCACAAATAAACAGTTTTTCACAAGTCATTCAATCAACGGGAGCAAAAATCCGTCCCATTTTTCACAAGAAACCATGTTTTCACAAAAAAAAAAGAGAGCATGCATGCGTATATTCATTGCGAGAATCCTACTTGCAACAAAAAAAAAATCCGTCCCGGATTCGGACAAATTTTCATCATTTCAAAAAATGGCAAAATGCCCATTCCTTTTTTCAAACAAAGTGCATACTTGGGTTACCCATAAACTCATTGCAACATGCATATCATCAAAATCAAAATCCAAGGCCAAGAGCATTGCAATTTTCGAATTTTCAAAAAAAAAAAAAAAGGAAAAATCACAAAAATCAATTTCAAACAAAAAAATCGACAAAGAGAATGGAAAAGATTCGAAGTATACTGTTCGGAGACTCGGATCAGTGGCCCAATGTTGCCACGCATCGGGGTATGGCTCCTCCGCAATCGATTGCGAAAGAGAATAATGCCTCCTCATTCGGACGAGTTCTAATCGCCTCTCCGCGACCGGGCCACGTCCTTGGCCTTGAACAGCGACTCCCCCGTGTTCCATTGCTCAAAAATCGAAGAAAATCGGAAGATTTCGGAGCTCCTAGGACCAACAATGGCGGTTTTTGCGTTTTTCTCTCTTTCTCTCTCGAAAAACTGAAAAATTGTGGGGAAGAAGAAGAAAGGGCGTTGGCCCTCATTTAAACCAATCTGACTTTCAACCTGATCCGCGCGGATGGTTTTGAAGGGTCAAAATGACCCTTTTGCCCTTTAAAATTTCAGGACTCTGCAGTTTAGTCCTCAACTTAACAGAGTTAACCAAAGTTAACCAAAGTTAGCCCCCCTTTTAAAAGAGTTCGGCGGCAGTAAAACGTAAGTCCGATCTCTCCGAGAAATTTAACGGAATCCCATTTCTTTCATCAAAATCTTTCGACGGCTGTAAAACGTAAGTCTGATCTCTCCGAGAAAGTTAACGGAATCCCGTTTCTTTCATCAAAATCATTCGACGGCAGTAAAACGTAAGTCCGATCTCTCCGAGAAAGTTAACAGAATCCCGTCTCTTTCATCAAAATCTTTCGACGGCAGTAAAACGTAAGTCCGATCTCCCCGAGAAAGATAATGGGATCCCGTGTCTTTCATCAATTTCAATCACGACAGTAAAACATAAGTCTGATCTCTCCGAGAAAGTTAACGGAATCCCGTTTCTTTCATCAAAATCTTTCGACGACAGTAAAACGTAAGTCCGATCTCCCCGAGAAAGATAATGGGATCCCTTATCTTTCATCAATTTCAATCACGGCAGTAAAACGTAAGTCCGATCTCCCCGAGAAAGATAACGGGATCCCGTATCTTTCATCAATTTCAATCACGGCAGTAAAACGTAAGTCCGATCTCTCCGAGAAAGTTAACGGAATCCCGTTTCTTTCATCAAAATCCTCCCCGGCAGTAAAACGTAAGTCCGATCTCCCCGAGAAAGATAACGGGATCCCGTATCTTTCATCAATTTCAATCACGGCAGTAAAACGTAAGTCCGATTTCTTCGAGAAAGATAACGGAATCCCGTTTCTTTCATCAAAATCATCAAACGGCAGTAAAACGTAAGTCTGATTTCTCTGAGAAAGCTAACGGAATCCCGTTTCTTTCATCAAAATCCTCCCCGGCAGTAAAATGTAAGTCCGATCTCACCGAGAAAGATAACGAGATCCCGTATCTTTCATCAATTTCAATCACGGCAGTAAAACGTAAGTCCGATCTCCCCGAGAAAGATAACGGGATCCCGTATCTTTCATCAATTTCAATCACGACAGTAAAACGTAAGTCCGATCTCTCCGAGAAAGTTAACCGAATCCCGTTTCTTTTATCAAAATCATTCCCCGGCAGTAAAACGTAAGGCCGATTTCTCCAACGAATACGTCTGATTTTCCCCCAGCAAAGGCTAACAAAATCCCCAGCAAAGTTAACGGAATCCCAAAAGCCAACGGAATCTCGAGTAGATCTCAAACTACGAAAGGGCTTGATTCCCACTAGGGATACGTAGGTAGCCTATCATTAGGTCCAGCCACTCGACCAAAACGGTCACCCTCTCCTTCGGCAGCAGACAAAGTCCACCGAAAGGCCATTTCAAATCAAGGTTCGAGGCACCTAAAACGCCATCATCAAGGTTCGAGGCACCTAAAACGCCATCATCGAGGTTCGAGGCACCTAAAACGCCATCATCAAGGTTCGAGGCACCTAAAACGCCATCATTAAGGTTCGAGGCACCTAAAACGCCATCTTCAAGGTTCGAGGCACCTAAAATGCCATCATCGAGGTTCGAGGCACCTAAAACGCCATCATCAAGGTTCGAGGCACCTAAAACACCATCATCAAGGTTCGAGGCACCTAAAACGGCATCTGCAAGGTTCGAGGCACCTAAAATGCCATCATCAAGGTTCGAGGCACCTAAAATGCCATCTTCAAGGTTTGAGGCACCTAATACGCCATCATCAAGGTTCGAGGCACCTAAAACGCCATCATCTCAAGGGTCAAAGACCCGAACTACGACTGGCTTGATTCCTCTTAAGGATACGTAGGTAGCCTATCATTAGGTTCAGCCATCCGACCGAAAATGGTCATTCCTATCCCCAGTAGAGTGGATAGCCATCCGACCGAAAATGGTCATTCCTATTCCCAGCAGAGCGAATATACAATTTCAGCCATCCGACTAAAAATGGTCATCTCTTATCCCCAGTAAAGTTTCTCTCCAGCACCCGACTGCAGAGCTCGCTTTTCAAGGTTCGAGGCACCTAAAACGCCATCATCTCCAGGGTCAAAGACCCGAACTACGGCCGGCTTGATTCCTCTTTAGGATACGTAGGTAGCCTATTAAATAAGTTCAGCCACTCGATCACTTGATCATCCTGTCAAATTTGGAGCCTTACTCTTATCGACGACCCCGCTTCCTTCGAAAGCCCCGTCGCCGAGGGGCTACTGTAATTACTCCAATTTGAGTTGTTAGTATTTTCGTTAGAAAATTAATGAAAGTTATAACATTCCTATCATTCCTAACATTCCTAACTTTTCTAACCAAGCAAGGGCAAAGTGGGCATTGTTATTTAAGGTTAAGCCTACAAAAGAATCTCAAAAAGCAAAAGAAATGGAAAAATCCGAATCTGTTAAGTTGAAAAACATAACCAGTTTGATTTTTTTGAAAAATATTCTTTGTGTCCAAAGCCTGCAGCTGCATTTAATGAACAGTACACGCTGCAGGAACCCTCCGCGCGGATGGTTATGCATTTTTCAGAGGGCTATAAATTGAGGCCTCCAGTCTCAGAAAAAAGAAAAAAAAACATTTTTCACAACTGCACCTTGACGAAAATAGAGAGAAAACAGTGAGAATTCTCTAGAATTGTCACCTTTTTCTCAACTATTCACCCAAAATCACACTCACTCAAACGCTCTCATATTCAAGCCTCAAACACTCTTACATTCAAGCCTAAAACTCAAAACACAAAAGAAGATTGGTAAACCCTCCTTCTCCTTACCCTAAACTCCTTCATTCATGCATGCATTTTCAAACTCCAAAATGTAGTTTGTTCATTTTCTTGCCTTAGATCCAAGAAGATCACCATGGAAGTTCATCTCCATTGATGATCTTCTACAAGGTTCAACATTATTTTCAAAGTGTTCTTACTTACTTGCAAAGAAAACACATTTTCAAAACCCTAAAAATCATTTTCATACATCAAATCTCTTTTTCAAAGGATAAAATTCCCCTTCCCAAGCAAATAAAGTGCTTAGTCCTAATGTACCCTAAGGATGGCTTGATATAGTTGATTCACCACTAAAATGTCAAGTGATCACTAATCAAAGCCTAAGGAAATGGGGACAAGCATGGATGCCAAACCCCCTTTAAAATCACATTTTCTTTCTTGAGAAGTTGCAGTCCAGTAGCAATTTTCTAAGACCTCAGTCTATGGTTTAATTTTTTGGACACAGAAGAACTTGGAATTTGGTGTTGACTACAAAATACTTTTTGTAGCCAACATCCAGATATTTTCAGACATATTTTTACTTTATTTATTGCGTGAGTAAAACTCCATTTTTCAAATTTTCCTTTAAAGGTCAGTTCATCAGTCTCTGGAAATCCAGATTTCACATCTGAGACTTCCAGAAAGTTTTGGTCCCTCAAATCATCTCCCAATTTTTGGTTTCCTCAGTTTCAACTTATTTTGGCCAAAGTAACACACACACACACACACACACACAAATGATTTTAAATGTTTGGAAGACTCGTTTTACGAGGCATTCCGGGTGAACACTAACGTTCTTCCCGGCGTGTAACGTGACCTCCGAACCCAAATCTCTGATCTTGGGCATTTTTCAAAGTTTTGGCCCTTAAAACAAAAATGGCGTGGCGACTCCGGTTTTTTTTCGATTGGTTTTCAAAGAAACGAAAAGTTCAAAGTCCTTTCGAAAAATTGGCACATCGTTACAAAAAAAGAGTGAAAGCTATCCAAAAATCATTATCCACAAATAAAAAATAGGTGGATGCATCCTAGAGGCCAAGCAAGACAAGATTTCATATTCATTGACTTTCTTAGAGGAGATGTGTCCCCTGATGTAATCACATCCCATGCCACACTTATACTGAGATTTATCCTTCACATGTTTGTAGATTATGTATCATTTTATTAGTCCTAATTTTAGGTTTACCTGGTCCTTGGTGAAAATATAAATCAATTCTTTTTCTGTTCCATAATTAATTTTCTAAAAAAGATCTTGTGCTCAACAAAATTTCTTATTTTTTATTTTTGATGTCCATGTGTTTAGGGGGATATATTGTATGTGTGTTTTTTTTGTTTTATGGCAGGTACATTATTTACAAAAGGAAAAAGGAATTCGATTTTTTTCAAGATAATTGTTTTGATCCTTATCATCAAAAGAAGTCCAAGGAGTTAAGCTATTTTATTTGAAATTTCGGATGACCAAGGTAATATTTTCCTTTTTAAACTCTAACTATCCCTAGAGCCCCTAGCCTAATAGGTATTAATATCATGCCATCGCATCAATATAAATCCCTAACCCCTTTTCATTAAACCCTCACCGGCTCTCTCTCTCACCAAACCCCTTTAAATTTCTCATCTCCTTCCTCTGTTATCTCTCTAAATTTCTCACAGGTTCAATGGCATCACCTTCCCGTCCAGCCTCTCCGGTCGTCAATGTCTCATCCCCTCCATCTCCGACGGCCCAAACCAATGGTACAATTGAGCTGTTCGTTGACACTAATGCTTCGCCTATAGAAATGTCACTCCCTGGAGCACCTGACAATGTGATTGACGTTGAAAACCCAGGCAACTTGAAATCTGTTAGTGAGTTCGCAGGCTCTGAAAAGGGACAAAGGGGGGTTTTCACCCAATATGGGATAATATACTCCTAAGGTTCGACCAAACATGGCTGAACCTGATTTTGTGAAAGGAGTTGATGAAGACTACGATCCCACAGCTGAAAAGAAAAAGAGGTAAATCCTCTGCAACTGGCTTCGGCAGCTCGTTCGGAAAGGCTGCACATCCCCAGCCACAGTGAAGAAAGTACTTGGACCTTTCAGTTTACTATAGTGATTCTGATGAACCTGACGTAGATGCCTTTGAGGTGGTGTCTAGGCGTGCTCAATCTGAAGAGATTAACGATTTAAGGGCCGCTACAGAGTAAATCATGGAGGCTGCAACCCATGATATTGAGGATATCTTTCCTCATGTGATTGTTACCCCCGAGGATCTGACTGCTACTAAAGGTAAAAGCCCCAATCTCATTACTGATGATGTTGATACCTCTGCTATCTCACCTACTCATGTTACCTCTGATGTCACCACATCTCCAATTCCACCCTCCACAAGAATTCCCTCTACTATTTCATCCCAGCCAACTTCTGGGAGTGGTAATTGGTATTATGGAGGTTTCCCTTCTTCTTGTGCACATGAAGAGGAGGATGATGATGAGCACATCCCACTACAAGCACTCATAGAATTGAGGAAGGGCAAAGGAAAGTTTAGAAAGTTAAAGACTGAGGCTACTGCCTCCATTGCTGCTCAAGTGCCTCAGGTGGATTCAGATGACGATGAGGCAGAAGATGGGACGTATAAGGTGGGGAGAGTGGAAATAGAAGCAGAGAAGGAAGATGCAGTTGAGGATGTGATCACATCTGCACCAACACCAAGACGTAAAAGCCAATGGTAGGCCCAAGCTGAAGTTGCTTCAATGCCTGTTCTAGGCGTACCTCAAGAACCAAGCCTCCTGCAAGAAATGTGTGTCCACATTCCCCTGAAATGTTTATGTCCAAGGATGTGAGAGAGAGGTTCAATTTTTTCAGGATGAAAGGCTTTATAGTTGAAAGGGTTTTAGATGAAAGTTTGAAGAGGTTGGGATGTCTAGGTATTTGAAAGAAAAGAATCTCCTATACACTGTTACCTACCCATCCAGTTTCTTTCCTTCTCTAGTCTCTAAATTTTATGCAAATCTAGTCCAATCTATCCAAGACCCTAGGTCTAATTCTTTTGAAAAGGTGACCATCAGAGGAAAAACTATCTCCTTCTCTCCTGCCATGATAAATTAATTCCTCCAAACACTCAATCCTTTGAATATTCCTCACATGCCTCCCAAAAATAAGGTTGCAAATTCTATCTCCAATGGTCTTGACCCCACCTGACACAATCAGTATAAGTGCACGATGCTCACATCCCTGTGTGGTTTTCTTTTTAAAATTGCAACCTTCAACTAAAAACCTACTTCAAATCAGAACATTGTTATTGTAACCCATGTTGATCTAATCCACATACTTTTTATTGGCCTAGAATTCAACCTTTGTTAAATAGTGTTTTGAAGTGTTGTTCAGTTTATTTAGAAGGAGTTACCCTCAGACCTTCCATTTCCCTGTTTGATTTCTGGTTTATGTTTAAAGTACGGGGTAAAAATTCTAATGTCTGATAGGCTATGTGAGAAAGTTGAGCCATTTGGGATACAAGTAGTTTTGGAGTGCACTAAACACACAATAGATCTTCTTGTTGTGTTTCCTGATGATCCTGTAATTGAAGCTCATGATGATGAAGAAGATGACTCTGCAGATGTTGGGGATGATGAGGTAGCATCACCAATACCACCAATTGACCCATTAGATGTATACACAGAAGAAATCAAGCATTTAGAGAGATCAATGCTCTATGCTAGGGTCTAGTTCAAAGAAATGTCTACCAGAAGGAACATGCTTTTGGCTGCTCGAGAAAGCTTATCTGCTCAAAAGGGGGAGCTAACTCAAGACACGTTTTTCAAGATATCAGTCAGGAGTTTCGCTGGGAGCTGCTCAAAGAAACCAGGGAGGAGATGGATCAAGCAAGGAAGGATTGGGACAAATCCTTCTGATCGTGTGGTTCTGTGTTTGGTTTCTAAGTTTCAAAAATATTAATTTTATGTCTATGTCTGTTTTCATTCAGTAGGTACAATGGTGGTGTTTGTTTTGGATACTTTGGATCTTTTGGTTTATTTTTAATAGGGGGAGTGTTCGAACTCCCATTTTAAAATTGTTTTGTGTTTGTTGTATGTTTTTGGCTTGAGATTTTTTTTTACAGAAAGCAACAAAATAGGGGGAGATTGAAAGTATGTGGACATCACACACATTGACAAGTCAATGGTTGACTTAATTTAGTTTTATTACTTTCTTAATTTTTTCATTTAAGTAAATAAATATATATTTTATATTTAGATGAACTAACCTACTAACCGAGATTTAAGTTTAATTTTTGTGTAGTTTGTTTATTTATGTAGGTCTCTCATACAAGGAAAAGAAGTCTAAAGAAAAAGGATTGCCTGAGTGGATAAAGGGATAAAGAAGACTAAGTTGAAGATATATTCTCCATGCTTTAGTCATCCAAATCCAAAGACTCCTTAAATATAAATATGAGGTTCACACCTCAGTTGAAGATACGTTTTTTGAACCCTACATGCTGAAGAATATAAGCTTCAGGAGAGTTGTTTTTGTGTGAGAGTTTCTTTGATTATTTTGTCTTCTTTTAGTATCAGTTGTGTAACCGATTCATAAGTAATTTAATAAGAGAAGTTTTATTGTCTACAACGAATTGCTGTAGATAAGTGTTATTTCATGTGTTCCTTTCGTTTTTAATTGTTCATTTCCGTTGTTGTTCTTATTGATGTTTGTACTCCCAGGTTTAATTCAAAATTAGATAAAATTCCCAAGACTTCAGCAAGTCCTACAATTTGGACGTCTTGGGTTTCTTCAATAACAAAAATTTATGTTAAACTTTTCGGGGAGAGTTCTTAGAACTTTACTCACAAGTCTTGCATTGGATATAGATTCACGCAAGGCAAATGACTCGTTTGTGATATCCAAAATTTTGGCCGAGTACTCTTTTATAGTTTCATTTTCTCCAATCCTTAAAGTTTCAAACATTGTCATTAACATCATTAGCTTAGTGGTGGTCGCTAAACGCCCAAATTAATTTCTCCTACTTACAAAAGAAGTATAGTGACAAGTAGGGTTCGTATCCACGGGGACGGAAATGTTATTTCTTTTGATGATTTTTTTTTAGTAAAAAGTAACAAAGAGGGGGATTTGTTGATTGTTTTAACTAAGAACTAAAATTAAGAACAAAATTAACTAGGCAATAAAGTAAAGATGAGACGGAGTAATAATAAAAGCAAAGCAAATAAAATAACAAGAGAAATATCAATTAGAGGCAATTTCCAATTCAAGGGGATTGAGTTTCGAACATGCAATTTATCATTTGCTTAAAAATATCATCTTGCACTTTAAGCATTCAATCAAAAACCTATTAGGATAGCCATAACAAGTCTTGTGTTTTCCTAATGTAATTCCTCGAGCCTAGCACCCGATTAATCTTATTGCCTTTTGATTGGGTACACTAAGGTTCCATATCATTAAACAATAGCATGAAGTTCTTTGAAAACGATTGAACCAAACTATTGATAATTGAGATAGCTACAATTACCAAGAATTGGATTGGAGATTTAATTAGATTAATCTAGTTGTAGTAGCACAACTAAATCCAATCTATTGCTCTTGAAAAGCATTAGAAAATCAATAGCTAAATGAGTTGTCAATACAAATTAACCAAAGACTTTCATAAAGTTCAATGTAAACCTACAAATACTTGAAGTGATGCAAGATCAAATTAAGCCCAAAGCCTCAAAATTACATAATAAAAACTAACCCTTGAATTGGAAATAAGGAACTTAGCTACTCATGGTGGCAGTCAACATCTTCAAAGGTTTTTGTCTTGCAATTGCTGAAGAGATTAAATTTACAGAAGAAACCTAATTATTTTGGAGGAGGAAAAGGAATTGCTGGAATTTTCTTGAGTGGAGGAAGTATGTAACGTCATTTCCCCCTTGAGCCAAACTCCTCTTGTAGGCTTGGAGTATAGAAGCAAAAGCAACCTTTTCCATTCCATAACTGTAACTTCAATTAAGGAAAAATAATGGCTGACTTCTTTATGATCCTTGGCTTTTGACATTCCCAATCCTCCACATTCTTTTAGCTTCCAAATCACCAGGTACCAAAATGCTCAAAAATTCTGATTTTTACCTTCTTTTGCACCAAATTATCACTTCAGTCCCTACATCCAAAAAATAACGAAAATAGATTAAATAGATACTTTACATAATCTAAGTACGGGGAAATAAGACAATTAATATAGACATATAAAGATGTATCAAATTCCCCCACACTTAAACCATGCTTGACCCCAAGTATGACCCAAACATAACCCAAAAAGCTAACCAATACCATGCTCCTAACACTCTTGACTTGTAAATCTCCGTCCCTAATTCTTTTTCAAAAATTAATATACACATAGGAGATTAAGTCAATAACTTCATAGAACAAGGATTTTGATTTTGACTTTATTTTCCAATCATACTCCCCATTAGCCTTAACCATATATAGAATGCCATTGCAACAAAATTAACACCTCACGAAGAGAATAGAAAGAATTCACTCATTCGCTCCAAGTGTTTGAAGGTGTGTGTATAAGCACTCCAAATCAAAGCATAATGAACCGTTACCATAGGCTTGATAATATGCCGAGATCTCCACAAAGAAATTGAACTCATGCACTTTGGGACCTTGCAAGGTTGTAACGGGGCTATGGGTAAGGGTATGATAAAAGGGAAATTTAGGTATACATGTCAAGAAGATATGAAAATTCTTGTCCAACTGATATATCAACCAAAAATCGACTTTCCCACGAATTATTCACAACAAACCAAGCTCACCAAATCCTTCACAATAATACTGAACACAACCAAGAGTATTCTTGACAAAATCAACAAACAAGAAAAAAACTACACATTATCTTGAAGTGAACTTCCATGAATGAGATATCATCTGTATATATCAAGGAAGTACCATACCATACTTTGAAACCTTTTCCCAATTTGAAAACTTTATGTTAGGACCTAACTTTGATCAAAGTCTTAGTTAGTTGGTTTTGATAAAGGAACATATATATAGAACAGGGTTTATATCAAAAAGATGAAATCTGTCAGTCATGATCCTTCACTCTGATGAAATCTGTCAGTCATAATCATCCTTCAGTCTATCTGACAGCTGTGAGTTTGATAGTTATGATTCTGCCTTATACATTGATTACAATCAATCAATAACATGAATCATATTCTCTCTCTAAGCCTTAAAGATCATCAAGTGCATCTCAGTCCTTATTAGAGATCATATCTGATAGCTAAGCCTTGTTATGATCTGACAGCTATAGCTTCAATCGCTCGCATGTACCCATTACTCTGTCTCATACTCTGCTGCCACAATCTTAACCAAGATGGATCCTGTATCTTCACAGCTGTCAAGTTCACCATTGAAGACCATTGAAAACCTTCTGGAAGCTCTCAGCTCAAGCCAGCTCATGAAGACCTGCAAGTGGACAAGTGGGGCAAAGACCAGTCAAAGAGTCATTAATGGAGCTGCAACAGTCATATTCCAACGACTACATTGAAGGCTATAAATAGAAGAGTTCAGCCTCTGCACACACTACCCCTGAAAAACACTCTTTTTCACAATCCATAAACCTCTCCCTTACATCCCTACACACCAATCCCTACACACCAATCCCTACCCTTCAAACACTGTTCCAAACCAAAAACCTTCAGCCTGAAACCCCTGTTTCAACAACAATAACCCTAGTGTGTTAATTCACAAATTCCAAATCCTAAGACTGTACTTTAGGTGTAGAAATAATTTGTAAACACTCAAGAATGTTCTTTGAGTGTATTAGTTGTTTTGTAAAATCTTGAGACTGCACTTCAAGTTGTAAAAACACTTAAGACTGTACTTTAAGTGTATCCCTAGTTGACTGTACTAATTAGGAAGAGGAAGTTCAAGGAACATGCCTGATCAATCATTTGTAATTCTTGTTGATTAAGATTATAATAAAATTGATCTCACTTGTCAAGATTGACAGTGGGGGTGGATGTATGAGGAGTGAACTCTGAACCACTTTAAATTCTCTGTGTTATTACTTTCTGCAAACACATTCACACACTTGCATTATTTCATTGTGTTCATTTGTCCTATCATTATTTCAAGCTTTACTTATTCCGCTGCACAATTCATCAAATATCTGACAGCTAAGTCAAGCCATAGCTGTCTGATCATTTGCATATCAAACAAGGGCCTTTCAATTGGTATCAGAGCTTGTCTTCATATTCAAAAGTTTAACAACTTGTGAAGGATCCTCTTCAAACCCACCATGCCTCAACCAAGGAGAAATAATGAAAAAGACATCCCACACATTGATGACTGTGGATCTTTTGAGATCTATGCATCAAAAATAAAAACATACCTTGATGCAAACAGTATATGGAACTGGTATGTTCTAGAGAATGAAGTGTCCTACCCAACTCAAATAGATACTGATGGAGGACCTAGTAGGATCAAATCCCCAGAAACATGGTCTGAATCTGAAAAGCAATTAATCAGTGCAAACTTAAAAGTCAAAAACATTCTTCAAAAGAGTATAAATGACTCACTAGCACAAGAAATTGCTAAGGAACCAAATGCCGAACAAAGATGGGCTCTCATTCAAACTAAGTTCACTAAACACACCAGTGTCAGGACACAAAATTTGTATAACTTGCTTAGGCAATTAGACAACTTCAAGTTCTATCCTGGAGAAAAAGTGAGTGCTGCTCAACCAAGGTTTGAAAATCTTGTTAGATCTATTGCTGACCATGGAAAAACATTTGAACAACAAGATCTCTGCCTCAAGATATATTCCAATCTTCCACAAGAATATGAAAAGGTAGCATTACCTATTAGAGAAGGATCTGAATGGAGCACAATGACAGTTGAACAGTATTTTGGAAAGCTTGAAGCTTATGAACTGGAAGGTATGATAAAAATTCAACCAGTTCCTACCATTTCACAAACTTTAGCCTTAACTGCTCAAGAAACTTCCCACAAACCAATCACTCACCAAGACATTGAGACCATTGTCAACAATGCCCTTCAAAAGATAAACATCAGCTCCAAACCTGTCAGTAAATAGATCTCTCAAAAAGACATTCCAAGCCTCATATCCATGGCTGTCAGAAATGCCATGAAATTTCAAAAGAAATCTTTTGACAAAAAGTACAATCCCTCCACATCCAATGCTCATCAAGATAGCTACAAGAAAACAGTTGATTGTTTCAACTGTGGAAAGCAAGGACATTACTCATCTGATTGTCCTGAACCAAGGAAACCTAGGGACAATCAGACAGCTAAGAAGATGACCTACTCAAAAGAGATCATTCACAGTTCCAAGTGCAACTGCTTCAATTGCTCCAAAAATAAAAATGACAAAAACAAGGAGCAAGTTATGATAGCTGATTCATCAAAATTCAGTGATGAAGAATATGTGTCCAGTGATGATTCTGAAAATGAAGGAGAGGAGGCCATGCTATGCTTTATAGCTGAAGATGAGGAAGAGTCAGACAATGAGGAAGAAATGGAAGCTCTTGCTGCTGCAGATGAACTAAAAGAGGTACATGATTTTAACTCTTTAAATATTGATGGTTTCAAACAATTAGTCTGCACTCTTTTAATTCAAACCAAAAAACAAAAAACTAGCTTTGCTTCACTGGTCAATGAGAACCTTTCCCAATCCTCAACCATAGACACCCTCACAAAAACCAATTCTGAGCTTGAGAAAGCATGTCAAGGGCTAAGAGATCAATGCTTCATGCTTGAAAAACAAAACATGGATCTGACAGCTGAGACATCCAGTAATCATGAAAATTGTCAAAGACTCATAAATCTTGAAAAAGAAAATGATGCTCTTAAAAAGAAAATTGATTCATGGAACAAGTCAAGCAAAGCATTATCCCTGTTTAGCTACAATCAAAGACATCCTAGTGACAAAACAGGGATTGGTGCTGACAATTCTACACCAAAGATGTACACTCCTCCCACTGGTGAAAGGGCCATTGAAAAAATGGTTCTAGAAAGTCTAAGCTCTGGCAGCTATCAAGCTCAAACCTATCCTGTTCAAACCAAAGGAAAATCAAAGGAAATCTTGGTTGGTCCTAGTCAGTCAAAGGAAGGACCAAGTAAAATTCAAGGAAGCAAGTATATTTGGGTTCAAAACGGGGCAAATATACAGGAAGAAATTAAGTTGCAAAAAGGTGCTAGACAAACTAAGCCCCGACAGCAACCCAAGGCCCGACAAACAAATGCCCAAGATCTTCCAAACCACAAAGAACCCCAAGGCAACAAAGATTCTATAACAAACATAGATACACCAAACAACACAAACCTCAATGGCAATACTCAAATGGAAGAAGCCATGCATATAAAAATGACTCCCCCAAATCATCCTATCCAAATACCTTTCAGTTTCAACCCCAATACAACAACCCAAACCACTTCTTCAATCCATCCCAATCCACTGTCCTTACTCCTTACATGATGCAAATCATGTCATATTACAATACCCTAAACCAGTTCTTCAGAAAAGGATCAATGAACAAAGCTAGGGTGCCAAAGAAAAACTAATCCTTTGGACCCAAAAGAATAAATAGGGTACCATAAAATTTACTTTCTGTTTTGTAGGTACACAGGAAAGGACTCTGGTATTTAGATAGTGGTTGTAGTAGACATAGGACCTTCAATAAAGACTGGTTGCAACAATATATCCCCAAAAATGGTCCAAATGTAACCTTTGGTGACAATTCCCAAGCTAAGGTCAAAGGATCAGGAAATCTTATTACAAAAGATATCATTTTTACAAATGTGTCTTATGTAAAGGGTCTCAAACACAATTTGATTAGCATTAGTCAAATCTGTGATAAGGGATACATGTTGTTTGCACTAAGGATAAATGCACTGTTAAAGATAAAAGCAATAAAGTCATTCTGACTGGATCAAGAAAAGGGAATCTCTACTGCTTAAACTTAGAGATTGTGGAATCCTCAAATGCTCACTGCCTTCTGTCTTTCAATCAATCTGATATGTCATGGCTATGGCACAAAAGATTGGCTCACCTTAACCATAAAACCATCTCCAAGCTTGCAAATTCTAATCTAGTCAGAGGCCTTCCTAAGATCCCATTCAAGAAGGATAAACTTTGCAAAGCATGCCAATGTGGGAAGCAAAAGAGATCTTCATTCAAGCCCAAGACCAAGTTGGACACCTCAAGACCTATTGAACTACTTCATATGGATCTTTTTGGACCCATAATAACTAGATCTTTAGGAGGAAAAAGATACTCCCTAGTTGTGGTTGATGACTACACCAGATTCACTTGGATCATTCTTCTTGAATCCAAAAGTGACACCCTTAGCTGTCTAACAAAGCTGTTCAATACAAAGTTCCTACCATTTCCTACTTTCCCATTATGGAATGATAAAGTTCCTACCATTTCCTACTTTCACAGTTTTGGAAGTAGATGCTTCATCCACAATAATGGGAAGAACAATTTGGATAAATTTGAGTCCAAAAGTGATGAAGGAATCTTTCTTGGGTATTCTAACACAAGTAAAGCTTATAGAGTTTACAACAAAAGAAGACTTGTTGTGGAAGAATCAATTCATTTTGACTTTGATGAAAACAATGATCAAAGTGTAACTGAATTGTGTGATTTTGATGAAGGTTTGGGAAACCTAGATAATCTCCCTGAAGCATCTCCCATTCTTGATTCAACTGTTCTCCATCATGAACAAGATTCATCAAATCTTCCATACATGGTTCCAAGAAATTCATCTGACAGCCATCTTGTGCCAGACAGTCATCATCTCTCTGACAGTCATGAACCATCTCACTCCCATCATCAACCAATCAAGCCAACCAAGTCAACAACAATCACTCCCACTTCCAATCCAATTGATGAGGAAGAAAATACTCAATTAAATGGTCATCCCTTGACTGACATCTCCCAAAATTCTTCCTTACCTGACAGCCAACCCTTAGCTGACAGCCATCCAAATTCTTCAAGTAATCCATCTACTAGCCACCTTCCATCTCCATCCAATAATACTCTTTCTCCTCCCAAAACCAATGATGAATCCACCATTACTCACATCATTCCACCCAATAAAGATCTTTACATCAGCCTTCAAATTGATAAAACTCCAGTTCCAGACAACATTCCTTTTCTCATGAGTGCATTCATATCCCAAGTGAACCAAAGAAAATAAATGAAGCACTCCAAGATGCTGACTGGATAGAAGCCATGGAAGAAGAATTAGAGCAGTTTGAAAGGAACAAAGTGGGGCAACTTATTCCTAAACCAAGAAACCAAACTGTCATTGGAACAAGATGGGTTTTTAGAAATAAGATGAATGAAGAAGGTGTTGTAGTAAGAAACAAAGCTAGACTGGTTGCTCAAGGATACAGACAAGAAGAAGGTATTGACTATGATGAGACTTTTGCACCTGTTGCAAGACTTGAAGCTATAAGGCTATTCCTTGCCTATGCTTCATTCAAGAAGATGAAAGTATTCCAGATGGATGTCAAGAGTGTATTTCTGAATGGAGTCTTAAATGAAAAGGTTTTTGTATCTCAACCCCCTGGATTTGAGCACCCAAAGTTTCCTGATCATGTATACAAATTGAACAAAGCATTGTATGGGCTTAAACAAGCACCAAGAGCTTGGTGTGATACCCTATCTAGATATCTCCTTGGCAAAGGATTTACCAAGGGCCATATTGATAACACTCTGTTTATCAAGAAATATGGAGATGATCAGTTGCTCATCCAAGTCTATGTTGATGACATCATTTTTGGCTCATCAAATGAGGACTTGTGCACTGAATTTGGGGATATTATGAAAGACCAGTTTGAAATGAGCATGATTGGTGAGCTCACTTTGTTCTTGGGCCTTCAAGTCAAGCAAATGAAGGAAGGAATCTTCATTAACCAAGCTAAATACACAAGGGATATGATCAAGAAGTTTGACATGCAAACTGCTTCCCCTGCCAAAACTCCCTTGTCAACCACAACCAAACTCCATGCTGATCTAGATGGTCAAAGTGTAAATCTAACACTTTACAGAAGTTACATTGGATCTCTCCTTTATGTAACAGCTTCAAGACCTGACATTATGTTTAGTGTCTGTCTCTGTGCTAGATTTCAAGCAAATCCCAAGGAATCTCATCTCTCTGCTATCAAGATAATTTTGAGATATCTCAAAGGAACCCCTGATTATGGCTTGTGGTATCCCACTGAATCCCCATTCTCTCTAATTGGATTCACTGACTCTGACTATGCTGGATGCAATCTAGATAGAAAATCCACAAGTGGTGGATGCCAGTTTATTGGATCAAGTATTATTTCATGGTCAAGCAAAAAGCAAACCTCAGTAGCCACCTCAACAGCTGAGGCTGAGTATATTGCTGCAGGCTTGTATTGTTCTCAAATTCTCTATCTTAAAAGTCAACTTCAAGACATTGGAATTGAATTATCCAACATTCCCATCTTCTGTGACAACTCAAGTACTATTGCCATGACAGAAAACCCTATCCAACACTCAAAAATAAAGCATATTGAGGTCAGACATCACTTCATCAGAGACCATGTTGAAAAAGGGAATATCAACCTTGCAAAAGTTTGTACAAAGGATAATGTCTCTGATATTCTTACAAAAGCAATGGATGAAAAGAGATTTTAGCTTTTAAGAGCTATGCTTGGAATGATAAACATGCCAAAATAAAAGGTTGTTCTTCATAAATAAAAAGGAGGCTTACATAATACAGGGCAATGCTGTCACAATGAAGCTGCATGCCTATTCCTCAAAAACATTTCTGATAGCCATCCACTGATAGCTATCTATGCAAAAGTCATGAAAAATAGAAACAAAAACATACAACAAACCATGAAATCCCTCTCTCTCTCATCTGCATTCACTCAACAAAAACCTCCTTAAAACCAAACAATCCCCAGATCCAGCTCCTCTTCAAATCTTTACCTTAGCTGTCAGACATTCTTAGGAAATGTCACTGTTTCTCCAGATCCTCCACCAGCACTCATTCTTTCACACCTAGCCTCTTGAGTAGACTGCAAGGTCTGATGATACCTTTACAATCATACTGGGTGCCTCTCCAGGAAGGGATCAATTGAAGTGACTGAATATTGAAGAGAAGGACTTGCTCTTCTTGGCCACCATTCTTCTACTGCATCATATGGTTGAAGAAAACCCTCCATTGGTGTCACAAAGCTGAAATCTCCAGAATAAGAACCATTCCCAAAGAACAAAGAAATGGTTGGCTAGCTCTTGACTCTTCTCTCTCCACAGCTGGAACTCTGACAGGGCTAAAACAACCTATAACCTGGTTGAATAGGTTTGATATTGTTGAATAAGGAGATACATGCACTCCAGCAAAGTTATCACCTCTCCCCTCCAACAAACCAACCCCTGGAGAGAGTGAATCCCTGCTCACAGGAGTATACAGCTTCTCAGGCTCAACCTTCTTCTTGACAGCTAAGCCCCTCTCCATAGCTGTCTGAGCCCTATCTTGCTTAACCAACTCCCCCAATGTATAAACCCTCTCTACCTTACTTTTTCCCCTACTGGACTCACCCTGATCAACCTTAATGGTTTTTCCAAAAAGCCTTATTCCCTCTCCTTCTCTACTGTCAACTTTCTCTCTGACAGCTACCTCCTTGACACCATAGTTTTGATCTACTCTCACCCTTGTCACTCACTCCCTCTGAACTTTCAACCACATTGAAGGACTCTCTCTCTCTCTCCCTTTCATCCCCCCTCAATTCATCCTCACAATTCTTCCCAAAAACCAAATGTTTTGCTGTTTGAGCCATCTTTTTGGGATTAAACTTTGAGGAAAATCTACCCATTTGTGTTTATAAAACAATCTGAATGAGTTTCCTCTGAAATTGTCATTGTTTTATAGGCAAGTTTACCCATAGCTATCTCAGACAGCCATCATCATTCAACTTAGACTTAACTGTCAAAGTTTTTTTTTGACATCTAGGTTAAAGCAACTTTCTTGGTGATTTGATCGTGTTAATTGCTCACAATTGTCACTTCCTTAGACGTCTCTTCCCCTGCAAAATTTCTTGAAAAAGAGAATGTTCTTCTTTTGTTTTGTGGGAATTAATGTTTCAACGTGGGGAAGGGTAAAAACCACTATTCATATGAACAGTTACTAAACTTTGAAACCCCCAATGCTCATTAAAACCCACTCTCCACTCATTATTTGTCTCTCTCCTTTCGTAATCACCAAAACTCCTGTTTCATTAACCCTCTGTTTAAAATTCGTCTCTTTCCCTCACTAATCCACCATCGAATTTCTTCAACCCTAATTCTTTTAACCATCCATGGCAGAATCAAAAGCATTTTACCCAGATGCTCACAGCTACTTCATTAAACCTAGCTTCTATGATTCTGAAGTTGGAATACTCATCAAAGAACTTCTTGAGGTCAATCAATTGCTTGATTTCATGGGAGCCAGACCTCCAATTTATGAAGAACTGTGCAGAGAGATTTACCTTGTGGGAAAGAGAAACAAGGAAAACAATTCAATAACTGCCACCATAGACAATGTTGAGATAACCATTACTCAAGAAATGGTCAGTGAAGTCTATGGGATCCCAAACAAAGCAGATGCTGTGAAAAACATATGGGATAGAGGGTCAGATAGATTGAAGACTGTGTATGAGAAATTCCTTGGTGTTAAAGTCCTTGACTTCAAGAATGTACAGGACAAGGCAATGGTTAAGGACAAAGCTGATATTTTCAAATCAACTCTTATGGATGTGGTCAACAAAGCCATTGATGGCAAGCAATCTTCATTTGATCAAATGGGATCAAATAAATGGAAGCAAATGCTGAGCCTGATGACCAAAGACACAAACTGGTGCATTGTTCTTCTCCACAACTTCCAGCTTGCAGCCTCAACCTCTACTCTAAAATTCAAGAAACAAGGTGGAAAGATGAATAACTTCAGATTCATGAGTGGAATACTTGAAGTCCTAATTCCTAAGCTCAATCCTCCTCTACACAAGAAATGGCTGAAGATTGTGAAGCTGTCAGAGACAAAATGCTTCAATGACAGAACTTTTGCATTGAAATAAACGAAAGGAGCTGTAATGAGAGCTGGAGATGATATAAGCACTAGTAGTTTTATTGAAACTCAAGAAAAACTGCAAGAAGAAACAAGAAAGAAGATTGAACATTGGAAGGACTTGGTAGCATTGGCTACAAGTCACAGGATTAGAAAGAGGGGTGTAAAGTCCAATGTCAAGAAGACAGGGTTGTTGAAAAAGACTGTGGTATCTCATGGCAATAAAGGCAAAAACAAGGATGATCAGGTGGCTGACAGTGAAAGAACTTTGTCTGACAGCCACGGTAAGGATGATGAAGGAAGGGGTGCTGTTGACAGTAATGGGGTTGACACCATGGGTCAATTTAATGCTGGTGATGATAACATAGTTCCTCAAGAGCTTCAGGCAGCTATTGACTTATCCAAAACTCTGCACAAAGGCAAACAACCTCTGACAGCTATCCCTACCAGGAAGGCAGTCACCAGATCCAAGGTACAATCCTCCTTATCCATTTCTTCTAAATCTTTGCCAAAGAAAAGAAAACCTGAAAAGAAAGCACCCAAGGCCAAGAAAACCAAAATAAATACCCCTTCCCTTTCTCCAAAATCCACTATTGTCAGTCCAAGAGTGGACAAGTCATCCACACCTAGCTCTGGTCATCAATACCATGAAGCTATCCTTAACCTCAAAGAACCATCAGAGAAGCAACCTTTAAGGGGGAAAACTGATGAAAATATCCCCTCTACCCAACCTCAACAGTTAGCCAAAATTTTGAGAGCCATTGATGCTATTGAGTTGAATGGGAACCCTGATACTGAAAAAGCTGCTCTCATATTTCTTGATGATGTTCTAAGTAAAGAGGAGTCAATGATAGCCATAGATGAACTCAGGTTTAGGTTCATGAAGAAAAAGAGTGGACCAGGAGAGTCATCTAGCAATCCCAAGGTGACAGCTATGAGTGTAGATACCCAAACCATCCCTTCTATTCTTGACACTGAGCCTGTGAATGAACCTGCCCCAAATGTTGAAATTGATAGGGGGAATCTTGATAAGAAAACTGAGGTCATTCAAATTCTTAAGAAGGTAGGAGTTGAAATTGATCCCAATCTTGTCTCAATGGGAGAAATAATCATGAATGCATGCAAGGGACTTGTGTTTGATGGAACCCCAGAAAATGAGGCAGCCCTTGTAACTATTCTTGAGCAAAAGTTGAACAAAGGAGAAGTCAGGGCAGCCTTAAACCTCCTAAAATCCCAATTTAGTTCTGATCTCCTCAATCAAAGTCTTGGTCAATCCTCTGATTCAATCCCAAATATTTCAACCCATGCCTCTGCTCCTTCCAAGCCAATTTCTCCAATCCCAGAAAATGAATCTGTTGAAGTCTCCCCTCAGAGACCAATCCTAGCTGGACAAGGTCAAGATATGTCTGACAGTGATCCCATCCCTAACACTCCTGACAGCCCTCCAAGCCATTCCATTCCTCCCACTCTAAATCAAGCCTATCTTCCCAAGAAAGAACCGTGGATGCTTAGCTGTGACATTGATTTTTCTATTTCTTCCATCAAGGCAGCAAGGACAAGGTTAGCCCATGTAACTCATATCCCAAAAATTGCAAACCCTTTTACCTATCCAAAATCCTGGGAACTGTCAAGAAATGGTCTGATTGTGGTGGCAAGAAACCTTGCAGGACTGGTCTTCTTTGCCTATAAAGAGTGGAAAGTGTCAAGGACTTCATCAACCTCCAATTTTGTTCACCAAATCCCATCCTTTCCAAAATTCATCACTCCCAACACACTTCTTGATTGGGAAATTCTCTTCAGTCAACTTCTCTCTCCATCACTCAATTCCTGCCTTTATATGCCAAAAGGACTAGTCTTCACCTTGTGCATTGAGCTTGCAAAATCATTTTTTCTCTCTCTGTTTGAACAAAAATGGGCCCTTATGATTTTGATAAGCAAAATGGTCAATATCTTTCCTCCAACTCTAAATCCAGGCATTGAGCCCTATCTTTCACCCTTCATCTCTGTTGATCCCATTATCTTCAACTCACCCAATGAGAACTCTCACTTCATGAAATTGATCTCTATTCCAGAGATCAAACAGTTCAGAGAATCCATAGCTGTCAGCCAAAGCAGGGCCAATAATGTTATTGATCTTTCCTCAGACTCTGACAGTGATGATGATGATGATGATGATCCTTCAAGCCCAGATCAAGACTCTCCAATAATATTTCCATCTCCTACCATTACCAACCCTCCTCAGCAATCCGCTCAATCTTTTCCTGAAGCTCAAGTCTCAGTTCAATCTCAACCAGATCCATCCCATGTGCCCAAGAAAAGCAAGAAAACAAGAAACAAGAAGAAGCATTAGTGGGGCACAATGAGAATAAGAAATGATCAGATGCCTCTTACAAGGGCCCAACTGAAAGCAAAGGAAGATAAGTTCTTCAAATATGATGAGAGGATGACTTGGGAATGGAACAATTAGTTTTATTACAGAGGGGTGGAGCCAGATATGAGAAGAGAACTGGAGGAAGAATGAAATGAGCTACTTTCAGCAAGGCAAGAAAGAGAAGAGTTTTATGATCAACTGGCTGATGATTGAATTGTATTATTGTGGAACATTTTTTTGTGGATAAAACAATCTATTTTGTTTGGTTCAGTATGTATGGATGTAATATGTGAACTTCTTTCATCTTGAGATCAAATCCAAGTATTTCAATCTCATTCTGATTACTTGTGAATGATATGAATCCCTGAATTAGTTCTTTTATTTAATATCTTTCTTATCATTAACTGTAAAGACTGTTCTAAATAGATCTTCCTTTACCAAAAAGGGGGAAATTGTTAGGACCTAACTTTGATCAAAGTCTTAGTTAGTTGGTTTTGATAAAGGAACATATATATAGAACAGGGTTTATATCAAAAAGATGAAATCTGTCAGTCATGATCCTTCACTCTGACAGCTAAGACCATGACTGACCAAATCAACTTCATAATCATCCTTCAGTCTATCTGACAGCTGTGAGTTTGATAGTTATGATTCTGCCTTGTACATTGATTACAATCAATCAATAACATGAATCATATTCTCTCTCTAAGCTTCAAGATCATCAAGTGCATCCCAGTCCTTATTAGAGATCATATCTGATAGCTAAGCCTTGTTATGATCTGACAGCTATAGCTTCAATCCTTCAGACAGCCATTACTCTGTCTCATACTCTGCTGCCACAATCTTAACCTAGATGGATCCTGTATCTTCACAGCTGTCAAGTTCACCATTGAAGACCATTGAAAACCTTCTGGAAGCTCTCAGCTCAAGCCAGCTCATGAAGACCTGCAAGTGGACAAGTGGGGCAAAGACCAGTCAAAGAGTCATTAATGGAGCTGCAACAGTCATATTCCAACAGCTACATTGAAGGCTATAAATAGAAGAGTTCAGCCTCTGCACACACCACCCCTGAAAAACACTCTTTTTCACAATCCATAAACCTCTCCCTTACATCTCTACACACCAATCCCTACCCTTCAAACACTGTTCCAAACTAAAAACCTTCAGCCTGAAACCCCTGTTTCAACAACAACAACCCTAGTGTGTTAATTCACAAATTCCAAATCCTAAGACTGTACTTTAGGTGTAGAAATAATTTGTAAACACTCAAGACTGTTCTTTGAGTGTATTAGTTGTTTTGTAAAATCTTGAGACTGTACTTCAAGTTGTAAAAACACTTAAGACTGTACTTTAAGTGTATCCCTAGTTGACTGTACTAATTAGAAAGAGGAAGTTCAAGGAACTTGCCCGATCAATCATTTGTAATTCTTGTTGATTAATATTATAATAAAATTGATATCACTTGTCAAGATTGACAGTGGGGGTGGATGTAGGAGGAGTGAACTCTGAACCACTTTAAATTCTCTGTGTTATTACTTTCTGCAAACACATTCACACACTTGCATTATTCCATTGTGTTCATTTGTCCTATCATTATTTCAAGCTTTACTTATTCCGCTGCACAATTCATGAAATATCTGACAGCTAAGTCAAGTCATAGCTGTCTGATCATTTGCATATCAAACAAGGGCCTTTCACTTTCCATCCGCAAGAACCAATCTCCATTATTCACAAATTGATTCTCACAAAAAATTCCACATCTCAATCAAAACTCCCAATTACAAACGTTTCGAATAAACAAACTGAGGAAGTATCTCACTTTCACATAACCACAAAGATGTTCTGAATGTTTCATTTCAAATTTTTGTTGTCTTTCTTTTTTTTCATTTTTTTTTCATTTTTTTTCTTCTCCTAATGTTCCCAGGCAAAATTTGTTCCCAATTCCCATCATTTCCATCTAACAATTAAGCAAAAATCCCATCTTGAAAAATTTCCAATGAATGTCACTTTCATAACTTCTTGACAAGAGGGTTCAAAATAGGGATTCAAAGAACAGAAACAAGGTTTATGGTGTATCACAAATGAAACGGCTTCAAACTTCAACGGGGCTCACTAGGGGGCGTACGGGCAGGCATACAAATGAAGGCCAACAAAAGGCTAATCCTATTGTCCCTTTTTAAACATGAAAAGTGCATAAGCCCGAAGATGTCTCAACCTGGCATCAAAAGCAAGTTCTAGAAGGGACACATTATGCTTGATCACACACAACAAAGAAAACATGAGCATAAAAAGTGTACGCTCTTACGGTCCAAAAGCTTACAATAATGGGTGTTTGTATGTTAACCTCGCACAATAGCATTCCATCTACCCTTAAAACCAATGAGTCATCTGATTGTAAAATTGAGAACAAATGCCAATGCCCTTCCCCTATCAATTTATTACACTTTATCCCCCATAGAGCATGACAATTTTTGAAAAAAAATTAAGCACAAAAATTTACAAGCTACCATTTCACACACATCCCCCCCATACCTAGACTCTACATTGACCTCAATGTGAAAACGCACAAAATATATACAAGGGAAGGCAATACAACAGACCTAGAACATAGTAACAGGAAAGAAAAATAAAAATAAAACAAGAAAAATAAAGACAAGAAAAGAAAGAAAAAGAAGAACTTCCCTGATATCGCTCTTGTGGAGATGGAGATTTGAGAGGATTGAATCCCACATGCCTGAAATAAGCATCCAATTTGCTGTTCATGTCTCTTTGGTACCCCTCCATGTTTGCAAATCCATCCTGGATAATGGTGGTAGAATGAGAGTGGTGTGTGAGAGAGCTTGGGAGTTGCCTTGGGTGTTTTGAGAGAGGATTTGACCCTGTAACAATTCTTTCACCTGCAAAATTGATCTAACTACTGAGATTCATAAAAAAAATTATTATTTTTTTTTGTTGGAAAAATAAAAATAAAATTAACTTAAAAACAAAAGAAGAACAGAAAACATTATCTACTTGAGCATGATCGCGCTTAGATTCCCAATAGTTACAGACCTTTGAACCAGACGACTTGGAATTGGGCAGAAGACAGTTTTCCCTTAAGCGTGATCTTAAGTTAAAATTGACTCCAGCCTCAATGAAAATTTTTCTTTGATAAACCTGACTTAAACCCTTCTTTAGACGTGATCACACTCAACAAGAATTCTGCTTCTGATTTTTTTTTTCAAAAATTCATGAAATTAATCAAAAAAATAAATAAATAAATAAAAATTCCTTGGATTGCGCAACTTTTTAAAGTCGTTATGCTCGACTTTCTTCACTTTCTCATTTCAAAGAGTACCTAGGTAGTTCCAAATCTACCTCTTCAATGAAAGACACATGTTCATCTTCATGGAACAACTTCAAACGTTGTCCGTTCACTTTGAACACCTTGCCCGTATCCAAACTTTTAATTTCCACAGTTCCATAAGGGAACACCTTTGTAACCACAAATGGACCAAGCCATTGAGAATGTAACTTACCTAGCATGAGTTTAAGGCGAGAATTAAAAAGCAAAACCTTATTTCCTTCTGCAAATTTCTTTCTCATGATTGAATGATCATGGAAAAGCTTGGTTTTCTCCTTGTATATCCTCGAATTTTCATAGGCCTCCAAACGAATCTCTTCCTACTCTTGCAATTGGAATTTCCTTTGCACACCCGCTTCATCCATGTCCATATTACAACGCTTCACTGCCCATATTGCTTTATGATCAATCTCAACAGGCAAGTGACAAGATTTTCCAAAAACCAACCTATAGGGAGACATCCCAATAGGTGTTTTATAAGCTGTACGATAGGCCCAAAGAGCATTATCCAATCGAAGGCTCCAGTCCTTTCTTCCCGGATTTACTGTCTTTCCCAAGATGGATTTTATCTCACGATTCGAAACTTCCGCTTGACCATTGGTTTGTGGATGGTAGGTCGTACCTACGCGATGATGTACCCCATACTTTTTGAACAATGCTCCGACTGCCCTGTTGCAAAAATGTGTTCCTTGGTCACTAATAACTGCTCTCAGAATTCCAAACCTGCTGAAAATGTTAGCTTTAAGAAACCCTACAACAGTAGCAGAATAGTCAGTCCTAGCGGGTTTCGCTTCCACCCACTTCGATACATAATCAACAGCCAAAAGTATGTACAAATAACCACAAGAAGAAGGAAAAGGTCCCATGAAATCCATACCCCAAACATCAAAAATTTCACAAATAAGAATAGGAGTTTGGGGCATTTCATTTCTTTGAGACAGAGACCCTGTTCTTTGACAACGTTCACAATTTTTACAAAACCAATATGCATCCTTGAACAAAGTTTCCCAATACAAACCACTTTCTAAGATTTTTCTAGCAGTTCGCCTGGGACCAAAATGACCACCGCAAGCAAGATTATGACAGAAGGCTAAAATAGATTTATGTTCATTTTCTGGAACGCACCTTCTAACCATTTGGTCAGAACAAAATTTCCACAAGTGAGGTGCATCCCATACGTAATATTTAGCCTCATGTTTAATCTTTTGCTTACGTGCTTTGCTAAGATCACTAGGTAAAGCTCTAGCAGTTAAATAATTAACTATATCAGCATACCAAGGAATCATACCTCGTGTTTCGAACAAGTGTTCATCGGGAAATGATTCAGAAATGGGCAATGATTCGCCCTCTCTAACTAACCTGCTCAAATGATCTGCAACTGGATTTTCTGTCCCTTTTCGATCTTTGATCTCAATGTCAAACTCTTGTAACAAAAGTGCCCATCTTATCAACCTTGGTTTCGACTCCTTCTTGGTCAAAAGATATTTCAATGCTGCGTGGTCGGAGTAGACATAAACCTTAGACCCAAGCAAATATGAACGAAATTTTTCCAAAGCAAAAAAAATTGCTAAGAACTCTTTTTCTGTGGTTGTGTAATTGCATTGAGCTGGATCCAACGTCCTTGAAGCATAATATATGCCATGGCTCTTCTTATCAACCCTTTGTCCCAAAACAGCTCCCACAGCATAGTTACTTGCATCACACATGATTTCGAATGGCAAGTTCCAGTCGGGAGGTTGAATTATTGGTGCGATTGTGAGCAAATTCTTCAACTCATCAAATGCAAACTTGCAATCTTCTCCAAACTTGAAAATCACATCTTTTTGTAACAACCGAGACATGGGCAATGCAATCTTTGAGAAATCCTTGATGAACCTGCGATAAAATCCTGCATGTCCAAGAAAAGCTCGAACTTCCCGAACATTAGTAGGATAAGGAAGACTTGAAATTAAATCAACTTTTGCTTTATCGACTTCTATTCCCCTAGATGAAATTACATGACCCAATACTATACCCTCGGTGACCATGAAATGACACTTTTCATAATTTAAAATCAAATTTGTGTCTTTGCATCTTTTCAAAACTTTGGTCAAACTACCGAGACAATTATCAAAAGAATCACCATAAACTGTAAAATCATCCATAAAAATCTCAATGCAATTCTCAAGAAACTCAGAAAAGATACTAAACATGCACCTTTGAAATGTGCCTGGAGCATTACACAAACCGAAAGGCATTCGCCTGAAGGCAAAAGTTCCAAACGGGCATGTGAAAGTGGTCTTTTCTTGATCTTCTTGAGCAATTGCTATTTGATAGTAACCCGAAAAACCATCTAAGAAGCAAAAATACTCCTTACCTGCCAATCTTTCTAGCATCTGATCAATAAATGGCAATGGAAAATGATCCTTCCTGGTGGCCAAATTCAACTTCCTCAAATCAATGACCATACGGTATCCATTTTGAACCCTCATTGGAACCAATTCATTATTCTGATTTTTCACAATAGTGATGTCGGTTTCTTTGGTACAACATGGATCGGACTCTCCCATTTACTGTTGGATATGGGATAAATTATTCCTACATCCAGAAGTTTCAAAATCTCTTTCATCACCACTTCTTTCATGATTGGATTCAGCTTTCTTTGAGCTCCTCTCACTGGTTTTGCATCATCCTCAAAAAGAATTCGGTGCATGCAAATAGACGGACTGATCCCTTTAATGTCTGCCAATGTCCAGCCCATTGCTGTCTTGTGCTCCTTCAAAACCTCGGCTAACCTCTTTTCTTGATCTTCATTTAACTTGCTTGAGATGATGACAGGTAATGTATCATTTTCCCCCAAGTAAATGTACTTCAAGTGTTCAGGTAAAGCCTTCAACTCAACTTTAGGAGCCTGCAAAACAGATGGTAACATCTTTTGACGGAACAAAGAAATATCATTATTGAAATCATTTACCACATATTTTATTTCCATCAATGATTCTGACTTTTCATGAGCTTCCGCTATCTCTTCCTCAAATGCTAAGTGTTCCTGCATACAAAAGCTCTCACATCCAAACATTTCATCAAAAGTATCTTGCACAATTGAATCAATTATATCAATAGAACAAATGGAATGATTTTTGCTAGGGTATTTCATAGCATCAAAAATGTTAAACTTAACAATTTCTCCGTCAAACTCAACGGAAAGAGTTCCCTCATCAACATCAATTTTTGTCATAGCCGTTTTCATAAAAGGCCATCCCAATAAAATTTGTGCGGGTCGAATCATAGTATCATCTTCCATTTTTAAAATGTAAAAATCAGCCGGAAAGATTAACTCATCGACTTGCACAAGAACATCTTCAACAACCCCTTCGGGGTAAGCATTAGAGCGATCCGCCAACTGGATAACAACTCTTGTTTCTTTCAAAGGACCCAAATTCAAAGCACAATATACAGAATATGGCATGACATTTATAGATGCACCTAAATCTAGCATAGCCCGTTCTATTTACATGCTTCCGATCACACAAGGCATAGTGAACATACCTGGGTCCTTGCATTTGCTTGGTAAATTTCTTTTTATCACATCGGAGACATTCTCCCCCACACTTACTTTTTCATCACACTTAAACTTCCTCTTATTGGTACACATCTCTTTCAAAAATTTTGCATATCTAGGAATTTGTTTGATGGCATCCAAAAGATGAATGTTGATTTCAACCTTCCTGAAAGTGTCCAGAATCTCCTTTTCATGGTCCTCCTTCTTGGACTTTGCTAGCCTGCTTGGAAAAGGAGTATTAGCCGAGATTTATGGAGTGGTAAATATTGTGTAGAAAATAGATTGAGAGTTATTTTTGGGTTATCATTGGTAACCAATTATAGATTAGGAATGATCTAAATCATACCATAGAAGTAGGGACTCTTACTTGTATAGTACAGCTTATATACAAGTAAGAGTCCCTACTTCTATGGTATGATTTAGATCATTCCTAATCTATAATTGGTTACCAAATGATAACCCAAAAATAACTCTCAATCTATTTTCTACACAATATTTACCACTCCATAAATCTCGGCTAATAAGGAGGAGCAACCACATTAGAAGAACTAGAAAGAGATGGTTTAGATTTTACCTTCTCTTGGATTTGAGGTTCCTCCTCTAGAATCTCTATCTCCACCTTATCATTTCCTTGTTCATCTTCCTTCACAATTGATTCAGATCCAGATGATATTTCTTTCCCACTTCTCAATGTGATAACACTAGCATTCTCTCTTGGATTGACCTCCGGCTGTGAAGGTAATTTTCCCGAGTTTTGAGCTTCTAATCTACCAACCGTTATGGCTAGTTGACTGATTTGAGTGCCCAAACTCTGCATTCCAGCCCGAGTTTCTTGTTGAAATTGTTGTGTGTTTGTTGCTAATGCTTTCACAATATCCTCCAAGGACATTCCTGAATTTGATGTTTGAGCAGGAGGATTTTGCCTTTGAAAATTCTGTGATTGGAATCCTTGAGGTGCTCCTTGATTCCTATAACTGAAATTTGGGTGGTCCCTCCATCCCGGATTGTAAGTATTTGAAAAAGGCTCATACTTCCGTTGTGGTTGGCCTGGAAATCCTCCCATTGCATTCACTTGTTGCGGATCGTCTTGCAAACTAGGACATTTATCTGTAACATGCCCAACCATTGAGCAAACACCACACACTTTAGCTTGGGCAACCTGTCCCACAACTAATTTCTCCATCAAGGCTGTCATGGCATCCAATCGTTGATCAATAGAACTTGTGTTCACCTCATTCGCTGTTTTGACAACACCATCATTTCGGGTTCCAAATTGTTGTGCATTCGCTGCCATGTTTGAGATTAAATTACGGGCTTCCTCAGGAGTTTTACTAACCAAAGCCCCACCGCTAGCAGCATCTATCATGTTTCTATCAAAGGTTGTGAGACCCTCATAGAAATATTGAACAAGTAACTGCTCCGGAATCTGATGTTGAGGATAACTAGAACACAACTGTTTGAATCTCTCCCAATACTCATGCAATGTCTCCCCATGTAATTGCCTGATTCCACAAATATCCTTCCTTATATTCGCTGCTCGTGAAGCTGGAAAGAATTTCTCCAAGAATTGCTTCTTCATTTCAGTCCATGTAGTGATAGAACCTGAAGGAAGATAATAAAGCCAATCTTTTGCTTTATCGGCTAGAGAAAAGGGGAATGCCCTTAATGAAATCTGTTCTTCGTTAACAGCCTGTGGCTTCATTGTTGAACAAACCACATGAAATTCTTTGAGATGCTTATGAGGATCTTCACCTGCCAATCCATGAAACGTAGGCAATAGATGAATAAGCCCTGATTCAGCTCAAAAGGAACATCTGTGGCAGGAGTTTGAATGCACTATGGATGCTGATTGACATCCGAATTAGCCAACTCCCTTAGAATTCTCTGTGCCATTTGTGTTTCCTCTACTTCCTTCTCTTCAAAAACTGTTTCAGAATCACTAGTAACACTTTCCGAACCAGAGAAATCCAATGCCACGTTCAAACCAGGCGATGATGCAGAAGGTTGTGCTTTCCGTAACTTGGCTTCTTTCCTCAATATTCTTTCTGTTCTTCCTATTTCCAAATCATACACAAGTTCACCTGTAAGAGAAGAACGAGGCATAAACTAGAAACAAGGAGATAAAATAAAACAAAATTCTTCTTAGTAATTTTTTTTTTACTGCAGAAGACTTTTTCAGTTTAAGCGTGGTCACACTTAAGTCAAAATAATTCTCTACTGGAATAATTTTTTTTTTAGACAAAAGAAACGAAACGGCACCGTCCCCGGCAACGGCGCCAAAATTTGGTGGTCGCTAAACGCCCAAATTAATTTCTCCTACTTACAAAAGAAGTATAGTGACAAGTAGGGTTCGTATCCACGGGGATGGAAATGTTATTTCTTTTGATGATTTTTTTTTTTTTTTTTAGTAAAAAGTAACAAAGAGGGGGATTTGTTGATTGTTTTAACTAAGAACTAAAATTAAGAACAAAATTAACTAGGAAATAAAGTAAAGATGAGACGAAGTAATAATAAAAGCAAAGCAAATAAAATAACAAGAGAAATATCAATTAGAGGCAATTTCCAATTCAAGGGGATTGAGTTTCGAACATGCAATTTATCATTGGCTTAAAAATATCATCTTGCACTTCAAGCATTCAATCAAAAACCTATTAGGATAGTCATAACAAGTCTTGTGTTTTCCTAATGTAATTCCTCGAGCCTAGCACCCGATTATTATTATTGCCTTTTGATTGGGTACACTAGGGTTCCATATCATTAAACAATAGCATGAAGTACTTTGAAAACGATTGAACCAAACTATTGATAATTGAGATAGCTACAATTACCAAGAATTGGATTGGAGATTTACTTAGATTAATCAAGTTGTAGTAGCACAACTAAATCCAATCTATTACTCTTGAAAAGCATTAGAAAATCAATAGCTAAATGAGTTGTCAATTCAAATTAACCAAAGACCTTCATAAAGTTAAATGTAAACCTACAAATACTTGAAGTGATGCAAGATCAAATTAAGCCCAAAGCCTCAAAATTACATAATAAAAACTAACCCTTGAATTGGAAATAAGGAACTTAGCTACTCATGGTGGCAGTCAACATCTTCAAAGGTTTTTGTCTTGCAATTGTTGAAGAGATTAAATTTACAGAAGAAACCTAATTATTTTGGAGGAGGAAAAGGAATTGCTGGAATTTTCTTGAGAGGAGGAAGTATGTAACGTCATTTCCCCCTTGAGCCAAACTCCTCTTGTAGGCTTGGAGTATAGAAGCAAAAGCAACCTTTTTCATTCCATAACTGTAACTTCAATTAAGGAAAAATAATGGCTTACTTCTTTATGATCCTTGGCTTTTGACATTCCCAATCCTCCACATCCTTTTAGCTTCCAAATCACCAGGTACCAAAATGCTCAAAAATTCTGATTTTTACCTTCTTTTGCACCAAATTATCACTTCAGTCCCTACCTCCAAAAAAATAACGAAAATAGATTAAATAGATACTTTAATAATCTAAGTACGGGGAAATAAGACAATTAATATAGACATATAAAGATGTATCACTTAGTTTGTTTCACACTAGCCGGACCTTCACAATGGAGTTGAAGAATGTCCCAAGCAACTTTGGCAACAGTTTTATTAGAAAATAATCTAAACATATGAGGATCCACGTGGTCAGAGATTGCTCCCATGGCCTTGGCACTAAAGTTTGCTAACACAATTTCCTCATTGTTCCAAGTTTCTATAGGCTTTGGACCATAAATTTTCTCCCTTTTTTCCTCACCTCCAGAAGTAGATGGAGAAATTTAAATCATGGGAGGAGTATAGCCACACATAAGTTTGAACCATTTAGGGCAGGCGGTTTGTTATGGCTATGATGACAGTCCATAATGGCTACTTTCAAGGATCGATCTCATTTGAGTCGAGAGAAGGCTCTGATACAAATTGAAAGAATTGTAGCTAGGACTGTAAGCACTTGTGCGTACAGTTGTTCACACAAGTGTCAGCACAACTATTTAAACAGCTTTGACAATAAGATATGTCACAATAACAAAATTAAATCTAGCAGAATAATATACACTTCAGCAAGAACTTCTTGCTGGAAACCTTTTCATAAAAACCACAACCTTGTTTCAGAACAGGTTGCAAAGCAAATGCTTACAATGAAAAGAAAACAATCTTATGAAAAGAACAAACTACGTTCTAAACTAATAACTATCAAACACTAAAGCAATCTTCATGTATCAAGGTTCTAAACTTCAAGAAACAATGACAATCACTCAAAGAATTTTTTAAGCTCCGTCTTTCTCTTATTGAAAATCCGCAATTTATCATGAAAGTGGTGGTCTCTTTATATAGGGAGATTACTCCTTATTCAACAAGGACTCGATCAATCTCTTATTTAAAAGGATTCTTCTTTCCTTATCAACCCAAGAATCTTTTCTTTCCATGATTAAAATACCTAATAAAATACAAAACATATCTAAATGAAATTGTTAGCCGTTAGTCAACTAATTATATATTAACAATTATTCCCTAACCTAAATTATATATAATATAAAAATTTATTTAAACATCAGAATCACAAAGATTTAATAAAGATATAGGAGTATTTTCATACTCTTTCAGAACTACAATAAGTTATGACACCAATTCATTTTTATTTTTTTACCTAAGATTGATATGATTAACCATGTCCAAAACGTAATAAACTGGACCAATTCACTAAGCATCACATGAATCACTGAAATTATTCAATCATCCGTTTAATCCAAAAACCTTAATATTTGTCAAACATTAAAGCTGAAAACCAATATGATGATGCTCAAAATGTTCAGCTATCATAATCCTCATGGTATAGGGACTTAAAGAATGAAGATTGCTTGATATTCAAATCTTGCTTGACGCAATTTTGAAGGTTTGGATGATTGATTTGAATGATTTAGGAGAGAAAATGTGTTTAGGTCTTGGAGATAGATAAAGAGTGCTTGGACAAAAAATTGGCAGCAATGCCCTTCTATTTCTAATACCAACTTTTAGATCATTTACTTGTTTTAGAGTTATGTTATTAATAGATAAAAATAGACTGAAGGGACTTTTAGTACGACAAGGATGATGTCGTGTAACATTCACATGAATATTATTAGATATATTATCTCAAATTGGGAATTGAAAAACATTATCTATAACATATGAAGATTTTGGGCCACTCCTCTTATCACCAATTGGTTTTAAAGTGAAAACTCATAATTTAAGATGGTATCAGTATTGGGAGTGTAGTCCTAAAACAACATGTATACGGAAGAGAAAAGGAATCCTAAATCATTAAGGAGTTTGGGTTGAGATCAAATTGCAAAATAAGGAGGAAAAGACACTGAAGATCTGTTTCTTGGATTTCTTGAGCACGACCTTGCACCAAATAGGCACACGACCATGTCAATACGTGCAGAACACATCAGCTAGATTTGTTTCCTATTTCAACGAGATCTCTTCTACGAATATATTTAGGAATTCCTTGTACAACTATAAATACATAGACATGACCTAGAACACATTGTAGCACATATTTGAGAGAATAATTAGTTTATTCCTAGCTTAGCATTGGCCCCGAACATACTTGATTTGTTTTAGGAATCGGGTTAACAATTCTTTGTGTTTGTGTGTATATTCTTCCATATATTGGTGCGTGTGGGTGTGTTTGATTATTTCCATTGATTGTGTGGGTATCAAAAAATTTCCCAACAACTGGTATCACAGCTTTGGTTATTGATCCAAAAATCATTAGTTGATTTTTGGGTCGCGTTCTTGGGAATTATGTGGAGCAATCAAAATGGGCAAATCAACAATTGAGAAATTCAAATGAGGGATTTTCACGTTTTGGATGACGAGGATCAAAGACTATCTCTATAGTACGGATCTTCATCTTGCCTTGAGAAAGAAACCTACAACCATGTCAAAAAGAGATTAGGAGACGCTAGTTCGAAAGACGATATAGTTGTGAGATGCATATTTATCGATGAGATTGCACAAAACCCGTTGGAGACCAAGACAAAGATGGAGATGCTACAACTGATGTCCGATTTATGTATGAGAAACCATCCAACATCAACAATGTTCACTTAATGAGGAAGATGTTTAACCTGAAGATGTCGGAGTGTATAACGGAAGCATGCTGATATGAGTTGCGCAGCTCATATAAGCAGTTTCAAAGGTATGGTGGACCAATTGAGAACCGTCGGTATTACCTTTACCGACGAGGTGCAGGCTGTGATATTAATTTCATCGTTGCCTGATACTTGGGATCCGATTTTCATGCCGCTAAGTGCGTCAACAAACGAGGCACCATTGAAGTACACGCAAGTTCGATATTCCTCCTTGACATGGAGTTGCGAAGGAAGAGGAAGGGAGAGACTTCAACATAACCACTAAGGGTGGGAGTGGTAAAGGGAGGAAGGGAGGACCGAGATCTAAGAAGCATCCATTCAAGTGCTACAAGTGTGGTGCTAAGAGTCATACCAGTTATGATTGTTCGAATAATTCTAACATAGGTGACCATCACGTAGGACTCGTGGAGGAGTACATTGCAGATGCATTGTTCTTGAGAGAAAAGAAGCCGGATGAGTTTTGGGTATTAGATTCAGGTGCATCGTTTAATTCATGTAGTGACTTGGATGAGATAGAAAAATACACCTCACACGATTTTGGGGTGGTTTATATTGGTGATGATCAACCTTTGAAGATCGTGGGAAAAGAGGATATACAGATCAAGACACAAAGTAGGGCTGTTTTGGAGTTGCGTGATGTGAGACACATTCCTAGCTTGAAGAGGAGATTGATTTCTGTTGGAAAGTTAGACATTGAAGGGTATGGAGTAACTTTAAATGGTGGGTCATGGAAATCAGAAAAGGAGAGGAGGTAGTAGCTTTAGGGAGAAAGGAGAAGATGTTGTACACTACCTGCAACAACATTATTCCCTCGGGTGGGAGCAAGAGGCTAGCTGACTGGCCTGTTGGTGAAAAAAGGAAAGGCATCAACGGCATGTTAGGGGGAGGATGACTCAAAGTTGATCATCGCGGAGAATAAGTCAAGTGGAACCAACAGAGAGCGAGGAAAGACCACAAGAAGTCAATGCAAGAGACAAAGGGAAACCGTGTTTCAAGGAGGGGAATTGCAAGGAAAGTGGGTTTGAAAGGAGAAGGCGATGTTGGACTTGCATAGAGGAATCAAAGGAGAAATTGGTTAAGAGAGGCAAGAGGAACCCAACATGGAGAGGTTTAAGTGTCGCTTGGCTTCAACTCGCCTTAGCACTTGAGGGGATGCTTGGTGATGTCAAGTCAGTTGGGGAGTCAAATGTGTTCGGAGTATCATTCCATGGCGTGAGTTGATGGTTAGGGTCTATGTTTATGGTTTTAGTCTCCTGGTGGGAGATTTTTGGGAGTGGAGTCCTCAAACAACATGGATGACGGAGGAGAAAAGGAAGCCTAAATCATTAAGGAGTTTGGGTTGTGATCGAATTGCAAACCAAGGATAAAAAGGAAGGCAAAATTGATCGGGAGGGGTGACATGACCATGCTAAGGAGGCATACATGGTCGTGCCACTGATGATCAGTTTCTTGGATTTTTTCGAGCACGACCGTGCACCAAATAGGCACACGACCGCATGTCTGTACATGCAGAACACTCCAGCCAGATTTGTTTTCTATTTCAACGAGATCTCTTCTGTGAATAGATTTAGAACTTCCTTGTACAACAATAAATAAACAGACACGACCTAGAACACATTGTAGCACATATTTTAGAGAATAATTAGTTTAATCCTGAACTGGCCTTGCCACCGGACGTACTTGATTTGTTCAAGGAACCGGGTTAACAATAACTTGTGTTTGCGTGTGTTCTTCCATATATTTATGTGAGTGTGTTTGATTGTTGTCATTGATTGCGTGAGTATCACTAAATTTCCTAATAATTAGAGTATGCGCGTTACACATATAGGCCAAACGGTATACGATTTTGCTATGCGTCACCAAAATAATAAGTCTTTTAGAAATATCATCTTAGATCCTTGTAGCCTTGTAGGCTTTAAATTGAATTACAGAATGGTCCATGGAAGACCCGCAATATGTCTAGGAGTCCTCCAGATTGTAGAAATAGATGATTTCCTGGATGTGGTACTTATAGGTCTGCTGGTCGGCCGTTAATTAACGAAATCTCAATGATTGATTGCGGGCGTTATCAATAACAAAGTTATCAAAAAATATTAAGGACCCACATGACAACAAATGTTTTAGATTTTAATATATTGGAGTACATAAATGTTTCTGATGCAAATTTGATGTTTAAAGAACAGGGAATTTTCATTAAGATCATAGACGAAACGCGTATCCTGTTGCTGGAAAGATCCCAAAATGTTAGTGTTGGATGTTATGGCTCGATGTCCTGGCAAAGGGCTCGGCGCCCTTCGAGGGCGCGGGCCTAGCTGACGTGTAGACTGGTAACGGGCCTCAAAGGGGGGTGCGTGGGGCATAGCCCCCCCCCCCCCCCGCGATATGGTATGACTCGTTTGTTCTTCATGGCTGGATCTTTTGCATTGAGGCGGGCGACCCACATAGTGTGAGGCGGGCGCTTGGGAGGCAGAAGGTGGAGCCGTGGCTTGTTGGTTTGAGGCGGCCGCATGGACCTTCCTGAGGCGGGCGCATCGAAGACCGAAGGAGTAGCTTGGCATGGCACAAAGCCAGGCGGGTGCCTGGAGCTGCTTGAGGCGGGAGCCTCAAGCCCAGTGGGGGGGTTTTGCTTAACGGGCTTCTGGAGGAAGATTAAGGCGCTCTTCTCCAATCAAGATATCAAGTAGATTGATAACCCATCCATGAGCATAGATGTGTTCAATAAAAGGGACCGTTTGAAGATTTCCTTCAGGGGTGTTCGGAATATCATCTCCAAAGGTGACCAAGTTAACCACACTTGGAGCTTTGTTGACATCAATGAGGCAATAAGAGAATCGGCCTTTTCCGCCACGTTGGCTCAACTGCCTTGGATAAGAATTTGCGTCCCTACTCATTCCTAAGACTCCAGGTATTATAGTGTTGGAAGGGAATCCGAAACCAGCTGACACCAATGAGCACCCGAAACGTAGGTAGGAAGCAGTTTGGGCTGGATTATTATCTATGGAAGAAAAAGTGAAAACGTGAGTTTTGGGAACAATCTTTGTTTCCTTATTTTTGAAATATCTTCAAATATGGTAAGTAGATTTTGTGACTTTCATGGAAGATTTATTATGTCATACTTTGACTATGACTTTGTAAATAAAGTAAATATCTTTTATTTATGTACATAGTTTTATATTAGGACTAACCTACTAACAATCTATTTCTTTGTGAGTGTGTTACATGTTTCCTTATAGGATTTGAGATCTCACAAAGGAAGATGTTGATTACGTGAAGACCTTCTCCTTGGTGTATATAAATACAAGGCTATCAGCACAAGAGAAGACACGGATTTTAAGAGAGAAAAATACTTGTTCTTCACAGTTTTTCAACATTGTTGTTTTAGGTTGTGAGTGAAGGTTGTGACATACATCCGTAACTCACATCTAGGTTTCATTGAGTTCTTTGTTTTACTTCTGACTAGAATAGGTCCTACTTGGGAAAGGGAAAGTGTTCTTGTCGTAGATGGTGATTAGAACTCATTTAATATTTTCGTCTTTTAGTTTTTCACTTATTCTTATTTTTGTAAGCATCAAAAGTTTTATAGTGAAAAGTTTTTGGGCGTAAGCCTAGTTTGCTGATCTCAAGATCAGCAAGCGTATATAACCCTTGTGTTATCGTTCTATTTTGTTTTATTCCGCTGCATTATCTGTGGATGTGTGGACAGTTGTGAGACACATCTGTACTCACATCCGTATTCTGTTGAAGTTGATTGTGCTTCCTAGCTACACGAAACTTTCAATTGGTATCAGAGCTAACTTTCGATATATTACCGAGTGTTGATCCAGAAAGTGTAGTCATTATGGAATGCCAAAATCAAAACGGGCCTCCTGTCTTGGATGGCACCAACTATTCTCCTCACCTTTTTTAGGCCTAACTCCTTGAGCAACCAAAATTTGAGAGATGAGAGAGGGATAGGGCAAAGACCATTTCTTTGAAGGGGATTCTCCATAACCACAAATTTTCCTAAAAATGAATTCTCCAAAATTGATGTACCTTTTAGCACCCAACCTATAAAGCAAGTCAGCTTGAAGTCTAGTGACTGAGGTCTTATTATTTGAGGGGCACAGATTGGCAGTAATTATTGTATGGAGAAAACAGTAAAGGGAGGAGAGGGAACCACTACCCAAATCTTTTGATTTAATGGGCCAAGAAGTCACTTTACCATGGGTTATGGTAAAAATAAGGGCATCCTCAGAAACATCACATACCTGATCTAAAGTATTTTCTAACCCAAGCAAATCATTGATCACAGAAGGAGAGAAAGGAACAAATTTTCCTCTCACATAAACAGAGTAGGAGGAAGAAGGTCTATCTAGCCCTTTGGTCAAATTAGCATAAAATTCATAAACCATTTTGGGATAGAATGGGAGAGGGTGATCCACAGTCAGAAATAAACCTCTCTCTTCAAAAAACCTATCCATACCTAACTTAGAGAAGGTGTCTCTATCCCTTTTCATTTCAACTATGAAGGCCTTATTCACAATCAGGCCAAATCTATCAGAAGCATCCTTTGATAAAAATTTAGAAGACAAGGGTTTAAAGGCAGGAGTTCTGGAGAGGGATTTAGGATTACCGTTTTCAGCTTTCTTTCTAGTGGATGTGCGCCTGGATGTGTGCACATCTACAGGCACATCCTTTGCAGGAGAGGGCACTTTGATAGATTAAGGTTCTGTCTCATCACCAAAGGAGGCATCAATATTTTGATCCTCTTTTTCTTGCTCTATCTCAGCACGGCCCTGTTTGAAATTTTCATCAGAAGCAGTATCATCACTCTCATAGCTGGATTCTGAGTCACCAGCTTCTTCAGCAATTGGCTCTTGGTCAGTAGCAGCCATCTTCTTTTTACCTCTCAATTCCATGAGGATATTAGCCAAGGGTTCCTCATCACTTACCACAGTAGGCTCAGCAGCAGCAGGGGCAGCCTCAGGAGCAACAACAGTTGGGATCACAGGGGTAGGATCAGTAGAAGTAGTAGGGGCTACAACAGGAGCAGGATCAACAGGTTTAATTGGCTCAGAAGGAGTAGCAATAGTGGAAGGGATCACTACAGAGGGAGGAGCATTGGATGGTTGAGCCCTGGTTCTGATATGAGGATGGTCTTCCTCTTCTTCTTCTTCTTCATCACAAACAATGGCAGAAGATGGTTTACCTCCAGGTTTCTTGAGATTTTTGGCTTTGCCAGCTTCTGACAGCTTTCGAACCCTGTACGATCGACGTAGATTCTTTGGGGGCGTTGGATTAACAAAGTGGCCCAAGGGTTTCGAGGGAGTTAGCTTCCTCTTTTTGGTTGAAAGGGCTTCAACAGCTGGAACTGAGGTCAAAACAGAGGGTTCAACTGATGGTTGTAAAATCGGAGAAGTTGAAGGATTAGGGTTTTTGGAAGACACTAGAACATTCGAGGGTTCCAATGTGGGTGATTTTGTAGATGGAGCTTCGATGGATGAGCCAGACGAGGACGAGGGAGGAGGAATTTCAGCAAAAAAATTGGAAATTGCTAGATTGGCGACAATGGGAGCTTCACCTATGGCGACAGAGATTGGTTTGATGTCAAGGACATCTTCTTCACGAATTTGATTATGAGCAGCCATTTAATCTACAAAAATAAGGTAAGGTTGAATAGTACAATGGAAATTAAGGTTAGTTGAGGGTTTATGGGGGATTGGACGGATGTGAGCCCTAATAAATACTCACAACTCCCCCTTTCCAACTTAAACAGGTATTCCTTTTCCAAAAACGTTTCACACATCCTAAATACCTTAGAAGTCCTCCAACGGCTAGAACCTTGAGATTACCACACACAACAACCTTCAAAAAATAAGGGACTGAAATAAAACAAGATTTTGTCAGAATTTTTATGGAAACAAAAATTCTTCAGCCATATCCTTTTCAAAACAGAATCTCATTCAAAATTGTCTTTTCTTTTCAAATAAGGATTGATACACATCTTTTTCTTTCATGGGAGATATTGAAGATCAAAAACATGTTAATTCAAAGAATAAATTAAGAATGAAAATAAATTAACTAGCATATTTACAAAGCAACCTATATGACCTTAAAAATGCAGAATGCCTAGCATGATGCAAACACACAGGTGAAAGAAAAATCTCAGCTTATAGATTTGGCATAGGATGTGAGTCACATTTGGGGACACATTTAGATCACAAAAAGTCAATGAGCAATAATCCAATCTGCACAGCCTCTAGGATGCATCCACCCATTTTTTATTGTGGAATTTTGCATTGTGAGTAGCTTTCACTTTTCTTTGATCCCAAAGATAGCCCTTTTTCCCAATGATCTTATCAAGTTTGATTTCAAGATTTCTTATGAGAATCACTTGATCACAGTGGTATGGCTTCATACTAAGGGTGAAGCAGCTGTTTCTCACTATATTTTTTCTTTTTATAGCACCCACTGTGAGATACCTAGGAAGGTTATATCAAGACATCAAAAGATGACAAGAACACGAATTGCTCACAATTAAGTGATCAGAGCAATGTCAAAGATGAGAACTACAAGTGACCACACTGAGATATTTTATGCTAATACATGATATTTTTTTTCAGTTAATCTACTATACAGATGTGTTAGAGGATGTAAGACACATTTGTGCTCACAACCTTAGATATCACACAAACCAAGAGACTTCCTCAAGGAGGAAAATCTCTCCAAATCTAATGCCTTTGTAAATATATCAGCCAATTGATTTTCAGTCCCAACAAATTCCAGACACACAGTTTTTTGCTCTACAAGATCCCTAATGAAATGATCTCTAATATCAATGTGTTTTGTTCTAGAATGTTGGACAGGATTTTTAGATATGTCCAAGGCACTTTTATTATCACAAAAAGCAATCAAAATTTTGCTATTTAACCCATAATCTTTCAGCATTTGATTCATCCAAAGCAATTGTGTGCAGCAACTTTCAAGGGCTACATATTCAGCCTCAACAGTGGATAAAGACACACAATTCTGCTTCCTACTGTACCAGGACACAAGTTTATTTCCTAGGTAGAAGCATCCACCTCTAGTACTCTTCCTATCATCAATGTTTCCAGCCCAGTCAGAGTCTGTATAGCCAGCCAAATTGGTGTTTGTCTCTTTAGAATAATGAAGCCCTATGTTCACAGTCCCACTCACATATCTAATGATTCTTTTCAAGGATTTAAGATGGGACACCTTTGGGTTAGCTTGGTATCTTGCACAGAGACTCACATTATACATTATGTCAGGTCTACTTGCAGTGTGGTAAAGCAGACTTCCAATCATGCTTCTGTAACGGGTTATATCAACACTCTCACCATTTGAATCATGACTCAGCTTTTGAGAAGATCCCATTGGTGTTCTTTGATGTGAAGAGTGTTCAAGTTCAAATTTTTTCACAAGATACTTGGCATATTTAGACTGATAGATGAACATGCCATCCTTGAATTGTTTTATTTGTAAGCCCAAAAAATAATTCAACTCACCTACCATACTCATCTCAAATGTGGAGGTCTTACTATCCACAAACTCAGCTAGCATAGGGTCAGAATTTAACCCAAACACAATATCATCCACATAGATTTGTGCCACAAGAATCTCCTTTTTATTTTTCCTCACAAGCAATGTTTTATCAACCTCACCTCTCTTGAATCCTATGTGAAGCAGATGGTCAGTCAACCTACCATACCAAGCTTTAGGGGCTTGTTTTAGCCCATACAGAGCTTTCTTCAGCTTATACACATGGTTAGGATATTTGAAATCCACAATGCCTTAAGGTTGTTCAACATAGGCTTTCTCATTCAATACCCCATTTAGGAAGGCACTCTTAACATCCATTTTATGAAGAGTAAGCTTGAGGTAACAAGCAATGGCTAACAGAAGCCTAATGGACTCAATCCTTGCAACAGGAGCAAATATCTCCTCAAAATCAATTCCCTCAATTTAAGTGTAACCTTGAGCAACTAACCTAGCTTTATTTATAGTGATCACACCTTGCTCATCAGCTTTATTCTTGAAAATCCATTTGGTTCCTATGACATTTCCATGAGAGGGTCTAGGGACAAGAGTCCAAACCTCATTCTTTTCAAATTGAATCAACTCATCTTGCATAGCAAGAATCCAGTCAGCATCCTTCAATGCTTAAGCAATATTCTTAGGTTCTATCATTGAAACATAACAGGAATAGCTTACATGGGAGTATGTTGATGAGCAACTCCACAAACCAGGCATCTTTCTATAGTCAACTTTATCCTTTTGTCTAGTTCTCACTTGAGCATGCACATCTCCCACAACTTGTGAAGTGGGGTGGTTTTTCTGGATTTTAGAGGGAATATCCCTTGATCTATCCACACACCCATCCATATTATCTTCTGGAGCATCATCCTGATCAGATTCAGAGGAACTGTCCTCAATTTCAGGATTTTGGGTGGATGTGGGAGCAGATGTTGGTTCAGATGTGGATACAGATGTGTCCACATCCTTGGTTACATCCTTAGCAGGTTCAGCAGGTTTATCAGTACTGGCAGTTTTTGTTGGTTCTCCAGCACCTGTTTTTGTATCTTTCCAGTCCAGTAAGCAACCTGAAATATCATCCTTAGCAGTCTTGAGGTTAAGATCAAGTGAGTCATCAAAAACAACATTAGCAGACTCCATAATGGTCTTTGTTTTGAGATTAAACACTCTATAAGCTCTACTATTAGTGGAATATCCCATGAAAATTGCTTTGTCACTCTTTGAATCAAATTTGGACAGATATTCTCTATCATTGAGAATGTAACAAATGCACCCAAATACATGAAAGTACTTCACAGTGGGTTTCTTTCCAAGGAGGATTTGATATGGAGTGACAGTGCTACCAATCCTAAGGAACACTCTATTGCCAATGTGACAGGCAGTGTTCAGAGCTTCTGCCCAAAATTTCTTGGACAGGTTTTTAGAACTTAACATAACCCTAGCCATTTCTTGCAAACTTCTATTTTTTCTTTCAGCAATTCCATTTTGTTGTGGTGTGATTGGTGTAGAAAATTCATGTGTGATTCCCTTAGAATTGCAGAAGGCAGTAAATATTTGGTTCTCATATTCAGTGCCAAGGTCAGACCTAATCCTCACAATCTTAAGACCATAAATATTTCTAACCCTTTTGTACCAATTCTTGAATTCTCCAATTGTTTCAGATTTTTCTCTTAAGAACATTACCCAAGTGTACCTAGAATAATCATCAACACACACAATGGTATACTTTTTCCTACCAAAGCTTTCTACTTCAATAGGTCCCATCAGATCAGTGTGAATCAGCTCCAAACACCTAGATGTGGAGCACTGTTGGACCTTTTTATGTGATGCTTTTGTTTGCTTTCCTTTTTAACATGAACCACAGACATCAGGGTTCTTAAAGTTCATCTTAGGGAGATCTTTAACAGCTTCAAATCTTTGAAGTTCCTCTAGAGTTATACAGCTAGCATGCCCTAATTTTTGGTGCCACAGATTGACATCATTAGCTTTTGAGCTTAGACAAGAGAGATTGTCACCAAATTGGTAACAATTGTCAGCAGATCTAGGACTAGTAAACACAAACACACATTTATTGTCCTTATCAAACACTTCATACAAGTGTTTATCAAACTTCACATAAAGGTCATCATCACACAGTTCACTGATGCTTATCAGGTTGGCTTTCAAGCCTTCCACATGGTACACATTGTGCAATTTTGGGAGACCCTTGACATCTAGGGTTCCTTTCCAAACAATATTTCCTTGAGCACCTCCACCAAAGTTTACTTTCCCCCTACTTATTAATTCATAGTCAAGGAGAACAGCTTAGTTCCCAGTCATGTCCTAGAGCACCCACTATTAAAATACCAAGAGCCAGAGACAGTACTCTTGAGGGAAGAGTAAACAACATTGCAGGTGGCATTTGGTTTGGCCACCCACTGCTTTACAGCTTTCTTTTTGTGGTGCAGAGGTCTCAGATTATCAGGATGTGTGTTTGGATGTGCATACATCTTCTCACACATCTGAGGCTGATTGAAGTAACCAGATTTTTTATCAGCCTTAAGTTTGTAACAGAAGGGTCTAATGTGCCCAGGAGAAAAGCAATAATGCCAGATGTAGTGTCTCTTCCTAGGCCTATTCTTACTTAAAAATGATTTTTCTTTAAAACTTGGTTTTTCCACACTTTTTGAAGTAGAAGCCTCACATCCCTCCTTTACAAAATTATTTTGTTCAAAGCCCAGACCAATTTTGTTAAGCTTTCCCTTAGAAATAGCTTCATCCAGTTTCATTTTACTTTTGTTCAACTTGGTAAAAGTATTTTCAGCTTTTTCACACTCATTTTTGAATTTTTCAAGCTCAACTTCTCTCTTGGTCACAAGGACTTCAAGTTTGGCAATGGTATCTTTTTGAACATCATTTTCCTTTGAAAGTATGGCTTTTTCATCTTCACAAGCAGCTAATTTATCAGACGGAGATTTATTTACCTTAGCAAGTACCTCAATTTTGTCCATTCTCTTTAACCAATCTGTATGCAACTCCTTTTAAGTTGCAAAGAGTTCCTCATAGGGAATGTCCCTATCCTCATAATCAGAATCTCCTTTTACAGAGAAACATTTTAGCATAAGGTCAGATGTGACACCAGATGTGTTCACATCTGTGACCACATCCACAGTTTCTTCAGAAATTCCTTCTTCTATATCTGCAGAAAAAGCATTAAACACAGAATGGCAGTTGATTATAGACATGTTAGCCACTTCATCTTCATCCTCACTGTCACTAAGGGTAGCAGTTAAGCTCATTCCCTTCTTTTTAAGTGTGTTAGCACACTCATTGGCATAGTGACCAAAGCCACGACATGCCCTACATTGAACAGATTCAGAGGATTTTTTATTGTCAAAGCTTGGTTTCTTGAATCCATTCTTAGTGCTAGGTTTTAGCTTTTCAACAGCACAGGGAGCAGGTCTATTTGGAAACTTACTCATCCTTTTGTTTTTCAATATGGAACTGATTTTTTTTTAAATAAAAGCCACATCCTCTTCTTCAAGATTTGATTTGTCAATCTCAGAGGATAGTTCCACAAGCTCTTTAGGAAGAGCAGCAGCACTTTTGAGAGCAAGACTAATAGATTTATTCTTTTTCTGAGCTTCAAGGTTTAGCTCAAACATAGTCAAAATTCCTACAATTTTATCTAGACCTACTGTGTTGGTGTCATTAGTTTCCTCAATCACAGCCACTTTTATGTTGAACCTCTCAGGTAAGGTCCTTAAAATTTTACTCACAAGTCTTGCATTGGAGATAGATTCTCCTAGACTTGTACACTCATTCGAAATTTCATGAATTTTAGCAGCATATGAAACAAAGTCCTCAGATCCTTCCATTCGAAGGATCTCAAACCTATCCATTAAAATTCTAAGCCTAGTAGCTTTCACACTTGGTGCTCCCTCACATTGAGTTTGCAATATATCCCAAGCAACTTTTGCAACACTTTCATTAGTGATAAGCTTGTACATATTTTCAGAAACATGGTTGAAAATAGCACCCATTGCTTTCGAATTATAATTAGCAGATTGTATTTCTTCAAGAGTCCATTGCTCTTCAGGTTTTCTTTCGAAAATAGACTCACCAACATACGACGCAGGCTTCTTCTCCACAATAGGAGGTTGCACTGCAACAAGGATACACATCCAAGCCCTTTCATCAATACTTTTGATGTAACTTCATATCTTAGACTTCCAAAGAGAATAGTTGGTGTCATCTAAGACAGGAGGCCTGTTTTGGTGATTTTGGCATTCCATAATGACTACACTTTCTGGATCAACACTCAGTAATATATCAAGAGTTAGCTCTGATACCAATTGAAAGTTTCGTGTAGCTAGGAAGCACAATAAACTTCAACAGAATACGGATGTGAGTACAGATGTGTCTCACAACTATCCACACATCCACAAATAATGCTGCGGAATAAAACAAAATAGAATGATAACACAAGGGTTATATACGTTTACTGATCTTGAGATCAGCAAACTAGGCTTACGCCCAAAAACTTTTCACTATAAAACTTTTGATGCTTACAAAAATAAGAATAAGTGAAAAACTAAAAGATGAAAATACTAAATGAGTTCTAATCACCTTCTACGAGTTCTAATCACCTTCTACGATAAGAACACTTCCCCTTTTCCAAGTAGGACCTATTCTAGTCAGAAGTAAAACAAAGAACTCAATGAAACCTAGATGTGAGTTACGGATAGTGCTGGTGCTGAAGCTGCTGCTGCTGGTACTTGGAGAAATTGGGAACTTTAATTAAGGGGGAGAAGACTTGAACAAGAATTTTTTGCTTTAGTGGTTCTTAAGACAATTTTAATTTCAGTTTTAAATTTCAAACATTGGTCTGTAATAACTTAATACTTGTTGATGCTGAATGGTTTGTTTTTGCTTTTAATGGTATGAACTGTTAGTTTTAACTCTAATCTGTTGTATGTAGTTTTTGTGTGTGGATGTGTGAACACATCTGCACACACATCCATTCAGGGGGAGTTTGTGCTGAAAATGTTGATCTAAATGATCAAATCATAAATCTTTGGTTTTGACCAGAAAGTCCAAAATAGGGGGAGATTGAAAACGTGAGTTTTGGGAACAATCTTTGTTTCCTTATTTTCGAAATATCTTCAAATATGGTAAGTAGATTTTGTGACTTTCATGGAAGATTTATTATGTCCTACTTTGACTATGACTTTGTAAATAAAGTAAATATCTTTTATTTATGAACATAGTTTTATATTAGGACTAACCTACTAACAATCTATTTCTTTGTGAGTGTGTTATATGTTTCCTTATAGGATTTAAGATCTCACAAAGGAAGATGTTGATTACGTGAAGACCTTCTCCTTGGTGCATATAAATACAAGGCTATCAGCACAAGAGAAGACACGGATTTTGAGAGAGAAAAATACTTGTTCTTCACAGTTTTTCAACATTGTTGTTTTAGGTTGTGAGTGAAGGTTGTGACATACATCCGTAACTCACATCTAGGTTTCATTGAGTTCTTTGTTTTACTTCTGACTAGAATAGGTCCTACTTGGGAAAGGGGAAGTGTTCTTGTCGTAGAATGTGATTAGAACTCATTTAGTATTTTCGTCTTTTAGTTTTTCACTTATTCTTATTTTTGTAAGCATCAAAAGTTTTATAGTGAAAAGTTTTTGGGCGTAAGCCTAGTTTGCTGATCTCAAGATCAGTAAGCGTATATAACCCTTTTGTTATCGTTCTATTTTGTTTTATTCCGCTGCATTATCTGTGGATGTGTGGACAGTTGTGAGACACATATGTACTCACATCCGTATTCTGTTGAAGTTAATTGTGCTTTCTAGCTACATGAAACTTTCAAAAAGTGTCATAGGAAGCAATTCCCTTGGTATACTGTCCTTTTTTGTATTCAAATTCATACTGGCATTGACGTCCGTTTCTGGTGTAAATGGGGGCCTTACAGTTGATATCATAAGGAGACATTTCACGATAGGTGGTGGATAGTAGGGGATTGAACTTGGCTGTTGATTGGGGGAAATATGTGGTGCAGTATACCAAGGAATACTTTCTGAGCTGGGGTTCCTATTCTCATTTCAACCAAAATTCTTTCTACCTCCTTTGTGAGAGGAGGCTGGATCATATCAGTATGAATGGTTTTGTTAGCAGTTGATTTATTAAATGAAGTCCAGTAAGAAGTTCGTGTTGGAATATTTTATGGACTTTACATATACTAGTATAATAAATAAAGTCTTTGGGCACATAGACGTATGTTCACTATAAGTAATTGTATATGTCACATTAAATATTAAAGTATTTGGGCCAAATAAAGTGATCTACTAAAGTTAAAGGGGGCCCAAGTCATCTTTTATAAGTATGGGATCTACAGTTAATATGTGTAGATACCTAAGGGGCCTAGTTGTTAATCTATGATGGGCTGGCTAACATACTAGGTCATTATAAATATAGGGTTATGGTCCCCAATTGACCTACCTATGTTTTATTCTCTTGATTTCCATTGTCATCTGAATTCTAAGAACCCTAAGGATCAATTGGAAGGCAATAATCGTTCATCAAGTCTTCATCAAGTATTCTTCAAATATTGCTATGGATTCAGGTTTGTCTATTGTTCCATAATCTTTGATAACTTAAAGCATGATTGTCCTAGAATAAATATTCCGCGTCATTCTAGGCTTTATGTATAATTAATTCCATCAAGTGGTATCAGAGCCGTAATCTTGCTTTGTTGTTGGGATTATTTGGATCGAATTGATTATGCTGTTTATGATTTAATTTGGCTGAACAAAAATTGATTATGTTGTTTCTTTCTACTTCGTGTTTTCAAGTATTTCCGGAGGGTGTTGTGGATATTCTTGAATGACTAAACATTAAATTACACCCTTAATCCAGAAAAGAAAATCCTAGAGTTTTTTTTTCGTCTGTCTGACTGCGAAGATCATAGATCCTTCTCCAGGAATTTTTTGCTCGATCGAACTGTTGAATTTAAGTGCCTAGGTGTTGCGAACAATCCCTGAAAGTTTGAGCTCGATCCAACGGTTATCGAATCTAGAAATTGAGTTTTTCTGGGGCTGGTCGGAGCAGTGACGGGATTTGTGCAGATTTTGATTTTGGTTAATGATTTCTTTCCTCAATTGACTCGAAAAGAAGAAACCAAAACTCTTTCTTTTGATTTCTTGAATTTTGCTTCATCTTTTCCCTTTAACGTCGAGCCAGGCCGAGGGAAGGGATTCAGAATGGCCTCATGTGTTTATGCAATATGTATTGTGTTTTGTTTTGTTTGTGATAATTATGTGTTATTTGGATTAAGTAAATATTATTTATTGAAATTATTATTATGGACTTAATAATTTTAAATTTCAATAATAATGTTAAAGTTATGCCCATGTTTGAAATTACTTTGGGTTCGTTTATTTGAACACATCTTGTATTTTATGTTATTAAATTTACGTAGCATGTTACCAAAGTAACCTCTCCTATGAAATTTTTTAATTTAAAATACATGATTATTTGAAGTTTTTTTTTAGCGTGTTTGTTTTCATGCGGGTAATGGTCGGCCCAAAGGAAGGCTATTATTTGGCAGAAATTCAAATTCGTTTGTGGAGATAAATATGTAACAGTTATTAAGTGTCCATGTGAATATTGAGTCGGTCCAAAGAAAGGCTTGGTATTTGACAGGATTTTACTGTTAATATTTGATTTCTACTTCAAGAAAATCACTTGCAAGTTAATTTTCTATCCAAAGATTAAAATTAATGTTGCGTCGATTTTCTTGTAATGGGATAATTTTAATTTCAAACATTTATCTGCTTAAAGTTATATGTGAGCTTATTTGTTTTATTTTTTGTTCTCTATTCAGTTACTTCATCAGCTTCTAATGTATCTGCTAACATCAACTCGATTTCCATGCTAAATGGGATGAATTTTAAGAGCTGAAAAGAAAATGTGTTGATTATTCTGGGAGTTATGGATCTAGACCTTGCACTCAAGGAGCCAAAACCTGCTGACCTGACTAGCACGAGTACGTCTCAAGCTAAGAAGGATATGGAAAAGTGGGAATGCTCAAATCGCATGTGTCTTATGATCATGAAGAAAAGCATCCCAGAATCATTCAGAGGTGATATAGATGATGAGAAAGTTGCAATGACGTTCCTTACAGAGCTTGAAAAGCGTTTTGCTAAGAATGAAAGGGCCAAAACAAGCACGCTTTTGCGTAATCTTGTTGCCATGAGGTATAAAGGTAAAGGGATCGAGCGTGAGTACATTATGGAGATGGCCAATTTGGAATCTAAACTTAAGGCTCTCAAGTTCGAGCTGTCGGATGATATGCTTATTCATATGGTTATGATCTCTCTTCCATCACAGTTTGGGCAATTTGAAGTAACATTCAATTGCCAGAAGGAAAAGTGGACTCTTAATGAGTTCATTTCATTGTGTGTGCAAGAGGAATCAAGGTTAAAGTCTGAAAAGACTGAGAGTGCTCACTTTGCGGCTTCCTCTTCGGGCTATAACAAGAAAAGGAAGGCTAAAGAAACTGCAGTCAATGAGCCAAAGAAAAAGCAACATAAAGTATCAAAGGGACAAACAAGGGATTTAGCAACGTCAACGTACAAGGGACAAGATAAGGATCCAGGTTGCTTTTTCTGTAAGGAAATGGATCATATGAAGAGAGATTGCCCTAAATACCACGCATGGCGTGTAAAGAAAGGTATATATCTTGCTTTTGTTTGTTCTGAGGTTAATTTGGTTTCAGTGCCTAGACATACTTGGTGGTTAGACTCTGGTTCTTCTACTCACATTAGTGTGTCTATGCAGGGTTGCCTGAACTGCCGAAAGCCAAGTAATGCTGAAAGATTCATCTATGTGGGGAACGGAAATTCTATTGAAGTTGAAGCAATCGGAACTTTTAGATTATTATTATAGTCTGGATTTTATTTAGATTTGTATGAGACACATGTGGTACCGTCTTTTAGATGGAATTTGGTTTCCATTTCAGTTTTGGACAAAGAAGGATTTACTTGTTCATTTGCAAATGGTGAATGTCTTTTCTCGTATAATTCTAAGTTTATTGGATATAGTACTTTGTCGGTTTATGATAATCTTTATATGTTGGATACTGTTGCTTCATATCATGAAAACCTGCATGTGGAAACACGTGGTACTAAATGCAAATTTACTAACAATAATTCCATGTCATTATGGCACAAGCGATTAGGACATATATCAAAATAGAGAATGCAAATGCTTGTGTTAGATGGAATTATTGAAACACTTGACAAATCAGATTATGAAATATGTGTTGAGTGTATTAAGGGAAAAAAATAGACAAAAGCAAATTAAAAGCTAAGAGAGCTAAGAATGTTTTGGAATTAATTCATACGAATATATGTGGACCATTTCCTACACCCTTGTGGAATGGTCAAGAATATTTCATTACATTCATAGACGATTACTCTCATTCTGGTTACCTATATTTGATCCATGAAAAGTCACAGGCATTGGATATGTTCAAAAAGTTTAAGGCCGAGGTTGAAATCAATATGGCAAAACAATAAAGAAAGTCAAATCTGACCGTGGTGGTGAATACTATGGTAGAAATGACAGATCAGGTGAACAACGTCCTGGGCCTTTTACTAAATACCTAGAGGAATGCGGTATCATCCCTCAGTGCACCATGCCAGGCAAACCTAGCATGAATGGTGTAGCTGAAAGACGAAATCGAACTTTACAGGAAATGGTGAGAAGTATGGTTAGTCATACTACTTTACCAGACTCACTCTGGGGAGAGACATTAAAGACTACAGTTTATCTCCTTAACAGGGTACCCACAAAGGCTGTTAACAAAACCCCTTATGAACTATGGATAGGTAAGAAACCTGTATTAAGGCATTTACACATCTGGGGATGTCCGGTTGAGGCTAGGCCTTACAGGCCTAATGAAAAGAAGTTGGACTCAAGGACTGTTAGTAGTTACTTTGTTGGTTACTCTGAATGGTTAAGGGGCTTTAAGTTTTACGATTCCAAATCCTGAAACTTTTTTGGCACGGGAAATGCTCAATTCTTTGAGGATGTTGAGCTTGTGGGGGGACAAGTTAGAGATGATTTTGTCTTTGAAGAGGTTCCGGTTACCATTCCTCTTCCTACAATTGACCTTGACCATGATTTGGATCTCAATCCTGATATGGTTCAAGAACAAAATTTGGATCAAGAAGACATTGTCAATATCCCTCTAGTTGTCCATGAGGAAAAAGCTCAACAACCTCAAGAACAAGTGCCTTTAAGAAGATCCACTAGAGAGAGACGAAGTGCCATTTCGGATGATTACTTGGTATTTCTAAATGAACAAGAGGTAGACATTGGTCAATTGGAAGATGATCCAATCAACTTTCATGAGGCCATTGGTAGTTCTAACTGTCAAAAGTGGATAGACGCTATGGATGATGAGATTAAATCAATGAAAGACAATGATGTATGGGATCTTGTCCCATTGCCATAAGGAGTGAAACCTATTGGTTGCAAATGGATATTTAAAACCAAAAGGGATTCACAGGGCAATGCGGAAAGACATAAGGAACGTCTTGTCGCTAAGGGATTTACTCAGAAAGAAGGAATAGATTATAAAGAGACTTTCTCTCCGGTTTCTTCGAAAGACTCTTTTAGAATCATTATGGCATTAGTGTCACATTATGACCTAGAGTTACATCAGATGGATGTTAAGACTGCGTTTCTTAATGGAGACATTGAAGAAACAATTTATATGGTGCAACCAGAAACCTTGGTTTCAAATGATTCAAAGGATATGGTATGCAAACTCAAGAAATCCATCTATGGACTAAAACAAGCATCCCGTCAGTGGTATTACAAATTTCATCAAGTTGTATTGTCATTTGATTTCACGACAAATACAATTGATGATTTTGTCTACCACAAGTTCAGTGGGAGTAAATATATTTTTCTGATTTTATATGTGGATGATATCCTACTAGCCACAAATGATACGGACTTACTGCATGAAACTAAGAGATTTCTCACAAAGAAATTTAAGATGAAAGATCTGGGAGATGCATCTTTTGTATTAGGAATTCAAATACACAGAGATCGGTCTCAAGGTATTCTTGGATTGTCACAAAAGAGTTACATCGATAAGGTACTCAAGAGATTTGGCATGCAGGATTGTAAAATGGGTGACACCACAGTGGCTAAAGGTGACAAATTCAATCTTGCTCAATGCCCCAAGAATGAGATTGAATCTAGGGAAATGAATAACATCCCTTATGCTTCGGCTATAGGGAGCTTGATGTATGCTCAGATTTGCACTCGCCCAGACCTAGCATTCATAGTTGGTGTTTTAGGCAGATACCTTAGCAATCCTGGAAAGGATCATTGGATAGCAGCCAAGAGGGTCATGCGTTATTTACAGAGAGCAAAGGATTATATGCTCACTTACCTTAAGGCGGATAGACTTGAGATCATTGGATATTCGGATTCCGACTTTGCGGGATGCCAAGATAGTCGTAAGTCTACTTCGGGCTATGTTTATCTACTTTGTGGAGGAGCAGTTTCTTGGAAGAGTGTTAAGTAGACGCTTGTTGCTACTTCTACGATGGAGACAGAGTTTGTGGCGTGTTATGAGGCATCAAATCACGCAATTTGGTTGAGAAATTTTATCACTAGGCTGCGCATATTAGGTGGCGTTGATAGGCCATTAAAGTTATTTTGTGATAATAAGTCGGCAGTTATGTATTCTAATAACAACAAGAGCTCGTCTAAGTCTAAGCACATAGACATTAAGTATCTTGTTGTTAAGGAACGGATTCAGAGTGGACAGATTTGTATTGAGCATATTGGGACTAACTCCATGGTCGCGGATCCGCTTACTAAGGGTGTAACACCGAAGGTTTTTCACGAGCACACTGCTTGTATGGGTGTTGTATCACTCGAGTATGCTTAGATTGTGTGGGAGTTTTCTATTTTGCTCTTACATTTATTGTTATAAGTATATTTGGTTTTTCAGTTTTGGTTAATAAAGTTATTTTGCACTCTGAATATTTGGTTGATCTCAAAATAAGGTTGGACCAGTTGAGAATAGACATGTGAAGATCACATTACATGTTATACCATGCTACACATCCATACTTGATCCATGTCATTTAGTTGAGTTAATATATGTGACCACTGATGGGTCTAGTTGCGCTAATAGTGACAAAAACCTCTTTAATCCTTATGTTGATTTGACTAATGGACCGGATTGGTTTAAGATGACACAATTTGGTAAAGCATTATTGTTAAGGTTTATAATGTGATATGCAATTAAACTAAGGTATTATACTATGTACATGTGTAAGTCCAAGTGGGAGATTGTTGGAATATTTTATGGACTTTACATATACTAGTATAATAAATAAAGTCTTTGGGCACATAGATGTATGTGCACTATAAGTAATTGTATATGTCACATTAAATATTAAAGTATTTGGGCCTAATAAAGTGATCTACTAAAGTTAAAGGGGGCCCAAGTCATCTTTTATAAGTATGGGATCTACAGTTAATATGTGTAGATACCTAAGGGGCCTAGTTGTTAATCTATGATGGGCTGGCTAACATACTAGGTCATTATAAATATAGGGTTATGGTCCCCAATTGACCTACCTAGGTTTTATTCTCTTGATTCCCATTGTCATCTGAATTCTAAGAACCCTAAGGATCAATTGGAAGGCAATAATCGTTCATCAAGTCTTCATCAAGTATTCTTCAAATATTGCTATGGATTCAGGTTTGTCTATCGTTCCATAATCTTTGATAACTTATTGCATGATTGTCCTAGAATAAATATTTCACATCATTCTAGGGTTTATGTATAATTAATTCCATCAGCTCAGGCCTTTGAGGCATGGACATATGACTTATACCTCTCACGCAAGGTACTATTTCTGTGGGAGGCACGAATGAGCTTTAGGCTAAAGCCACCAGGTTTAGAGGAAGCTTTTGGCATGTGAAAGAAGGTTATTAGAAAGAGTAGAAGAATGATTGCAAGTATGGCTTTGATTCCAGCCATGTTTGGGGGATGAATGGTTCATTTAGTCACCTCTCCTTTATATATATTCTTTGGGAGGACGAAAGGACACACTTTTCTCTTAACTCGGATATTGAAAATTTGTTACTGAAGAAATACATCTTTGTCAAAGTAAATTACATAAATAAGCAGAACATTATGTATATTTAAATTCTAATTCCTAATATTTCATATGATTTTGGAAATATAAAAAAGAAAAAAAAATCTGACCATGTTAATCAAAGAAGAATAAATATATGATCATATATATATATATATATATATATATATATATATATATATATATATATATATATATATATATATATATATATATTCATATGTAATACTTACTGCTTCCTAATTAATTATTTTTTACTTTAGATGATTTTGATCCATAACAATTGAAATCTACGTAATACTATTTTATAACTTATTTATTTTTACTTTCTACAGAATTTATTTTGTAAGTAGTTGAATCTCATTGGTTATATATAAAACTATATGGCATACTATTGAAGAAATCTATGTAATACTATTTCTTGTATTTCACCTTAAAATTACACGACTTTGACAAGTTAAATATTGTAAATCTGTTTTAATAAGATGAAAATTCCAAAATATTGTTTTTTAAATATTTATATACAAAAATAACACCAGAAGAGATTTATGTACCAAAGTAGCACTATTTTTAGATCCGGAATATCAATTTCCGGTTTTAATGTAAATCCGGAATTTCAATTTTCGGTTTTAATTTTAAATAAATCCGGAATTTCAAATTCCGATTTTGATTTCAAGTAAATCCGGAATTTAAATTTCCGGTTTTGATTTTAGGTAAATCCGGAATTTCAATTTTCGGTTTTAAAAATAATTTTTTTTATGTATAAATCCGGAATTTCATTTTCCGAATTTAAAAATAATAAAAAAAAATTTTGTCGACATTGTGTTTATTTGACTGAAAAAGGCCAGCCTGGTCCGCCAAACATTTCACATAAGAGATAAAGAGAGAAAGAAAGAAAAAGGAAGTAAAGAAAGAAAGAGAAGAAGGAGGAGGAGAAAAGAAAGAGTAAGTAGAAGAAGAGAAGAATTATTAAAATTTTAATTAGGTTAGTTTTTCTTTTCTTTTTGTTTAATTTGTTGTTAAAGCTATTATTATCTGCATGATTAATTAAGGTATTTTAAGGAATTATTTAAATAATTATAATGCAGTTTTAACAAACTTGTTAAAATTAATTTTATAAATTTGTTGCAATGTATATTTAATTATTGATTTTTAAAATTAAATTATATATAGTGCTTGTTAAATTAGGATTTTGACACATTATTTTTTTTTATTTTTTAAGAAAAAATATTAATGAAGTTTCACTTGTTTTCATGTGCTATTGGAGAGGAAGTGATGAAAATTCGTTTGAAGCTGAGAATTTTGAAAAGGCTCCAAAATGTGCACTTAAGGCTAAAACTCGATGGAGGTAGAAGAAGTTGATTAAGAAGCTATGTAAGAAAATTGAGGTAGATCGAGTCAATATTCAATTCCAAGTTACTTGTAGATATCCTCATATTGTCGCCCATGGGGTTTCAAATTACTTTTCATTTCTAATCGAGAATGATATGGGTATGAAACTCATGTTTAATGTTTCTGCTCAGTTTGGGGGTTGAGTAGCTTGTAATTGTATGTTAAGATGAATTCATTTGATAATTTGAATATTGAGGAGTTTGAAACCCATGAGGAGCCATTACAAAATAAGTATTTTAATGACATGGATACCTTACAGATGGATTCTTTAAGCTACTACGATGAGAGGGACGCTGGAACAAGTACACAAACACATGTGAAGGAGCCAGAGGGAGAGGGAGAGGAAGAGGAAGAGGAAGAGGAAGAGGAAGAGGAAGAGGAGGGAGAGGAAGAGGGAGAGGAGGAGGGGGAGAAAGAGAGATATGGGGAATGATATAATGATGAAGATAATGATTCAAATAATAAATAAAATATTGGGTCCCTTATAAATGATGATCGTGATGATGTATATGATGATTATAGTAATGCTACTGATGTTAGCGAGAATGAGGGTGATGATGGGGCGAGGGAATATTTGGGGTTACATTTGGTTGGTTATGAACAGCTGCAAAATAACGTGTATGAGATAGCAGACTATCAATTTTATGGTGATATTGGGGAAGGATTAGAGATTTATGATAATAACGAATGTAACTTTGATGATTGGAATGGAGCATTTGATGATATTGCCAAAAGTATGTGTTTTTTAAAGAAGTATGAGGTGCAACATAAAATGAAGATGTTTCATATTAAGAAAAATCTGCAATCAAGGTAAAAAGAAGCACAACCCGAAAATGGAGTATTGAGTGTTTGGTGAATTATTTTCCATGCAATTTTTATGTGAATTTGAGTTTGAAGAAGAGTGGTTATTGGGAAATAACTAAGTATACGGGTCCACATTCTTGCTTGGGTACAGAAATTAGCAATGATCATCAAAACTTAGATGCTAAGTTCATAGGATGAGAAGTTTTGGAACTTGTTAAGGTTGATCCCGAGATGAAGATTGCAGTTCATAGCTACTCCTTCCGTCCCATCAACCTAACTTAAAAAAAAATCATAACTAGACAAAAATTGTAACAAGTTTATTTAAAATTGCATCACAATGTTTAATTCCTTAAGATCAAAAATTAAATACAAAACAAAAAATAATATAAATTTACATAATAAACAACAAAAGAATACTAACCTTGAAATTTAACAAAATTTCCCCAAAAATTGTAATGAAAATATGCTTATTTTCTTCCTTCTCTACCTTCTTTAAGACTCTTTCTTTCCTTCTGAAGTTCTTCTTCTCTTCTTCTACTAATTTTTTTTCCTTTCTCTTTCTTTCTCCATCTTTCTTTACTTCCTTTTTCTTTTATTTTCTCTCTTTATATCTTATATGTAGTTTGGTAGAGAAAGAGCTGGCATGCCTTTTTCAGTCAAATTATGTTAATGTCGACAAAAAAAAATTTAAAACCGGAAATTGAAATTTCGGATTAACTTAAAATCAAAACGGAGACAAAAACAGAAAACACACAAAAAAAATATTTTTAAAACAGGAAATTAAAATTTCGGATTTGCCTGAAATTAAAACCGGAATTTGAAATTTCAGATTTATTTAAAATCAAAATCGGAATTTGAAATTCCGGATTTATTTAAAATTAAAACCGGAAATTGAAAGTCCGGATTTACATTAAAATCGAAAATTGAAATTACGGATCTAAAAAAAAGTGCTACTTTGGTAAAAAAAAAAAAAAATTGGGTGTTATTTTGGTATATAAATATTTAAAAAACAATATTTTAGAATTTTTCATCTTTTAATAAGGCCTCATTTCTGATTTCAAAAAAAAATAAAAAATTCATTTCTCAGATAGACTAAAATTTTATTGTAATTTCAAATATTACTTAAGAATGAGATTATCTTCATCATGTGTTTTTAAATTTTTTGGACCAAAACATAAATGTTACATTTTATTTAATTACTTATTTACCTATTTTATATTTTTTAATCGAAAAGGGCAAAGCCCCCTAAATTTTATTAATAGAATAAGCAATAAAGTAAAATTACAATGAGGGGGAAATAAAACCTTACCTCAAAAACCAAAGAAAAGAGAAGAACAAGCAACAAGATTATCTTCATTTATGTTGACGATATGTTGATAGCGGCTGTCAAGAAGTCGGTTATTTAGAAATTGAAGGGTCTACTATCTGTAGAGTTCGAGATGAAGGATTTGGGTGCGGCAAAGAAAAGTTTGGGTGTGGAGATCTACAGGGGTAGAAGCCAACGGAAACTGTTCTTATCCCAGAAAGGTTACATCAAGAATGTTTTAGAGAGGTTTGACATGTCTACAGCAAAACCGTTAGATTCTCCGGGTGCAGTAAATGCACGTCTATCGCTCTCGCACCCATGTCAGATGAGGAGAAAGAGTACATGGCTCGAGTACCTTATGCTAGTGCAGTTGGTAGTGTTATGTATGCTATGTTTTGCACTAGGCGAGATCCTGCTCATGCGGTTAGTATTTTTAATAGGTTTATGGGGAATCCTGGTAAGGATCATAGGCAAGCAGTGAAAAGGATCTTCAGGTACCTTAGGGGTACATCAGATGTTGGGCTCATTTATGGAGGAGGTATAGAATGTGCTGTTGAAGATTATTGTGATTCAGACTAATCTAGGGATGATGACACGAGGAGATCTATGACCGGGTATGTGTTCAATCTTGGTGGGTCAGTTGTCAGTTGGAAGGCTACTCTACAATCTACGGTGACATTGTCTACTACAGAGGCGGAGTACATGGCATTGATAGAAGCTGCTAAGGAGGGGATATGGCTAAAGGGTCTGATCAGCGACTTTGGGTTACATCAGGATCTGGCTACAATATTTTGTGATAGTTTAAGTGCAATATGTTTGGCCAAGGATCAAGTTCATCATGATAGGACCAAGCAAATAGATGTGATGTATCATTTTCTAAGAAGTGAGAAGCGAATCAAGGTGAAGAAAGTGGGTACTGCAGACAATCCTGCTGACATATTCACGAAGATCGTTCCGACTAGCAAGTTAGAACATTGTTTGGATTTGCTGAATGTTCGCAGCTATTAGAGAGCATCTGAGGCAGAGGGGGAGTACTTTTTATGTTCGGAGGTTAGATGTCAAGGTGGAGATTTGTTGGGTTTGATGCCATCGATTTGGGGATGCCTAATTAGGGGATTAAAACAATTTATCTCAGAATTCCTGACAAGCAGCAAAGGGGGCGACCGCGTCCAAAGCCAAGGGGCGATCGCACGAAGTTTCTACCTAAAAGAGGCGACTTCACCTTAAGGGGGCGATCGCACCCAAGCCCAAGGAGGGGGCGATCGTGCCCTATACCGGATCAGGCTAATCAGTGGTGGAGATCTGTTTTGGGTTAAATCCTTGTAGGGTTAGGAGTAGGGCCTATAAATATAGCCTACCCCCAACCCTATGTTCTAAGTTCCTTTGCTCATTTATTTCTCTAGGTCTAGGGTTTTCACAGACAAGAAATACTTGCAAGGATTCGTGCACTAGATTAGAAATTGTATTTGGTTGATTTCCATATGATAATAATATTCTCTCCATCTGCCCGTGGACATAGCCAAATTGGTGAACCACGTATTTTCTTTTGTTGTGTGATTGTTGCTTGCTTTTATCTTCTACATAGATTCTGTTATAACAAAGTGGTATCATAGTTGGTCAGGTTGAGAAAGGTCTAGGGCTGTTCCGCTGCAGAAGAAGATGGGAGGAGGAATTGAATCACCGGTCGACAAGTTTAATGGTAAGAATAGTTTTTCTCTGTGGAAAATAAATATGAAAGCCTTGTTAAGAGACAAGAGACAGTAGGCTCCAGTGGCTGCTGTAATCAAGGATCGCCAGGATCCAAAGGGTAAAGCAGAAGCCGTTCCCACTGGTGCTGGCATGGATACAACAGCAGAAGGTTCGGAGATAGAGAAGAAGATAGCAGAGAAGGAAGAGGCAGATCTGGTCACACTAGACGAGAGGGCCCACTCTAAAATCATCAGGTGTCTTGATGATGATATTCTTGCAGATATTCCAGATACCGATTCCGGAGGTGTTTTGTAGCTTGCATTGGAAGACATGTATTTGACACGATCATTGACCAATAAGCTATATCTAAAACAGAGGATATATTCTCTCCTAATGCAAGAATGTACGCCCATTAGGGATCACCTAGATAGATTTATATCTTTATTACTTGAACAGCGTAATATAGATGATAAAGTTGATGATGAGGATGCTGCATTAATGCTTCTTTGTCCGTTGCCTTTATCATATGAGTACTACGTTGACTCTAGCAATGGTAAGGTGACGGTGACTCTGGAGGAGGTGAAATCCTCGTTCAAGACAAGAGAGTTACGTCAAAGGGTAAGAGGTAATAGTGGAACAGATAATCAGCCGACAGGATTGGTTGCGGTAGGGAACAGAGGTTCTAGCAGTAAACAGAAGAAGAAGAAATCTTCTGGCAAGAGGGGCCCAAAACCGGATGATGTTTGTAATTACTGCAAGGGAAAGGGGCACTGGAAGACAGATTGTCCTAGGAAGAAGCAAGGCGAGCCTCCAAATCGCAATGAAGCTAACGCTGCTACAGTTGATACTGGCTGCTCTGATGGGGATTATGCTCTAGTTGTAAAAGAATTTGAAAAACAGTCGGATGCATGGATTCTTGATTCTAGGGCTTCATATCATATTAGTCCGAGGAGATAGTTATTTACAACTTATGAGCATGTAGATGGAGGTAATATTCATATAGCTAACAGTGTTTCTTGCAGGGTGGTATGTATTGGCTCGATCAAGCAACGGACTCATGATGGTAAGTTCTGTTTTTTGAACGAGGTGATGCATGTTCCACAGATGACGAAGAATCTGATATCTCTTAGTCAGCTCCACAGCAAAGGATACAGTTTCAAAGGTAAAGGTGGAGTAGTGTATATCTACAAAGGTTTTGAAGTGATTCTGAGAGGCCTTAAGCGGGGCTCCTTGTATTTCCTCCAAGGAAAGACGCTTTCTAGGTCAGTATTAGTTACATCATCTGAAGTGGTCAAGGAGGATATGACAAAACTGTGGCATATTAGGCTTGGGCACATGAGCATTAGAGGGATGGAGATATTGGCTAATCATGGTCTTCTGTGTGGCCATAAATTCAAGGACCTTAAGTTCTGTGAGCACTGTATACTTGGGAAGATGCAACGAAGCAAGTTTCCTAAGGGGGTTCATAGAATGAAGAGCAATCTGGATTACATTCACTCGGATTGTTGGGCACCTTCACGTCAGGAATCATTGAGGGGCCACGGGTATTTCTTGTCTATGATTGATTACTACTCCAGGAAAACTTGGGTAATTATCATGAGGCACAAGAGTAAGGCTCTCACCAATTTCAGGCAGTAGAAGACATTTGTGGAGAATCAGACAGGGAAGAAGATCTGTAACGACTCAAGCCCGAAGCCCAAACCGCTACATAGGCACCACACACTGACCCACTAAGAACCTCCTCAATTGGGTCAACCACAGCCCATCACAAGCCTCCAAAAGTCCAATGGATGATTTGATGCTTAGTAGTAGTGCATGAGCCTTCTATATATCACACTAAATTTCCATATATTTTCGATGTGGGATGAGGGATATCACAATCTCCCCCGCTCAAACCCTTGCCGTCCCTGGCAAGGTCAAGCAATACCCAGATCGTACTCCCAGGCTAGCTTGCAAGCCTTAAGGCCGGGGTTCTGATCTGATACCATTTGTAACGACTCGAGCTCGAAGCCCAACCGGCTACGTAGGCACCACACACTGAACCACTAAGCACCTCCTCAATTGGGTCAACCACAGCCCATCACAGGCCTCCAAAAGTCCAATGGATGATTTGATGCTTAGTAGTAGTGCATGAGCCTTCTATATATCACACTAAATTTCCACATATTTTCGATGTGGAATGAGGAATATCACAAGATCAAGCGACTCCGAACAGATAATCGATTGGAGTTCTGTAGTACTAAGTTCGATGAGTTCTGTAAGCAAGTGGGATTTTCTAGACATCTCACTATCAGGGGTACACCACAGAAAAATGGTGTAGCAGAGCGCATGAATCAGACATTGTTAACTAGGGCAAGGTGCATGCTCTCTAATGCAGGGTTGTCTAAGCAGTTCTGGGCAGAAGCGGTTAGTACAGCATGTTACTTGATAAATTGCGGACCACATACAGGTATCAGTCTCAGAGTTCCCAATGAGGTATGGACAGGAAAACCTGTTGATTAGTCTAATTTAAGGGATTTTTGTTGTACTGCTTATTATCATGTGGATGATGGGAAGCTGGAGCCGAGGGCTAGAAAAGTGGTCTTCATGGGTTATGGAGACGGTGTCAAGGGATACCGGATATGGTCTCCATCTGAAGGTAGGGTTATAATAAGAAGAAATGTTGTTTTTGATGAAAACTCTGTGCTTAACCCTATTATGAGATCTATGGTTGTATCAGGTATTGGTAGTGTTGATAAACAGGTGGAGCTACAAGATACTTCAGAGTTTAGCAGTTCACAGTCAGATGTTCATCAGGATCTACTGACAGAAGCACCAGAAAGTTCATCACTAGTTTCCGAGAACATGGGTTAGCTCAAGAGAGGTCTAGATGAGCTAATTTCGGGAAGCCTCCAGTGAGGTATGTTTTTGAAGATATGGTGTCTTATGCACTTCAGGTTGCCAAGGAAGTAGAGCCCATTGTTTCAGAGCTAACTACTTTCAAGGAAGCAGTTACATGTTCAGAGTCTGCTCAATGGCATGCAGCTATGTGGGACGAGATGGAATCACTTCACAAGAATTCGACATGGGAGCTAACCAAGAGGCTAGAGGGCAGAAAGATTGTGACTTGCAAGTGGGTTTTCAAGAAGAAGGAAGGTATGTCACCATGAGAGGGGGTCAAGTATAAAGCTCGTGTAGTTGTAAGAGGTTTCACACAGCGGGAGGGCATTGACTATAATGATATTTTTACACTAGTGGTTCAATACACTTCAATCATGGTGCTATTAGCAATGGTGGCACATCAGGATTTTGAGCTCGAGCAGCTAGATGTGAAAACAACTTTCTACATGGAGAGTTGGATGAGGACATTTATATGACACAGCCAGATGGGTTTCAGGTTCCGGGAAAAGAAGACTACATGTGCAGGTTCAAGAAGACCTTGTATGGACTCAAGCAATCGCCTAGGTAGTGGTATAAGGGGTTTGATAGCTATATGACAAAGATTGGTTACACAAGGAGCGCGTATGACTGTAGTGTATATCATAATAAGTTATTGGATTGTTTGATCATCTATCTGGTTCTTTATGTTGACGATATATTGATAGCGGCTATCAAGAAATCGAATATTTAGAAGTTGAAGGGTCTACTGTCTCTAGAGTTCGAGATGAAGGATTTGGGTGCGATGAAGAAAATTCTGGTTATGGAGATCTACAAGGATAGAAGCCAATGAAAACTATTCTTATCCCAGAAAGGTTACATCAAGAATGTTTTAGAGAAGTTTGACATGTCTACAGCAAAATCGTTAGATTCTCCGAGTGCAACAAATGGACGTCTGTCGGACGCTTTCGCACCCATGTCAGCTGAGGGGAAAGAGTACATGGCTCGTGTACCTTATGCTAGTGCAGTTGGTAGTTTAATGTATGCTATGGTTTGCACTAGGCAAGATTTTGCTCATGCGGTTAGTGTTTTTAGTAGGTTCAGGGGAATCCTGGTAAGGAACATTGGCAAGCAGTGAAGAGGATCTCTACAGGTACCTTAGGGTACATCAGATGTTGGGCTCATTTATGGAGGTGGTACAGAATGTGCAGTTGAAGGTTATTGTGATTCAGACTACTCTAGGGATGTTGACATGAGGAGATCTATGATCAGTTATGTGTTCACTCTTAGTAGGTCAGTTGTCAGTTGGAAGGCTACTCTAAAATCTACGGTGACATTGACTACTACAGAGGCAGAGTACATGGCATTGACAGAAGCTGTTAAGGAGGGGATATGGCTAAAGGGTCTGATCAGCGAACTTGGGTTACATCAGGATCAGGCTACAATATTTTATGACAGTTTGAATGCAATATGTTTGGCCAATCATGATAGGACCAAGCACATAGATGTTAGGTATCATTTTTTGAGAAGTGAGAAGCGGATCAAGGTTAATAAATTGGGTACTGCGGACAATCCTGCTGACATGTTCACGAAGTCCGTTCCGACTAGCAAGTTCAAACATTGTTTGGTTTTGCTGAATGTTCGTAGCTATTAGAGAGCATCTATTTAAGGGAATAAAACAATTTATCTCGGAATTCCGGACAAGCAGCAAAGGGGGCGACCGCGCCCAAAGCCACGGGGAGATCACACGAAGTTTCTACCTAAAAGGGGCTACCACACCCAAAGGGGGGGCGATCGCACCTGTGACGATTTTGGAGTTGGGGCGATCGCACCCAGGGAGGGGGCGATCGCCCCCTATGCCGGATCAGGCCAATCAGCGATGGAGTACTATTTTGGGTTAAATCCTTGCAGGGTTAGGAGTAGGGCTTATAAATATAGCCTACCCCCAACACTATGTTCTAACTTCCTTTGCTCCTCTGTTTCTCTAGGTCTAGGGTTTGCACAGACATGAATTCCTTGCAAGAATTCGTGACCTAGATTAGAGATTGTATTCGATTGATTTCCATATGATAATAATATTCTCTCCCTCTGCCCGTGGATGTAGCCAAATTGGTGAACCACGTATATTCTTGTGTTGTGTGATTGTTGCTTGATTTTATCTTCTTTATAGATTCTGTTCTAAAAATGATGATGCTCAAAATGTTCAGCTATCATAATCCTCGTGGTGTAGGGACTTAAAGAATGAAGATTGCTTGACCTTGGAACCTTGCTTGACCCAATTTTGAAGGTTTGGATGAGTTATTTGAGTGATTTAGGAGAGAATTTATTTAGGGAGAGAATTTATTTAGATATTGGAGAGAGAGAGAGTGCTTGGACAAAAAATTGGCAGCAATGCCCTTCTTTCTAATACCAATTATCAGATCATTTACTTGATGAAGAGGTATGTTATTAATAGATAAAAATGGACTGATGGGACTTGTAGTACGACAAGGAGGATGTCGTGTAACATTCACATGAACGTTGTTAGAGATATTATCTCAAATTGGAAATTGAAAAACATTATCAATAACATATGAAGATTTTGGGTCACTCCCCTTAACACCAATTGTTTTTAAAGTGAAACCTTAGACTTTAATATGATATCAGTGTTGGGAGTGGAGTCCTAAAACAACATGGAGACGGAAGAGAAAAGGAATCCTAAATCATTAATGAGTTTGGGTTGAGATCGAATTGTAAAACAAGGTGGAAAAGACACTGAAGATCAGTTTCTTGGATTTGCTGAGCACGACCTTGCACCAAATAGGCACACGACCATATCAATAAGTACAGAACACTCCAGTCAGATTTGCTTCCTATTTCAACGAGATCTTTTCTACAAATATATTTAGGAATTCCTTGTACAACTATAAATACATAGACACGACTTAGAACACATTCTAGCACACATTTGTGAGAATAATTAGTTTATTCCTGGCTTATCATTGCCCCCGAATGTACTTGATTTGTTCAAGTAATTGGGTTAACAATTCTGTGTGTTTGTGTGTGTTTTTCCATATATTGTAGCACATATTTTAGAGAATAATTAGTTGATTTTTGGGTCGCATTCTCGAGAATTCTGTGGAGCAATCTAGATGGGCAAATCAACCATTGAGAAAATCAACTGAGGGATTTTCACGTTTTATATGACGAGGATCACGGACTATCTCTATAGTAAGGATCTTCATCTTGCCTTAAGAAAGAAACCTACAACCATGTCAAAGGGAGATTGGGAGACGCTAAATCGAAAGACGATAGGTGTGAGTGAGATGCATATTGAATGATGAGATCGCACAAAAGACGTTGTAGACTAAGACAACGATGGAGATGCTATAACTTGTTGGTGTAATGCCCTAAGCTTTAGTTATGTTTAACTTAAAACCGTTATGTATCATCTTTATCGTTTGAGTTTATTATTTGATTATTATATAGTTTACATATTTGTTGTAATAATCTCCGTCCCTGATTATTAAGAGAATAATTAGTATAACTATCAATGGATAATCATATGATGATTATATGCATAGAGATGCACATTGAAATTATGGGTACTTGTTAGAGAACAAGTGACTGGACTTGATACGTATGAGATTTATGTCATGGTCAAATGTCATAATTAAATCTCATATGGTCACTTCATTTAGTCCCTAGACCTGAGATTATCATGACCTTACATATGATGAAAGTCATGTTTAATTTTAGTCAAACGGTATCTTAACACGATATCTATAAAGTCTATCTTTGGCATGATTGGATTCATGATGGGAAGGATGATAAGTCAAGATGGAATTTGTCCCTCGAAAGAGAGATGTTTTGCTTGGGCCCCTCGATGAGTGATAATGATGGAAGTGTGTGGCCACACCCCAATGTGATTGGATTATCATTATACTCAAGATCGAGAAAGCATTGAACAAATACAAGTTGACGTGGACCATGACTTATGTTCAATATAACATCGTGAGACAAAGGGAGAAATGGAAGTGTACCATTGGAAACGTGAACTCTTACGTTATATTATTTGGGTAGACATAATGGCTTGCTAGAGTCCGCTTATGTCTTATGAGGGTCGATATGATCGAGCTCATTGCCAACATAATATAATCCTATTGGGTCACACACAATTAGAATGAATTGGTTAAACCAAAGGAAGAAAAATTGAGAGTTCATGATCTGCCTTAAGTTGTCACGTGACAACTTATGTTGTAGCGCAACAACTTATGCCAGAAAGGCGGTCTGCCTTAAGTTGTAGCGCGACAACTTAAGCCCCAGAGACAGTTTACAGCCTAGTTTCCTAATACGATTAGGGCACTAATATTAATACTATTGTAGTATAAATATAAGTCTGTGAGCAGCCGAAAAAGAGCCGAATTTTCAAGAGAGAAAATCACCAAAAAGGTTTCTCAATATTTCTTCCTAAGGGTTTAAGGATCTAGCAATCCTCAAGAACCGTTCTTGGTTCATTCTTACGTGTGGGTACAACAATAGAGGGTCTTCGCTCGTTTGACGATCAAGGCCTAGAGTTCCAATCCGAATATTGAAAGGTTTTTGAAGATCGAAGATTGTGATTCAAAATCACACCGATAGATTGATCGATAGCTCAAGACCGGAAAGCAATAAAGGTTGGTAAATTCTATCTCATAGGAATTCAATTTAATCGTATAGAACGGATCTTAGGGCTTTGGGTTTTGTGTTATTTAGATGCTTATTCCGCTGCGCATGGACCAATAAAACCCAACAGTGGTATCAGAGCCCCGTTCGTATGGTTAAGTTTGAATTAACATGCCAGAATCAAGATATAAATCGTTTATATGATTATTGCATGTTTTGTATGCGGTGAATTATTATTGTTTATGTGAAACAATGTGAAAATCGTTTTCTGATTGTGATGAATTAAATATGTAAAAGTTGTTTACTTGATTTAATTGCTTTATGATTAGAATTGATTGAATTCTGGAAATCTGCAAATTGTCATCTTGTGTCACGCGACAAACCATGTTTGTGTCACGCGATAAAGAGTGACTGTGTCACGTGACAAAACCTGCTTGTGTCACGCGACAAAGCTTGTCTCTGTCACGCGACAAAAGTTGCCCAATCTGGGCAGAATCAGTTTGTTGAACAATCCTGCAAATCTGTGAATGTGTTTACAATCTGATATGTTTATGTATTAATCTGGATGCTATAAATTTCTGGAAATTGAATTTATAGGGATATGCTAGATTAATTCATTATTTATGCATGCTTAATTAATTTAAAATGTGTTTTTATTAATTGTTGCGATTCATGAATTATTTGTTCTTAAGTGTTAAGAATTTTTTTAGATGTTTAATTGAAACATTGAATTGTGATTTCCTAAAATGTTTAGTTGAAACATTAAATTTTGGTTTTCTGATTGTTTATGAGAAACAAGTCAGTTTACGCAAAATTTGAAGGATTCTGATTGTTTATGAGAAACAAGTCAGTTTATGAGTCTGATTGTTTGTGAGAAACAAGTCAGTATACAAAGTATTGATTATGTTGCATTCAAATTGGTATTCTAAGTTGTGCATGCCTAGGAGAGTTCTGTCAAAGATTTGTACTTAAGCAGTCCTTGTGGCTCACCTATTTTCTTGGGAACTTACCTGGTGTACATTATGATTATCTTTGTTGATATGCTTATAATCTAATTTAAAGAACCTTCATTTAACTTTTAAGTTCTTTATGCCAATCCATGATTAAAACACTTGAGACCACTCGGATAGTTTTGGGTGGGCTTGCCATAGCAAGGTGCTTTGATTCTATTCCGTTTGCGAGAAAGATGAGGAAATGGTGGTTCCTATACGTTTAAAATGGATGAACTTAATTGGGTTATCAAAATGGTTTTGGACCCAAGGCATAAGATGAGATTAAAATATGCTTGGACATATGATGTCTTAAATAAATCTCATAAAAGATCCTAAGAGTCATATACGATATGATTGATGTTTTCTACCTAATTAGTTTAATCTTGAGCGGTGCGCCATAGCGTACTTGAGATTAAATTAAAGTTGGATCTTAGTCCTAAGAGTCATATACGATATGATTGATGTTTTCTACCTAATTAGTTTAATCTTGAGCGGTGCGCTATAGCGTACTTGAGATTAAATTAAAGTTGGATCTTAGCCCATTAAATGCATATTATGCTTATTTGCATTTGAAGGTGTATGATTTAGTGGGAGTATTTGTAAAATACATTATTTGCTCTTAGATGATAAATGTGTTGATATTGATATGTGTTCATATAATTTGTATATTTTATTGTAGAAGTAGCATTACATAATGATAATTGCGATTCGTCCTTATGAAGGAAAAAATACGATAAGAACGGTACAAGTTATTCTGATTTGATCAGACGCTCAAGAATTGCTCTTAGGCAAATGTGTACGTTCTTGACGAATCCATTCTTGTTGAACCCACTGCAAATGTTACAAAGGGCAAATAAGGAAGCAACATTAGAAACATATTGATGATTCTGACAATATTGCTTGCCTTGTATTTGCCACCATGTTTAAAGGCTCTTATGAAGAACCTTGAACACATAGAAACTGCTTTTGTTCTAGCATAACGCAAAAAAGGGAAATGTTCCAAGTGCAAGCTAGGCAAAAGATATATGTTGTGGTGAAGGCTCTTAATTAATATGATGAAAGAAGGAGCAATCCGCAAATTGGGTTAATGGTTGACACAATAAAAGGGTTCATAAAGGAAGGAAAAGAAGGTAAAGCAAAAGTTGCTAAACCAAGGACAAATGTTGTCATAGCCGAAGAGGCTAAACCCAAAGTGTCTCAAAAGGATGCAATTTGCTGTCATGACAATAAGATTGTTAATGGAAGCAAAGTTGCAAGGCTTATTAGGAAAGGCTTAAATGGTGAAGAAGGGCAATATGATTGCTACTACTTCAAGTATCTATATGATAGATATTTTCTTTTCGACTTCTTGTTCTTGGGTATATGATACCGGACATGGATTCCACATTTTTTTAAATGTGCAAGGAACATAGAATAGAAAGCTACTCAAAGAAGGTAAATTAAACCTATGCATAAGAATGGAGCAAGGGTTGCTACATTAGCCATAGGGACTTATGAAGTCACTTTACCTTGTGAAGTAGTAGTTGTTTTGAACAAGTATGACTACATTCCGGATTTGAGTAGGAGTATTATTTCCGTTTCTTAAATGGATGATGAAGGATATACTTTTCTTATTTTCAATAAGAAGTTTTATATTCATTTAATGATATGCCTTATTGTAATGCATATGTCATTAAATGGTCTTCATATCCTTGAAGATAAGAAACAAAATAATGTTGAAGATATCTATAAACGGAAATCTAAACAGAACAATATGAACAACGCGTTCATATGGCATTGCCGGCTTGGTCAAATAAATAAGAAACATATATCTAAACTCCATTAACATGGACTTTTAGACTCATATGACCATGAATCATTTGAGGAATGTGGATCTTATTTATTGGGATTGTTGACCAAACCACCCTACACTAAAGTAGTGGGAGGGCTAGTGACTTATTGGTCATTATACATGAGATGTATGTGGACCATTAAGTAGCATTGCTAGGGGAAGACTTCGGTAATTCATCACATTTCACTAAAAGACTTATCTAGATGTGACGATGTCTATCTGATGAAGCCCAAAGGTGAATCGTTTGAGATGTTTCGAAGATTTCAAGATGAAGTACAAAACAACTTGGCAAAACTATTAAGTACTTCGATTAGATCGAGGTGGTGAATATTTGAGCCAAGAGTTTGACAATCATCTCAAAACTATGAAATCGTTTCAGAGTTGACTCCACCCAGAACACCACATTGTATGGTGTGTCTGAAAGGAGGAATTGAACCTTGTAGGACATGGTTCATTCGATGATATGTCAAATTGACTTTCCTATTACCTTTTGAGGATATGCATTATAAATAATGTGGTTACACTGAATTGAGTCCTTACTAAATTGGTTCCTAAGGCCCCACATGAGATGTGGCATGAAAGAAAACTTAGTTTGTCTTTCATGAAGATTTGGGGTTGCGAATCTTACGTAAAGAGACTTGTCTCTTATAAGTTAGCACCAAATCTGACTAAGTTATTTTCGGAAATTAATCTTACAACCGCAGAGAGAACAAAACGTTTGTTTCTCTACCTGATTCGTTTCTTGAGAAATTGTTTCTCAATAAAGAATCTAGTGGGAGTAAAATTAATCTTGAAGAAGTTCAAGTACCTGAAAATGACATGGATCCAAGAGTAGAGACGGAACCAAGTTCACAAAGGAGTTGTGGAACCGGTTCAAGATGCACAAGTCCATCGTAGATTGGATAGGTCACGATCCGAACTCAAGAAATAGTGATTTCTCGTTGTGGAAAAGTGATGAAGTGGAAGTCATTAAGAATGACGATCTTACTTGCTATCAAGAAGCGATGTCCTCTCCTAATTTGGATAAATGGTTAGGAACCATGGAATCCGAATTGCAATCCATGTTTGATGATCAAGTTTGGAACTTGATTGGGCTACCTGAAGGTGTAAAAACTAAAGGGTACAAGTAGGTCTTCAAGACCGACATGGATGTGAAGGTGCATACTTTCATGACTAAGGATTGTAGCAGAAGGATTTAGGCAAATTCATAGTATTGACTATGTTGAAACCTTTTTCGCCAGTTACAATGTCGAAGTCTGTTAGAGTTTCAATTGCTATTATCACATATTATGACTATGTGATATAACAAATGGATGTCAAACGACTTTCTTTAAATGGAAAGATTATTAGGGATGTGTATAGTACACAACCCGAATAGTTTGTTGATCCAAGAAACTCTAATAAAGTATGCATGTTGCAAAGATCCATGATGGGTTGAAGCAAGCTTCAAGGAATTGGAATCTTCATTTTGATGAATTGGTCAAAGAGTGTGACTTCATCAAAGAACAAAGATGAATTTTGTGTATGCATGAAATTCAGTGGGAGCGTAGTATTATTTCTATTGTTTCATTACAATGATATCTTACATTAGAAAAACAAGTTCCGACACTTAAGACTGTCAAGTCTTGGTCAAGGAAAGGTTTCTCAATGAAAGATATGGGTGAAGCCGCTTACATCCTTGGCATCAAGATCTATAGAGATAGACCTAGAAGGATAAATTGGTTCGAGTCAAAGTATCCAAATTGACAAGATTTTTAGAAGAGTCTAAGAAGAGTAGCTTGTCAATGGGTCATGGTATTTCTCTTAAGCAATACTCATTGTCTTATGACAAGTGATGAGCTAAAAGGGAATGAATGAAGTTCCATAAGCTTCGGCATTTGGATCTGTCATATATGTCATGATTTGTACTAGATCCGATGTCTCATATGCTCTAAGCATGATGAGTCGATACCAATCTGATCCTGTGATGAGAACCATTGGATGGCAGTCAAGATGATCTTTAAGTACTTAAGAAGAACTAAGGATACGTTCTTGGTATTTGAAAGATTGGAAGTTAATCTTGTTGTAAAGGTTACATAGATGCTAGCTTCCAAACTGACAAAGTTACTTTAAAATCGCAATTAGGATTTATGTCTATGCTTATTAAAGGTGCAATCTTATTGGAAGAGTTCCAAGCAGAAAATTGTAGCCAATTCTACTACTAAGGCCAAATTTTAGCAACATATGATGTGGCTAAAAGAGGCAGTTTGGATCAAAAGTTCATTAGTGTTTTGGAAATGTTCCAAGTATCACTAATCGGTGAAACTTTTGTTATGACAATAGTGGTGCCACTTGTGCAAACAATGGAACCAAGGTCACAACAACAATCCAAACACTCACTTAGACGTTCTTCGAGGAATTCATAAAGAATGAGAAGACGTTAAGATATACAAAGTATCAACCGATGATGACATAAGGGATTCACTAACAAAGATTCTCGCACAGGCAGAAGCATGATGGTCATGTTAGATCCATGAGTATTCGATAAATAAATGGAGCCTAGTGCAAGTGGGAGACTGTTGGTGTAATGTCCTAGGCTTTAGTTATGTTTAACTTAAAACCGTTATGTATCATCTTTATCGTTTGAGTTTATTATTTGATTATTATATAGTTTGCATATTTGTTGTAATAATCTCTGTCCCTGATTATTAAGAGAATAATTAGTATAACTATCAATGAATAATCATATGATGATTATATGCATAGAGATGCACATTGAAATTATGGGTACTTGTTAGAGAACAAGTGACTGGACTTGACCCGTATGAGATTTATGTCATGGTCAAATGTCATAATTAAATCTCATATGGTCACTTCATTTAGTCCCTAGACCTTAGATTATCATGACCTTACATATGATGAAAGTCATGTTTGATTTTAGTCAAACGGTATCTTAACACGATATCTATAAAGGCTATCTTTGGCATGATTGGATTCATGATGGGAAGGATGATAAGTCAAGATGGAATTTGTCCCTCGAAAGAGAGATGTTTTGCTTGGGCCCCTCGATGAGTGATAATGATGGAAGTGTGTGGCCACACCCCAATGTGATTGGATTATCATTATACTCAAGATCGAGAAAGCATTGAACAAATACAAGTTGACGTGGACCATGACTTATGTTCAATATAACATCGTGAGACAAAGGGAGAAATGGAAGTGTACCATTGGAAACGTGAACTCTTACGTTATATTATTTGGGTAGACATAATGGCTTGCTAGAGTCCGCTTATGTCTTATGAGGGTCGATATGATCGAGCTCATTGCCAACATAATATAATCCTATTGGGTCACACACAATTAGAATGAATTGGTTAAACCAAAGGAAGAAAAATTGAGAGTTCATGATCTGCCTTAAGTTGTCACGTGACAACTTATGTTGTAGCGCGACAACTTATGCCAGAAAGGCGGTCTGCCTTAAGTTGTAGCGCGACAACTTATGTCCCAGAGACAGTTTATAGCCTAGTTTCCTAATACGATTAGGGCACTAATATTAATACTATTGTAGTATAAATATAAGTCTGCGAGCAGCCGAAAAAGAGCCGAATTTTCAAGAGAGAAAATCACCAAAAAGGTTTCTCAATATTTCTTCCTAAGGGTTTAAGGATCTAGCAATCCTCAAGAACCGTTCTTGGTTCATTCTTACGTGTGGATACAACAATAGAGGGTCTTCGCTCGTTTGACGATCAAGGCCTAGAGTTCCAATCCGAAGATTGAAAGGTTTTTGAAGATCGAAGATTGTGATTCAAAATCACACCGATAGATTGATCGATAGCTCAAGACCGGAAAGCAATAAAGGTTGGTAAATTCTATCTCATAGGAATTCAATTTAATCGTATAGAACGGATCTTAGGGCTTTGGGTTTTGTGTTATTTAGATGCTTATTCCGCTGCGCATGGACCCATAAAACCCAACATAACTTATGTCTGATATATGTATGAGAAACCTTCCAACATCAATAAGGTTCACTTAATTAGGAGGATGTTCAACCTTAAGATGTCGGAGGGTATAACGACAGCAGCTCATATCGGCAGATTCAATGGTATGGTGGACCAATTGAGAACCGTCGGTATAACCTTTACCGACGAGGTACATGATGTGATATTAATTTCATCATTGCCCGAAAGTTGGGATCCGATTGTCATGGCGCCAAGTGCGTAAACAAATGAGGCACCGTTGAAGTACTCGCAAGTCAGAGATTTCGTCCTTGGCATGGAGTTGCTAAGGAAGGGGAAGGGAGAGACTTCAATACAAGCACTAAGGGTGGGAGTGGTAAAGGGAGGAGGGGAGGACCGAGATCTAAGAAGCATTCGGTCAAGTCCTACAAGTGTGGAGCTAAGGTTCATACCAGTTATGATTGCCTGGATAATTCTAACATAGCTGATGGTCACGCAGGACTCGTGGAGGAGTACATTGCATATGCATTGTTCTTGAGAGAAAAGAAGTCGGATGAGGATTGGGTACTAGATTCAGGTGCATCGTTTCATTCATGTAGTGACTTAGATGAGATAGAGCAATACACCTCGGGCGATTTTGGGGTGGTCTATCTTGGAGATGATCAACCTTTAAAGATCATGGGAAAAGAGGATGAACAAATCAAGAAACAAAGTAGGGCTGTTTTGGAGTTGCGTGATGTTAGACACATTCCTATCTTGAAGAGGAGATTGATTTCCATTAGAAAGTTAGACAATGAAAGGTTTGGAGTAATCTTCAATGGTGGGTCATGGAAATCAGAAATGGAGAGGAGGTTGTAGATTTAGGGAGAAAGGAGAAGATGTTGTAAACTACCTTCAACAACATTATTCGCTTGGGTGGGAGCAAGAGGCTAGCCGAGTGGCCTGCTGGTGAAAAAGGGAGAGCCATCAACAAACGACATGTTAGGGGGAGGATGACTCAAAGTTGATCATCGCGGAGAACAAGTCATGTGGAACTAACAAAGAGCGAGGAAAGACCACAAGGATTCAATGCAAGAGACAAAGGGAGATCGTGTTTAATGGAGGGGCATTGCGAGGAAAGTGGGTTTGAAAGGAGAAGGCGATGTTGGACTTGCCTAGAGGAATCAAAGGAGAAATTGGTTCAGAGAGGAAAGAGGAACCCAACATGGAGAGGTTGAAGCATCGCTTGGCTTCAACTCGCCTTAGCACTTAAGCGAGGAGGCTCGGTGATGTCAAGTCAGTATGGGAGTCAAATGTGTTCGGAGGATCATTCCATGGTGGGAGTTGACTGTTAGTGTCTATGGTTATGGTTTTAGTCTCCAGGTGAGAGATTGTTTGGAGTAGAGTCCTAAAACAACAAGGATGGTGGAGGAGAAAAGGAAGCCTAAATCATGAAGGTGTTTGGGTTGAGATCAATTTGCAAATCAAGGATGAAAAGGAAACCGAAATTCGCCGGGCGGGGTGACACGACCATGCTAAGGAGGCATACACGGTCGTACCCCTGAAGATCAGTTTCTTGGATTTTTTCGAGCACGACCGTGAACCAAATAGGCACACAACCGTGTCAGTACGTGCATAACACTCAAGCCAGATTTATTTCCTATTTCAACAAGATCTCTTCTATGAATAGATTTAAGACTTTCTTGTACAACTATAAATTCATAGACACGACCTATAACACATTGTAGCACATATTCGAGAGAATAATTAGTTTAATCCTGGCTTGGCATCGCCACCGGACACTTGATTTGTTCAAGGAACCGGGTTAACAATATCTTGTGTTTGCGTGTGTTCTTCCATATATCGGTGTGGGTGTGTTTGATTGTTGTCATTGATTGCGTGAGTATCTCTAAATTTCCTAACAATCAGATTATATGTGTTACACGTACAGGCCCAACGGCCTACGATATTGCTCTGCGTCATCCGAATAATATGTCCTTTAGAAAACTTCATCTTAGATCCTTGTAGTCTTGTAGGCTTTAAAATGAATTACAGAATGGTCCATGGAAGACCCTAATATGTCTAGGAGTTCTCCAGATTGTAGAAATAGATGATTTCCGGGATGTGGTGCTTATAGCTGGTCGGCCGTTAATTAACGTAATCTCAATGATTGATTGCGGGCGTTGTCAATAACAAAGTTATCAGAAAAAATATTGAGGACCCACATGACAACAAATGTTTTTGATTTTAATATATTGGAGTACATAAATGTTTCTGATGCAAATATTATTTTTGCCCCAGAGGCAATAAAAGAATACTAGTTAATTAAAGTGAAAATCAACCACCACATTTTTCAGGTTTAAAGAACAGGGAATTTTCATTAAGATCGTAGATGAAACGCGTATCCCGTTGCTGCAATGATCCCAAAATGTTAGGCCAATCACTTCGGGCTTCCTGCATATTAAGGCAGAAAGTTTTACCTACCGGATCGAAAAGGTACACACTTGTCACAGGCACATCAAGTTCAGCAAAGTCCTCTAAATGAAACGTAATGGTCTGCAAGTAGTCCATTAGATGTCGAGGGGATAGCAGGGAATAGCGATAGCAGAGATCTGACTCGCCATAAATTCGAGTGAAGTATCCAGATGAGAGATGCGTCTGAATCTTGGATTTGATTCCAAGGTAAGCGACACTGGTTAAATACGTGAATGCAGAACCAATGTCGAGGAGTAAACCCCCGTTACCACCATTAGGATTCGGAGCAAATGTCCCTGGAGGAAGATTAAGGCGCTCTTCTCCAACCGAGATATCAAGTACATTGATAGACCATCTATGAGGATTTCTGATGTGTTCAATAAAAGGGACCGTTTGAAGATTTCCTTCTGGGATGTTCGGAATATCATCTCCAAACGTGACCAAGTTAACCACACTTGGAGCTGTGTTGACATCAACGAGGCAGTAAGAGAATCGGCCTTTTCCGCCATGTTGGCTCAACTGGCTGGGTAAAGAATCTGCGTGCCTACTCATTCCTAAGACTCCAGATATTATAGTGTTGGAAGGGAATCTAAAACCACCTGCCTCCAATGAGCACCCGAAACGTATGTTGGAAGCAGTTTGGGCTGGATTATTATCCAAGGAAGAAAAAGTGTCGTAGGAAGCAATTCCCTTGGTATAATATCCGTTTATGTATGAAGATTCGTACAGGCATTGATCTCTGTATATGGTGTAAAAGGGGGCCTTACAGTTGATATCAAAAGAAGACATTTCACGATAGGTGGTGGATAGTTGGGGATTGAACTTGGCTGTTGATTGGGGGAAACATGTGGTGCAAGAAGCACACTGTGTCCACGATTGTAAACCCCCGGTGTCAAATACGAGGAATACTTTCTGGGCTGGGGTTCCTATCCTCATTTCAACCAGGATAATTTCTAACTCCTTTGTGAGACGAGGCTGGATCACATCGATATGAATGGTTTTGTTAGCAGTTGATTTATTAAACGAAGTCCAGTAAGAAGCTCGGGCCTTTGAGGAATGGACATAGGACTTATACCTCTCACGAAAGGTACTATTTCTGTGGGAGGCACGAATGAGCTTTAGGCTAAAGGCAGCAGGTTTAGAGAAAGCTTTTGGGATGTGAAAGAAGGTTATTAGAAAGAGTAGAAGAATGATTGCAAGTAAGGCTTTGATTCCAGCCATGTTTGGGGGATGAATGGTTCATTTAGTCACCTCTCCTTTATATATATTCTTTTGGGAGGACGAAAGGACACACTTTTCTCTTAACTCGAATATTGAAAATTTGTTACTGAAGAAATATATCTTTGTCAAAGTAAATTACATAAATAAGTAGAGCATTATGTATATTTGAATTCTAATTCCTAATATTTCATATGATTTTGGAAATATAAAAAAGAAAAAAAAGTCTGACCATGTTAATCAAAGAAGAATATATATATGATCACATATATATATTCATACGATCATATATATATATATATATATATATATATATATATATATATATATATATATATATATATATATATACACGTGTGTATATATATATATATATATATATATATATATACACGTGTGTATATATATATATACTGCCTCCGTCCCGGGCGAAAAGCCACAAAATGGAGAGGGAACGCAAATTAAGGAAAGTGATGTAGGAAAGAGAAAAAGTTTAAATGTTGTGAGTATGAAAAATTAAATAGGAGAGAGAATGAGTGGGAGGTGATGTAAGAAAGAGAATGTTGTGAGTGTAAAAGTAAAGTAGGAGAGAATGAGTGGAGAGAATAGTGATTTAAGGTTTCCTTTTTGGGAAAGTGCCTTTTTAAATTGGACGCCCAAAATGGAAATTTGTTGCTTTTCGGCCAGGACGGAGGGAGTATATATATATATATATATATATATATATATATATATATATATATATATATATATATATATATATATATATATATATACTAGCCTATGCCCGTGTCCAAGGCCACAGTTTTTGTTTTGTTTTGTTTTTTTTTTTTTAAATTTTTTTTAATTAAATTTTTTTTTAAAGGGCAAAATGGAAAAGGGACAAAATAATGAGAGTTATATATATTTTTTTAAGGACAAAATGGGAAAGAGATAAAATAGTGAGGGCAAAATGGGAATTCCCCCTTGAAGCTGTTCATAGAACTGTTCACAAGGGTCTCATTTATACTATATATATATATATATATATATATATATATATATATATATATATATATATATATATATATATATATATATATATATATATATATCCCATGTTGATACCGGACTAATAATCTCTTTCCTATTTTCAGGATCCCTGACAATGCCTCGATTTGTGAAAATTTTCAGAAAAATTAGCAAAAAATAATATAAACTTAGAGAAGAAATTAAAAGCCTTAAAGAAGCATTAAAGGAAGAAAGAGAGAAAAATCCTTACCAATGGACTAATCTAAAAACATCTTTAAACAATGTAATTTGATATAAAAAACAAAGACTTAGACTCCTCTATGTTGAACTTGATTTTATTCTCTTAGATAACATTACAGGATAAATATGATTTTTGCAGGATGATTTCAGGATCGATAACCAAAGGAAAAGACAAGAAACCATTATATTCTACGCAACCTTTAACCAAAATCCCAATTTATATCCCTGAGAAAATTCCAAAAAATGAAAACAAATTTGAAATTCTATCTCCTTACAAAAACCCTATGTCTCAATCATCCTCACAAACACTCTCACCTTCACCCAGTCCAAGCCAACAATTGACCACATACAAACAAACCTTGGATCTACACCCAACTCCTCTTATCCAACAAATTACACCCAGTTCCTACCCAAAAAACACACCACCCACTTCCTATTTCTACAAAAACCATTCGGACTTCCTTTGTATAATAGAACCAGAATTCTTTGAATCAAACACAAAATGGCATCCCTACCAAATATCTGAATTTCTCCTTCCTAGTTCCCACAATTATTTGCCTGATAATTTTTCAAAATCACAATTCTATTACGAAAACATTTTAACCAAAACAAAGTCAGCCACTTTCATATACTCTACTGATCATTTGGACCCCTCCAAAATTAGATATTGCAAAGTAAGAATTCTAAGATTTTTAACCATCTCTGATTGGGGACAGAAGCCCAGTGAGGCAAAAGACTTACCTCTCCCAAACAATATGGCCCGTTTCAATTATTGGGATTATATTAATGCCTGGTCCCGGGCATTTTTGAAACAAAACAAATCATTTTCCCTCTCCTATTTCTTCTACTTTTCTCAAGATTTTCCTTACCCAACTCCTTATTGGTTCAACCTCTGGTGGACTAAATTCGGACTGGATAAACAAATTGTTCCACCTTCTGTACAAAAGGCCTTTGACTTATGGGCCAAACAAATTTCTTTCCCGGAGGAAATTGAGCAATCTCCCATTTGGGCTCAATTTTGTCATAACTTCCAAGTCCCTTGGATCTTTATGACCGAATTTGACCTAAAAGAGGAACAAATGTGTGAGTGTGTACAAATGAGATTACAAATGGGTGCCCCAAAACTTCAAAAGTGTGAATGCACACACAAAAACAATTCTCCCGACTCTGGTCAGAAAACACAAAATCAAATGGTGGGACAAAACGCCCTTATCGGACTGTGGCCCAGAAGCAGTGTCCAAATACTTTGCACATAAACCCCAATTCTGCAAAAGCATTCCACCCAAACAAGCCCAATAAAATGAAGAATTCCTAAGGAAAAAACAACAAATCATGGTCCTAATGGCCCAATGCACAAGCCCAGGAGATCTTGACAAACTCATGGCCCAATTAAGTGATGAAGGGAGCACATCTTCAACAATACCTGATGAAGCCCTGCCAAATGACGACATGTTCACTCAGGTTCAATTGGAAGACTTATGAGACAAAAGAGACAAAAGCATATACAGTTCAGCAGCCAGACAACCACTAATGGGAGACAAAGAAAAAGAAAAAAGAAAACAGAAAAGCAGCCGCCCACGAAGCCAGTACACATCAACTTTCTCAGTGGATGTTAATTCTCTTTTGTAAATTTGTGTGTTAGTCAAAAGTTGTGGATCTAGGAACTTTTCAATATGAAGGAATAGCCATGCTAGACTCTAGAGCAGACTTAAATTGTATAAAACAAGGCATAATACCTTCTAAATATTTTATTAAAACAAAATAAAACCTTTCCGCAGCAAATTCTTCCAAATTAAAAGTTAAATATAAAATACCAGAAGCTCATATATGCAATAATAACATTTGCTTCAAAACAAGCCTAATACTTGTAAAAGACCTAAATACAAAAGTAATATTAGGAAATCCTTTCTTACAAATGTTATATCCTTTTAAAGTATCCAAACAAGGAGTAGAAACGAAAATATTAGGACAAAAAATAATATTTAAATTCCTGTACCCAGTTTCTAATCATGATGTAAACAATATACAAAAAACAAATATATCAAAAATAAATCTATTACAAAAACAAATTGAATTCTTAAAGGAAGATTTACATAATACAAAATTGGAAGAATAACTACAACTACAAGAACATAAGAAGACAGTTGAGAAAATTTTAGAAAAAATTGAAAAAAAACCTATGTTCTGATCTCCCTACAGCATTTTGGGAAAGAAAGAAACACGTTATAACCTTACCCTATGAAAAAGAATTTAATGAGAAAATGATTCCAACAAAAGCAAGACCAATTCAAATGAACCAAGAATTATTAGTATACTGTAAAAAAGAAATAAAAGATTTATTAGATAAAAAATTAATAACAAAAAGTAAATTACCATGGTCATGCTCGGCCTTCTATGTAACAAAAAATGCTGAAATAGAAAGAGGAGCACCGAGATTAGTAATTAATTATAAACCTTTAAACACAGCCCTCAAATGGATCAGATATTCAATCCCTAATTAACAATACCTATTAAAAAGACTTCACAATGCATCCATCTTCTCAAAATTTGATATCAAATCAGGATTTTGGAAAATACAAATAGCAGAACAAGACATATATAAGACTGCTTTTACAGTACCCTTTGGACAATATGAATGGAGTGTTATGCCATTTGGATTAAAAAAAGCACCAAGTGAATTCCAAAAAATTATGAATGAAATATTCACCCCATACACATTTATTATAGTCTATATAGATGATGTTCTAATCTTTAGCAAAAATTTAGAACAACATGAAAAACACTTAAACATATTTTACAAAATAATGATAAAAAATGGTTTAATTTTATCAAAAGCCAAAATAAAATTATATCAAACAAAAATAAGATTCTTAGGACATGAGATAACTAACAACACAATTATACCTATCCAAAGATCTATAGACTTCGCGGATAAATTCACCGATGAAATAAAAGACAAAACTCAATTACAAAGATTTTTAGGATCCTTAAATTATATAGCTGATTTTCTTCCAAAAATAAGACAGATTTGCAAGCCCCTTTATGATAGATTAAGAAAGAACCCAAAACCATGGACAACAGAACATACAAAAATCATTAAACAAATTAAGATATATGTAAAACAATTACCCTGTCTAACCATATGTGATCCAAAAGCACCAAAAACAGTTTCTAGAGATGCTTCAGAAATAGGATATGGAGGAATATTAACCCAAGAAATCAACGGGAAAACTCATATAATCAGATACTACTCAGGAATATGGAATGAAACCCAATCCAAATATTCAACAATAAAAAAGGAAATTCTTTCAATAGTTCTATGTATAACAAAGTTTCAAGATGACTTATTAAATCAAAAATTCACAGTAAAAGTAGATTGCAAAGCCGCAAAAGATGTTTTACAAAATGATGTAAAAAATTTAGCTGCAAAACAAATTTTTGCCAGATGGCAAGCCCTATTATCAATCTTTGACTTTGAAATAATTCACATTGCAGGAAAAGACTATTTCATCCCAGACTTCTTAACAAGAGAATTCTTGCAAGGAAAAAATGAATAATAAACAATGCTCTACTTCACAATCTCAATCGCAACATACCATATCACCAAGAGAAAAGTTTTATCAAGAAACTATCAATATGGCTCAAAACCAACAAAAACCTGTAGGAAGTACTGGACAAAATCCCGTGTTGATACCGGACTAATAATCTCTTTCCTATTTTCAGGATCCCTGACAATGCCTCGATTTATGAAAATTTTCAGAAAAATTAGCAAAAAAGAATATAAACTTAGAGAAGAAATTAAAAGCCTTAAAGAAGCATTAAAGGAAGAAAGAGAGAAAAATCCTTACCAATAGACTAATCTAGAAACCTCTTTAAACAATGTAATTTGGTATAAAAAACAAAGACTTAGACTCCTCTATGTTGAACTTGATTTTATCCTCTTAGATAACATTACAGGATAAATATGATTTTTGCAGGATGATTTCAGGATCGATAACCAAAGGAAAAGACAAGAAACCCTTATATTCTACGCAACCTTTAACCAAAATCCCAATTTATATCCCTGATAAAATTCCAAAAAATGAAAACAAATTTGAAATTCTATCTCCTTACAAAAACCCTATGTCTCAATCATCCTCACAAACACTCTCACCTTCACCCAGTCCAAGCCAACAATTGACCACACACAAACAAACCTTGGATCTACACCCAACTCCTCTTATCCAACAAATTACACCCGGTTCCTACCCAAAAAACACACCACCCACTTCCTATTTCTACAAAAACCATTCGGACTTCCTTTGTAGAATAGAACCGAAATTCTTTGAATCAAACACAAAATGGCATCCCTACCAAATATCTGAATTTCTCCTTCCTAGTTCCCACAATTATTTGCCTGATAATTTCTCAAAATCACAATTCTATTACGAAAACATTTTAACCAAAACAAAGTCAGCCACTTTCATATACTCTACTGATCATTTGGACCCCTCCAAAATTAGATATTCCAAAGTAAGAATTCTAAGATTTTTAACCATCTTTGATTGGGGACAGAAGCCCAGTGAGGCAAAAGACTTACCTCTCCCAAACAATATGGCCCGTATCAATTATTGGGATTATATTAATGCCTGGTCCAGGGCATTTTTGAAACAAAACAAATCATTTTCCCTCTCCTATTTCTTCTACTTTTCTCAAGATTTTCCTTACCCAACTCCTTATTGGTTCAACCTCTAGTGGACTAAATTCGGACTGGATAAACAAATTGTTCCACCTTCTGTACAAAAGGCCTTTGACTTATGGGCCAAACAAATTTCTTTCCCGGAGGAAATTGAGCAATCTCCCATTTGGGCTCAATTTTGTCATAACTTCCAAGTCCCTTGGATCTTTATGACCGAATTTGACCTAAAAGAGGAACAAATGTGTGAGTGTGTACAAACGAGATTACAAATGGGTGCCCCAAAACTTCAAAAGTGTGAATGCACACACAAAACAATTCTCCCGACTCTGGTCAGAAAACACAAAATCAAATGGTGGGACAAAACGCCCTTATCGGACTGTGGCCCAGAAGCAGTGTCCAAATACTTTGCACAAAAACCCCAATTCTGCAAAAGCATTCCACCCAAACAAGCCCAACAAAATGAAGAATTCCTAAGGAAAAAACAACAAATCATGGTCCAAATGGCCCAATGCACAAGCCCAGGAGATCTTGACAAACTCATGGCCCAATTAAGTGATGAAGGGAGCACATCTTCAACAATACCTGATGAAGCCCTTCCAAATGACGACATGTTCACTCAGGTTCAATTGGAAGACTTATGAGACAAAAGAGACAATTAAAACCAGCTTAACAAACAGACCAATACATTTCAACACTTATCCCAACTTTACCATATCTCTAACAGATCCCCATATAATGAAAATTTTAACCTTAGACATCTTAACTCATAATTATCATATGCAATTGGGTTCCCACATATATGAAATATTTTACAGATTACATTTCAAAGTAATGAACACTGGACTTTGTCCGAATGCTTTTAATAAAAATAAGACAACCGGAGAAACGGTCTTTTGGGAAATTGACCATACAAAAGCTAATATAACCATTCCAAAAACCATTAAATGGAATGAAATAACTCTACCAGAAAAATAAACTTACCCGTCCAAAACTGTACCAGACACAAGTGCAAAAAAGAAGCAAACAAGTGAATTAGAACAAGTTACACAATATGAAGACGGCTCTGTAGACTTAAAATTCAAAAGAACACAATCTTTAAACAGAAATAAAAATCTTAATTTTAATATGCCAGCCAGAAGATCCACCTCAGGAAGATATGAATTTCAGCAAGGAAATAATCCACAAAATAACCAACCAATTCATGAATCAGAAATTGAAACAGAAAACCAATATGAGACGAACAATATTGGTTTAAAAAGAAATGGAAACTTTACCCATCCGTATGAAGATAGTAATTTTTCAATAAACATGATAAAAAATGTTTTAAGAAAAGATTTCCAAAGGGAAGAAAATAAAGAAAATAGAGAATTATTCTTCAAAACATACGATGAAAAAGAACAAAAAATAATTAAAGAAACATATTATGAATTTTGTAAAATACAAGAAATGCATATACCATTCTTTGGCTTCCTAAATGACGAATATTTATATAAAATAACCCCAATAATTCAAAAAATTAGAAAATGGTATAAAATAGCTCCAAACCAATTACCAAGCCATGAGTATTACGAAGGAGAAAACCCCCCTTTAGAACCAGCTTATTTTGGAAAAAATGGAATAAGCCATGGAATATTACCAATAGTTCACCCGGACCAAATAGAAGAAAAGTTAACCAAAGATTTACATTTATAAAATAACTGGACAAATTTATCCTTATTTACAATTAGACAACAATTAGACAGAGTAGAAGATAAAATAGACAATGTCACAACTGGAGTAATAGAAACAAAAAGAGAAGTACAAGATCTCAATTTAACAGACTTTCCTACACCCGTTAATAAACAACCAGAAACAGGAATTATATCACAAAGATATACAGAATACTCAGAATTATACAATAAAACACCATCAAATAGAAAAGGAGAAGAACCAATGAAATACGTAAAGCAAATACCACCTACAAAAAATCCATTTAGAGTATCAGGAGCTAGACCAACATTACATAATCCCTTAAACGACTTAATGGAAAATATAAAAACCTATATACAAGTAAAAGAAGAAACAAGTATTAGGCTTGTTTTGAAGCAAATGTTATTATTGCATATATGAGCTTTTGGTATTTTATATTTAAATTTTAATTTGGAAGAATTTGCTGCGGAAAGGTTTTGTTTTGTTTTAATAAAATATTTAGAAGGTATTATGCCTTGTTCTATACAATTTAAGTCTGCTCCAGAGTCTAGCATGGCTATTCCTTCATATTGAAAAGTTTCTATTGTCATTTTTATGGTGACATACCATTTTTGAAATCTAACTTTGGTTACTGCATATATACTTCCTTCCGTATTTTCTTCTGTTGAAGAATCTGTATCTGTTTCTGTTCCTGCATTTTCTCTAGTGTTTATTTTTATTCCTTTGTTTGTCAAGTTTGAGAAAGGGTTTTGGAAATGGTTGTCCAAGTTTTTTGTTTGGGAAGGTTCTCCTTTATAAGTTGCACTTATCTGCTTTTTAATTTCATGTAAAGTCATTTTTCCTTCCAATTCTTTTTGTGATTTTTGTAATTCTAAATTATTTTGTTTTAAAAATTTTATTTCTTATTTTATTTCTCTGATTTCTTTTTGTAAGTCTACTGAAGAGATTTGTTTCTTTTTTTCTTGGAACATTTGTATGACATCTTCGTATTGGGATGGCTTTGAGGTTTCTATTTTTTCTTCATTTATTGTTTTCTCTAATTGTCTTAGAAATTTTCTTTTTATTGTTGGTACTTTGATTTTTTTAATTTTTTCTAATATTTCATCATATTGTTCTATTGTATTAATTTTGGTGGTGCATAAACATACTTCTTTGCAACCATTTTTACATACAGTTTCTAATCATGATGTATATTGTTTACATCATGATTAGAAACTGGGTACAGGAATTTAAATATTATTTTTTGTCCTAATATTTTCGTTTCTACTCCTTGTTTGGATACTTTAAGAGGATATAACATTTGTAAAAAAGGATTTCCTGATATTACTTTTGTATTTAGGTCTTTTACAAGTATTAGGCTTGTTTTGAAGCAAATGTTATTATTGCATATATGAGCTTCTGGTATTTTATATTTAACTTTTAATTTGGAAGAATTTGTTGTGGAAAGGTTTTGTTTTTTTTAATAAAATATTTAGAAGGTATTATGCCTTGTTCTATACAATTTAAGTCTGCTCCAGAGTCTAGCATGGCTATTCCTTCATATTGAAAAGTTCCTATTGTCATTTTTATGGTGACATACCATTTTTGAAATCTAACTTTGGTTACTACATATATACTTCCTTCCGTATTTTCTTCTGTTGAAGAATCTGTATCTGTTTCTGTTCCTGTATTTTCTCTAGTGTTTATTTTTATTCCTTTGTTTGTCGAGTTTGAGAAAGGGTTTTGGAAATGGTTATCCAAGTTTTTTGTTTGGGAAGGTTCTCCTTTATAAGTTGCACTTATCTGCTTTTTAATTTCATGTAAAGTCATTTTTCCTTCCAATTCTTTTTGTGATTTTTGTAATTCTAAATTATTTTGTTTTAAAATTTTTATTTCTTGTTTTATTTCTCTGATTTCTTTTTGTAAGTCTACTGAAGAGATTTGTTTCTTTTTGTCTTGGAACAATTGTATGACATCTTCGTATTGGAATGGCTTTGAGGTTTCTATTTTTTCTTCGTTTATTGTTTTCTCTAATTGTCTTAGAAATTTTCTTTTTATTGTTGGTACTTTGATTTCTCTAATTTTTTCTAATATTTCATCATATTGTTCTATTGTATTAATTTTGGTGGTGCATAAACATACTTCTTTGCAACCATTTTTACATACAGTTTCTTCTTCTTCAGTTTCATTATCCGTTCCTGAAAAAGGGTTCTTCTTTACTAGAGTATTCATTTTCTGTAGTTGTTGCTTCAAGATTTTAAATTTGAGATTCGTCTATTTGGGATATTATTTGGTCTATTTCTTTTATGTTAAGGTTATTGCAAATTTGCTTTATTTGTTTTCTTGCTGGGCAGTTTCTGGCAATATGTCCTTGCTTTCTGCATAAGAAACATCTAATTTCTTTGTTATGGGTATTAGAGTGTTTATTTTTTTATTTCATTTCCTAGTAGTTTATCCCACCAGGTGCGTAATTGTCCAGTGAAACCTAGGATTATCTACAGCTTGTCTTTTCGTAATGTTTTGTGTTTTGTAAATATTGCCTACAATTATCATTTCTTTTATTTTATTGATTATTTCCATTTCACTTAATCCATCGATATTCCATTTGTATATGTTTTTTGCGTTGTATGATTTTTTTTGATCTCCTATTATTTGTAAATCTTCTGCTTCTTTTTTCTATAATTAGGAAAAGTTCTTATGGCTTGTATAGGTATCATTTTGTGTTGATTTTTATTATTGGTGGTGGCATATTCATTATCTTCAGAAGATAGGATTGATTCTGATTCTGAGGATTCTTCATTATGTTCAGTTAGTACTCTGATGTTTTGGCTTGTACTTGTTTCTTCTTTTACTTGTATATAGGTTTTTATATTTTCCATTAAGTCGTTTAAGGGATTATGTAATGTTGGTCTAGCTCCTGATACTCTAAATGGATTTTTTGCAGGTGGTATTTGCTTTACGTATTTCATTGGTTCTTCTTCTTTTCTATTTGATGGTGTTTTATTGTATAATTCTGAGTATTCTGTATATCTTTGTGATATAATTCACATTTTACGGTTGTTTATTAACGGATGTAGGAAAGTCTGCTAAATTGAGGTCTTGTACTTCTCTTTTTGTTTCTATTACTCCAGTTGTGACATTGTCTATTTTTTCTTCTACTCTGTCTAATTGTTGTCCAATTGTAAATAAGGATAAATTTGTCCAGTTATTTTGTAAATGTAAATCTTTGGTTAACTTTTCTTCTATTTGGTCCGGGTGAACTATTGGTAATATTCCATGGCTTATTCCATTTTTTCCAAAATAAGCTGGTTCTAAAGGGGTTTTTTCTCCTTTGTAATACTCATGGCTTGGTAATTGGTTTGGAGTTATTTTATACCATTTTCTAATTTTTTGAGTTATTGGGGTTATTTTATATAAATATTCGTCATTTAGGAAGCCAAAGAATGGTATATGCATTTCTTGTATTTTACAAAATTCATAATATGTTTCTTTAATTATTTTTTGTTCTTTTTCATCGTATGTTTTGAAGAATAATTCTCTATTTTCTTTATTTTCTTCGCTTTGGAAATCTTTTCTTAAAACTTTTTTGTCTAGCTTGAATTCATTTTTTATCATGTTTATTGAAAAATTACTATCTTCATACGGATGGGTAAAGTTTCCATTTCTTTTTAAACCAATATTGTTCGTCTCATATTGGTTTTCTGTTTCAATTTCTGATTCAAGAATTGGTTGGTTATTTGTGGATTATTTCCTTGCTGTAATTCATATCTTCCTGAGGTGGATCTTCTGGCTGGCATATTAAAATTAAGATTTTTATTTCTGTTTAAAGATTGTGTTCTTTTGAATTTTAAGTCAATGAGCCGTCTTCATATTGTGTAACTTGTTCTAATTCACTTGTTTGCTTCTTTTTTGCACTTGTGTCTGGTACAGTTTTGGACGGGTAAGTCCATTTTTCTGGTAGAGTTATTTCATTCCATTTAATGGTTTTTGGAATGGTTATATTAGCTTTTGTATGGTCAATTTCCCAAAAGACCGTTTCTCCGGTTGTCTTATTTTTATTAAAAGCATTCGGACAAAGTCCAGTGTTCATTAATTTGAAATGTAATCTGTAAAATATTTCATATATGTGGGAACCCATTTGCATATGATAATTATGAGTTAAGATGTCTAAGGTTAAAATTTTCATTATATGGGAATCTGTTAGAGATATGGTAAAGTTGGGATAAGTGTTGAAATGTATTGGTCCGTTTGTTAAGCTGGTTTCAATTGCTCCTATTAAAGAGTCTACATAGTTTAGATGTCTTGCGTCTCTTAAAGCTATTTGTATACTTGTGTCTAATCCTTCCATTGTTAAAGGTTTAATTGCTACTTGAACTAGTCCTATATGTAAAACTCTGCATTCTTGAGATATATATATATATATATATATATATATATATATATATATATATATATATATATATATATATATATATATATATTTTTATTGAGGATTTTGAAAATAAGCTCATTGTTTGATTATTGGAATATAAGGGAATAACTTTTTCTTTTGTTTTTATGGCTAATCTGGACTTAAAGTCGAATATGCCTTTGTCTTTGTAAATTTCAGAAGTTGATATTGTGGGCGGTTTCCAATTGGTTAGAAATTGAGTATCCCAAGATATTTCTTTAGACAATATACTTTTATTATTTATATCTTCGTCATTCTCAGTTTGTATATTATAATCAGTCATTTGATTATTGTGATGTCGAAGAGACCTTCTATTCGTAAAATTTCCTAACCAACTCATTATTTATTTTATGTCTTGCCTCGGATACACTTCCTTACCTATCGGATGCACGACTTACACTCCCAATTGTGTGACTTAGACCTAGGTGACACACCGACTCGGGACAAATAAATAAGATGAGCTAATTAGTTAATTTTCTTGAATAACCAGGCTCTGATACCAAAATAAGCAAAGGATCGATTAAAAATTACTACTAAGCATGAGAATATAGAAGATGAAGTAATAAACGTACAGAAATCTAAAGGAAAATCTAAGTAATTCAAATTGCTACAGTAAAATAGTAAATTTGACTTTTTTCTAATAGTAAAATTGACTTTTTAATTCTAAGGTACGTGGTCATTGTTCTACCCGCCACACAGTATAAATTTTGAATATTATACTGCTGCGATGAGTGATGATAAAAACATCAGCTCTAAAAGTGTCTCGACGACACCTGACGATGGCTGGTTTTCGGTACCGATATACCTTATAAATTTAACAAGTCTTTTATACTAAAAGAAAGCATAAAGGAAAATAAAGAACAAAGAAAGTAAGAATAACTTACTTATTTATTGATACAGAACTTTGTAATTTACAAGGAATGATACATTGGATGGTTGTGTATAGTCGATGGTTCCGTGGAAGGGAATATCTAGAGAGAGAATGAAAACTTAAAAGAAAAACCTGCCTTCTCAAATGAGGAGGGCACCTTATTTATAATACAATGGGAAGTAGTGGATCGCGCCACATGTCCGGTACGCATTTGTCCTCCTAGGAGGGATCCACAACTTTTGACTAACACACAAATTTACAAAAGAAAATTAACATCCACCGAGAAAGTGGATGTGTACTGGCTTCATGGGCGGCTGTTTTCTGTTTTCATTTTTCTTTTTCTTTGTCTCCCATTAGTGGTTGTCTGGCTGCTGAACTGTATATGCTTTTGTCTCTTTTATCTCATAAGTCTTCCAATTGAACCTGAGTGAACATGTCGTCATTTGGCAGGGCTTCATCAGGTATTGTTGAAGATGTGCTCCCTTTATCACTTAATTGGGCCATGAGTTTGTCAAGATCTCCTAGGCTTGTGCAATGGGCCATTTGGACCATGATTTGTTGTTTTTTCCTTAGGAATTCTTCATTTTGTTGGGGTTGTTTGGGTGGAATGCTTTTGCAGAATTGGGGTTTTTGTGCAAAGTATTTGGACACTACTTCTGGGCCACAGTCCGATAAGGGCGTTTTGTCCCACCATTTGATTTTGTGTTTTCTGACCAGAGTCGGGAGAATTGTTTTGTGTGTGCATTCACACTTTTGAAGTTTTGGGGCACCCATTTGTAATCTTATTTGTACACACTCACACATTTGTTCCTCTTTTAGGTCAAATTCGATCATAAAGATCCAAGGGACTTGGAAGTTATGACAAAATTGGGCCCAAATGGGAAATTGCTCAATTTCCTCCGGGAAAGAAATTTGTTTGGCCCATAAGTCAAAGGCCTTTTGTACAGAAGGTGGAACAATTTGTTTATCCAGTCCGAATTTAGTCCACCAGAGGTTGAACCAATAAGGAGTTAGGTAAGGAAAATCTTGAGAAAAGTAGAAGAAATAGGAGAGGGAAAATGATTTGTTTTGTTTCAAAAATGCCCGGGACCAGGCATTAATATAATCCCAATAATTGAAACGGGTCATATTGGTTGGGCGAGGTAAGTCTTTTGCCTCACTGGGCTTCTGTCCCCAATCAGAGATGGTTAAAATCTTAGAATTCTTACTTTGCAATATCTAATTTTGGAGGGGTCCAAATGATTAGTAGAGTATATGAAAGTGGCTGACTTTGTTTTGGTTAAAATGTTTTCGTAATAGAATTGTGATTTTGAGAAATTATCAGGCAAATAATTGTGGGAACTAGGAAGGAGAAATTCAGATATTTGGTAGGGATGCCATTTTGTGTTTGATTCAAAGAATTCCGGTTCTATTATACAAACGAAGTCCGAATGGTTTTTGTAGAAATAGGAAGTGATTATTAGTCCGGTATCAACATGGGATTTTGTCCAGTACTTCCTACATGATCATTTTTAATACATTTTATAATTCTTTTTAGTGTAGAAATATTTGCATTAATAGAGAGTTTGTACTTATGAGCAAAGTCATATTCTAAAAGTTCTTCTAGATCAAAAATGTGATATCTGAGTTCTGTTGTTTTACTAATTGGTATTTTTGTACAGATGTTTTTGCTTTCTTTTAATAATACTTCAGTTTTCAGGAAACAATGGTTTAAGTAGTTCGTATCATTTAAATATATAAGTTGGCCATTAATCTTCATGGACCATCCTACAGGTTTTTGTTGGTTTTGAGCCATATTGATAGTTTCTTGATAAAACTTTTCTCTTGGTGATAGTGTTTGTTGCGATTGAGATTGTGAAGCAGAGCATTGTTTATTATTCATTTTTTCCTTGCAAGAATTCTCTTGTAAAGAAGTCTGGGACCTGTAAGTACCCCAATCTGGATCGCTCTCCATCCAAGCAAAACCAGGGGCAAACTTCCGGAGGACATAACTCCTTCATACGAACTCCGATTGAGATGTGCCATATATGGTTGGAAAGCTCTCGACGAGAACTAGCTTGCCATCACAATTAAAAAATGTGGAAAAGCATGGAAGTCCGTACGGACCTCTTTGCATCATAATTGCAATATCCGCTTAAAGTCCACGAGATTCCCTCAAATCCCGAGAAATCATTACCCCCTGCATGGTTGGTCCGTACGGACCTTTTTGCATGCTAGATGGTCCGTACGGACCTCTTTGCAAAGGGGACACCATCATTCCAGAATATTCACAATTATCACATATTTCCACAAATCGAGGAAAACTAAAATTCTGGATAACCTAGGAGGTCCGTACGGACCACTTTGCATTTTTCTGGCACTATAAATAGAGGGCTCCCCCTCCCATTTTCAGACAGCTCCCTCTTCTCTCTTCCTCCCTTAGCCTTCTGGCTCCCCTCTAAGTCCTCTCGAGGCACTCCCGGCCCCTTTCGGATCCTTCTGAGGCCTTCCGAGCCCCCTCGTGGTGCTTCGAACCATCCCCGAGCGCTCCCGCGACGCTCCCGCGCTGCCCCGAGGCACTCTCGAGGTACTCTGAGGCCCCTCGTGGTACTCCGAGGCCTTGCCTGGTCTTTCCCGAGGCATCCCGGCTCTTTCCGAGTCAAATTGGTGATCCCAAACCACGCCGAAACTCTGCCCGAGTGACTCCGGCCACCCCAAAGCACGCCGAACCTCTGCCCGAGTGATCCCTGCGATCCCAACGCATGCCGAAGCTCTGCCCGAACGCAACCTACAACCTCAACGCACGCCGAAACTCTGTCCGCAGACAACCGGCCCCTCCCGAAGCAATCTCGGTCCGTGCCGGAACACTATTCCATCCTCAAACACTATTCCCCAGCGGAAGACAGACACGAACCAACATTGGTAAGGCTTCCTTCCATTACTATTTCAATACATTTCAATACGCAGTGTACAATGTAGACATCCGATACAGCATGCATTTTTAAAAGCACACACACACACACAACATTTAAAGAATATTAGGGGTATCCGAAAGACTCGTTTTTACGAGGCGACTCGGGTGAGCTCTAAGATTCTAATATTCTCTTTCCGAGGAGTCATCTGACCTCCGAACTCAAAATCTCATCATACAAAAACAGTTTATTATTATTTTTAAACTGATACCCTTTTTCAATGTTTTGGGCTTAATAATAAAAACGGCGTGGCGACTCTACAAAGCAAAACACGGCAAGACACCTCCAACTAAAACGCTGCAAAGCGGGAATAAAGCCAGATGCCGGGGCGCGAACGCGCTGCCTCTCGGATCCGGGCGACTTTCCCGAAAAGCGACAAATGCGAGATGCACGGGGCCTCCGCGCGCGAGCCGGATCCCGGGTAATTTCAGTTGGCGACTCCGCTGGGGACTTTTTGTTTTAAAATCTTTTTAAACAAAACAAAAGATTTTTAAAACGATGATGAGGGTCAAACTTTCATTTTACCCCTTTCTTTAACTGTTGTGTGTGTGTGCACGTGCTTTACTTTTTATTTTACAAAAAAAAATAAAAATACAAAAAAAATGCATCAATATACATCTGTGCATACATTTAAAATTCTTCAAAAAACTTCTGTTTTACTCAGAAAAAGAATTTTAGAGACCGCACACTACTCGCACTGCTGCCTCGGTTACACCGCACACTACTCGCACTGTTGCCTCGGTTACACCGCACGCTACGCGCACTGCTGCCTCGGATACACTGCACACTACAACCCTCAACCCGGGGTGGTCTCAGTTGCAGTCCGTTTGGTCTTCCTAGGCCTCTCGGATGCGCACGGGATCATTCCAAACATCCCATCCTAGCCAAGCGTCAACCTTGCACGTTTGAGTCTTGAGTCACACTCTGTCCAGACCCGGTTGGTATTTACCCAGTCCGTGTCATACAGCCTGGATACATATACCATGTCGGCCATTTTCTAAGTCAGGGCTCGGAACTCAAGATCCCTTGTGCAAGCAAAGCGATAAAAGGTCATGCTAAAATCTCGACCTGATCTTGATTTCCGAAGCTACACCCAGACGATGTTCCGTCCCGGATATACATCTATGCTCACATGACACCATGTCATCACGCCTTTGATACGTCAGCCATGACAATATGACCCAGCCAACGCCTAACGTCACAGATCCCTTGCGCAAGCAAGGTAAAGAGAGGTCATGCCGAACTCTTGACCTGATCTTGACTCAGTGGCCGGCTCGGTTCACTATTCACATGGCTAACGCATCAAAACGAACATGACAGGCTCGGTCCTTAGGTTCGATTTTTATTTTAGGCCGGTGGAAACCGCTTGCCCTATAGGACCCTCGCCGGGGGCTGTCCACCCTGGGATGTCGAAATACAGGTGCAAAACGAGGGGCTTATAGCCGCACAGATGGTCTCCACTGACCCAGGATCTAGCATAGTTGCGAAAAAGAAGAGCAATCTTTTCCAACCCACCTAGGACTCTGAGAAAACATGTTTTAAGTAAATTAAAACAACAACAAAAAAATCATAAATAAAAAAACGGAAACCGCATGCCATGTGAGCTTTCCACCTTTTATCCCGTGAGGCCATTCCCATGTCTAAACCTTACCCGTCACCAACATTGCGAACCGAGAGTGGTTGAGAATAACCGGGAGCCGCCTTTTCAGTATCGAGGTCACAAGGTCCGATAGCCCTTCCAGTTCAACGGTCAGCACCGTCCGCTACTCTCCCATGACGGGATCAACAGATAACAGTGAGGGAAACGGAACCCCGCCACTAAGGAACCTCCAGACAATGGAGGAGGTGCTGCGAGCCTTCGAAACCATCAAGAAGCGCCAAGAAGAGTAGCAAGCCTGGATCGTAGACACCTTGCGTCTTTGAGGAACAGTTGCAGTTCCCCAACCTGATGGAACCTTTGTTCTCATAGAGGACGAAGAAATATCTGCTCCCCCGGGTCCTCAAAGCTATCAACAGGTCCCGCCTCCGCCAAGCTACGAGATCCCAGCAACACAAAGCAGCTCTCGCTCAAAGCTTCACTCAGGCATCAGTCATGCAACTCCGATATGCCCGCCTCAGCACAGTCAATTTCCCGGCCCTGCGCCCCAAGCTCAATATCAACAGCACACATACGTGCCTGCTCCACCAGATCCCAATGCATCTCGACATCCCCCTGGATTCAATCCTTTGCCTCTATACGAGCCTCGCAGCCACAATCTGAAATCTCAATGCCTGCCAGGGACAGACATCCCCCGCGGATATCCTGACATCTCAAACCTTCCACCCGCTGGACTACCACTTGGGGCTAACAAAACATTTCCCCAGTTCCCAAACAAAACCCTTGGCGGTCCGAGCAATCACGCCCTAGGCTCCAATTTCAGTAACCCAGGGTACGGGATGGTATACACTCAACTACCTCCCCAAGATTCCCGAATGGCGATCTCATCAGCCAATCCACCTCCATCCTCGGTTTCCATCCCGGAAAACGGCAGCCTGCCTCCGCCTACTGACCCTCACGTGGTTTGGTTGGTTGAACAGATAAAAGATATACAAGGGAAAATGGCCAACTCTCGGAAAGACCCGCTCACGCCCACAGATCCAAGCAAGGTGATTCCTCTCCCCCCAAAGTTCAAAATGCCGGAAATGGAGAAGTTCGATGGGACAGAATGCCCGAGGACCCATATCAATACCTATGTCTTAGGTATGAAGACCAAAGGGGCCACACCTCAACAAATGGCAGATCACTTTCAACGCTCCCTAAAATACACGGCCTTGACGTGGTTTCTTAAAGTAAAAGCAGAAAACCGCTCCACTTGGGAGCAAGTAAGTGATATCTTCCTGGAAAAATACCGTGCTAACCTCAAGTGGAAAACAAACCGGCATGACCTGCAGGCCACTGAGCAGAAAGATGATGAGTCGGTGGAGGAATTTTACAAAAGATGGAATTGGAAGTTAAGCGAGATAGTGGACCTCCTATCCAAGGAAGAACAGATGAACATCTTCCACTCCTGCCTCAAACCATCGTTGAGGACATTGATCAGCCACCACCCCTATCCTGATCTTCACGCTATGGTCAACGCCGGTACCAAGTTTGAAAAAGCTTTGAGCACGCAGTAAATGGTAGCCAGTCCTGCTTCTTCCTACAGCTGCAAGGCAGTCCCGCCTAATCTGGCATCTTCCCCAAACAAAGGAAAAAGGGCTACCGAGGCATTCCACTATATTCAGAATGAAATCGAAAGAAGATGTGACCAGGCACTCCCGAGGAATAAACGGCAGCGTTTTCAACACTTTGAAAACCTCGAAATGCCTCTAAGCCAAGTGTTCGAGGCATTGATAAAGCAAAACATGCTCAAGCCCCTTGAGAATTATCAGCCCAAATTCCCCAATGCCAACTGGGATGTAACCAAGTATTGTGCTTTTCACAAATACCACGGTCATACAACCGACAACTGCACAGTTTTGAGGAAAGCAATTCAAGGATTGATTAAAGAAGGAAAGTTGGAGCGCCCCTGCGGCCCCAATACAGACGGAAATCCGTTCCCCCTGAACAATGAGGTGAACGAGGGGAACACAGCCCAACGAAGCAACAAACCTCCTCGCATACCACAGTTCCAGCATTTCGATAACCTCGGGATGCCCTTGAGCCAAGTCCTCGAGACACTAGTAAAGAGGAACATTCTCAAACCCCTCGAGAATTTCCAACCAAAGACTCTCAAGCCCAACATGGATATGAGCAAGCACTGCGCCTTCCACAACTGCCCCGATCACACCACCGACAATTGCTTTGTACTGAAGCAAGTGGTCTAAGGGCTAATCGAGGAGGGAAAGTTGGAACGCCCCCGCAGTCCCAACACAATTGGAAAACCTTTCCCTGGAAATGACGGGGTAAGCATGGTGGATAAGTCCTCTGCTAATTCCCGTGATGATTGGGGACGTGAAGACGAAACCTGGGGCTTGCGCAATGAAGAATTCGGAAGAAAGAATCCAAGAACGGTTATTCCCCAGCAATCCTTTCCGGCATCTGGGCACACCAATGGGTGGATTGAAAGCTCCTCGGAGATAAGGCAATTTGAGACAAGCCGAGCAAGTGGCAGCGTCAAAAACGGCGTAACTTTCACAAATGCGGACCCACAGCCAGCAGAGACAGGACGAGAAGCTTGGACTAACCCCCTGTCTCCTAGAGTCTATCTCCAAAAATAAAAGACCCCGAGTCTGTCATGTTTAAAGTTTAAGTCTCTCGAGTCGTCTAACGGCCTTACGCCTAAATATTTCGCGTTTGTAGCAAAACTATGTTTCCTTATGCTTTGAATAAAATTTCGACATTTCTGAGTATCCCCTCATTGCCACTTTAACAAATGATAAATTAACTAACCAAAACAGTTAATAATGATTCACTTGATAAAGACGCAGACACATTAATGAACAATGCATTAAACAAATCTTTAAGCATGTTGTCAAACGAGAGAAAAATCGGGCCCAAGCTGCCGAGAAGGTTCTAACCAAAATTAATTTGGGGAACTGCTGAAGAGCCCACAGAGACGCAAATCGGAAAATTCTCCGTCAATACTTCACCCAAAAAATATCGAGTCTTCTTCTCCTCCTCCTACACTCTAAAAAAAACAAAAAATACAAAAAATCATACAGTCAAACCTCGCAGGTTCTAGTACTGTTCTCATTCAATCAAGTCCTCCTCGGACATTGTAATTAAGTCTTCAATTTTCCATACGAAAGTTTTCTTTCTTTTCTTGCTAGACTTGAGACATTATTTTGCACTCCACATTACATTTAATGAAATGATTTTGTTCTATGTGATCACTTGCATTGCTCAACAAGTAATTCCACAAATGATTAATGCTTTGATTAAGTGGTGTGAGAAAGTCAATCGATAGCTCCCCATACACCTTACCATACCCTACACAAAGGCCTCCATCAAGCCATACACTTTCCAAAACATGTCCCCACCACCACCTTGACCAAGTCAACGACGGCAGGAACATCAAAGGACAACAAAAGGTCACTCAGCATCAAAAGATTAACCCCATGTCGACAACAATCTAGGGGCTTGCCTTCGCCCTCGTGCGCATCAAGAAAGTTCAAGCAGGGGCTTGCCTTCGCCCTCAAATGCTTCAAAAAAAAAAAAAGCTCAAGCAGAAGCTACAAAAAAAAGCTCAAGCATAAGCTACAAAAAAAAAAAAAAAAAACTCAAGCGAAGCTACAAAAAAGAGCTCAAGTAGAAGCTTCACAAAAATAAATGAGGTCAAAGACCCAGAGCCAACGATCAAGAAGCAAGGGAGTCACTGAAAAGACCGTCAAATACGACTTGTCAAGAAATCACCTCAAGGCCCGTGCCTCATCATCCAGCTTTCCGAGCCTTTTCGTCAAAGGCCGCACAAATATTCATGTCCTGGCCCCGAACTACGTCGACCTGAGCTCCTTGTCTTAAGGGGAACATAGGCAACCAGAAATGGTCCGGTCATAAACACATACAAATCCACAAACCCGGTCTCATCAATGACCTCTCCTATACACAAACCTTCTTTCACACCAGACCAACTCGATCCTGGATATCGGTTGACTTTCTCCTCATGATTAATCAAAGCATATCAGGTTTAATTGTTGAATAACCCGAACATCAACAAAGGGTTTTAAGAAAACATGGGATCAATGTGAACAAATCAAGTTTTCAAATGTCTCGACAAGTCTTCTTTTTCTACAAAATAGGAAAATAGAGCTAAACACTGATTTTCTGTCAGCAAGGGCTTCCATACACTTTTACAAGCTTTTCAATGCTCATACTCTCTCAAAAGAGTTAAACCCAAAAGCATTTCTTTTGTGCCTACATCAAATAAGGCATTCACACAAAAGGGGACCCGTTCCCACCTTTTCAAAAATAAATACCCCCTTGCAAGTGTACATTACGAGTCATTTCTCCCACAAAAGAGGGTCGAACTACGCAGACCTGAGCCTCTCAGTCCGAGGGGAACGTAGGCAGCCTTCATTGGTTCGATCTAAGGAATACACAAAATTCCAAAAATTGACGCCACCAAGGCTCAGGCAAGAAGCAAGCAAGAGATTTTGCGTCTCGACAAAGCTTTAAAAGTAAATCACAAATCATCACAGTTAAAACACTTTTTGATGAGTTCAAGCACGGTCTACTCTCGATTCACAACATGCTAAAAGACAACTTAAAACATTTAACAATCAATGTGTCTGTAATGACGATGAATGGATACTCAGTGTTTCAGAAGGTCATTCCATGCTACTCGCATTTGGCCCTTCATCACTCTTTCCTTTCTTCCCTCGTCCCCAACGAGTCTTCTTTCATTCCACATGAGCGAGTTCTGTCTCCCTCATTCCGAGATCAGGAGTCCTCCTAGTCGTGTCAAACGAACCAGTCGCTCTCAGAGCATCGTTCACCCGTGCCTCGGCTCGGATCTCCTCCCTACGAGTCTGCAAAAAGGGACCTCTCCCCGCCAGTTTGTCAACTCGAGTCCCGTAGTCAAATAAAGCATCTCCCGTGACACCCTGAGGGTTAACCCAAGCTTCTGCACTCCTAAGGTCGCAGCTGAAATGGCAATCTTGCCCCAGAACCACTTTGCACATGCTCCCCAAAACCAAGTGGGTCGGCCCGACATGCTGCTCATCTATGTATTCGGTGGTCAACACAACACTCTCCCGACGTCGAAGGAGCACCACATGAGGGAAAGCGGAATACTTCCATACCCTCAGAAAATACAGAAAGGCATATGGATCTGTCATGCAGAAAGAAGCTACCTCCACATTGGCAATGTCATCCCAGCCTAGCAAAGGCTCCTGCCTCATCCCGAACTGCCGGGAAACAAGCAACGGAACATAGAAAGAGGACCAAGGCAAACACGGAACTCTGACAACATAGGAACCTTCCTGAAAGGCCCTCCTAGTCTCGATCCCCCAATGCGGAACCCACCAACGGATCTGATGCGTACCAAGATATGCCATCCATCTCTCCCAAGCAGATTGATCCATGTCCAAGACAAGAGGTCGCCAAGCAAACGTCCACGGACTAAGAGACGCCGGAGACTCAGGTATGGTTTGAAGCCTCTCTCGCGACCATAATGCAAGCAAAGCAGGGGCTTCCCCCGCATGAATCGGTTCTCATCACCAGACGATCCACACCGTGGAAGGTTTCCCCCGGAACCAAAGGAATGATATCCTCGCCCGCCCGACAATGGCCTGCCACATCCAACAGAGCACTGTCACATATCCTGAGGTAGCCAACCCCGAAAAGAGTGGCTATCAAGCACAAAGCGAACGCGTCCCAGGAGACATCACTCCCGCCACCGCTCATGAAACTGTCAAAGCTACTTCAGCCCCCAACCGGCCGTAAAACTTGCCAAAGCTGCCTCAGCCTCCACTAACCACAAATGCATTCCCAGCTCATGCGACATGCACAAAAATAATAATAAGCTAGCAACAATTCCTAGGTCAATCCCGGGAATCACAAATACGTCATTACATCTTAAAATAAAATACTTTGTTGTGTAAATACAAGTGCTTTTATTACAGGTACAAAATGTTTGTTGCTCTACAAAAAAAAAAAAAACAACGGAAAGAGGGAAAGCAAAAGAGCCCTAATCCGACTCATCATCATCCTCCACAAATGAGAAATCCGGCATCTCGGAAAACTCGACAGTCACATCCTCGTCATCAGGATACAGCACCCCCTCCTCGTGCGGGTACTCAAAGTACTCTGAAGAGTCAAAACCCGGTGAAAGAATCAAAGAAGGGATGCGAGGATGAACCCTCACCCTGTGCCTCCGGCGGAGGAAAGAACTGATGAAGGGTCTGCGGCCTCAGTGTCCCCGAAGACATCCCCACATCAAAGTCGTGTTGTTCTCGAACCGGCACCTCCGGCTGTGGCCCTGGCTCAGCCCTCGAAGAAGGAGTATCCACAGACCTCCTCAAAGGCACTGGCTCGAACGCCGCCGCGTGCCGCGAAGACCTGCAAGACGGCTTCCCCGCGAACTTCCTTGCAAAAAGGCCGCATCGCCACATAACGGCGGGTCAACGTGTCAAAGGATCTCCCCGAGGCCTGCACAAGCAAACAACCAAAGAAACGCTCAGCAAAATGGATACAGTCATACCCAACAAAAAGAGAAAAATACAGAAAAGATGCCAAGATGGAAAAGAGTAAGCACACTCACTGGCGCATCCGGGTCAACCCGATAGGCAAGCAGGAGCTCGCTCGGGGACGGAGTACCGTCACCCTCCGCCTCGACGAATCCCCGCGAACATACGTGAAGTCCAGCCTAAGGCACCGGAACATCTAGAGGACGTGACGAGCCGCTGTCTTTCCCTCACCAACACCTATGGCGTCCTCAGCTTTTGCCTGACCAAGGCCGCATACTCCTCGCCCTCCAGGACGAACTCCTCGGCACTCACGCCGGACCGGTACCTCTCATACTCCAGCACGTCCATATCAAGAAGACTCATCATATGGAAGGGCGGATGCCTCGAAGCCATAGGAGGCGCACCTGTGCCATACTGCCAGAATAACCTCTCCCCTAAGTACATGGAGTCACGAGTAAGACCCCGCAGAAGCCTCCGCTGCCGCATCACCCAGGGGCACCCTCCGGCTCATCCTAATCATACCGAGTCCAAGTATACAGCGGAAACCCCTCCAAACTATCCCTCTCCCGTCCTCCTCTTCCTCAAAGGATGAGCCCAGCACATTATGGCGGGATAACCGAACATGGCCTCATCCTCCCAGTCCCACGGCTGGCAACGGAAGAACTCATAGCACCCCGCCTACAACGAAAAAGCAGATAGTGCACAGAACAGAAAAAAAGGGGGAGTCCTACTCTAAGTCATCGGCACCACCACCTGGTAAAGACTCCTGCATCTCGGCGCCTCCGCCAGCCACCTCATCATCTTCGGTGAACCCAGCACCTTCCTCGACCGGATAGTCCAAGAAGTCCGTAGGAGTAAGAACGAAGAAGGAAAGAGAAAACGAGCCATCCCTCCTCTCCTTGTCCAGCACCTGAGGCATCCCACGTCCTCAACACCTCAATAACTCGGTCAGAGGCGCCCCACGGCCTCAAACATTTCACCAAATTCAGACAGAGGCGCCACCTCACCCTCACCGCAAGTTCAAACAAAGGCGTTACCTCGCCCTCACCAAGTTCAAACAAAGGCGCTACCTCGCCCTCACCGCAAGTTCAGACAGAGGCGCCACCTCGCCCTCACCGCAAGTTCAGACAGAGGCGCCACCTCGCCCTCACCGCAAGTTCAGACATAGGCACCACCTCGCCCTCACTGCAAGTTCAGACAAAGGCGCCATGGCGTCCTCATCATTTTAGCAACTTCTTTCAAAAAACGGCGGCGCGTCCTCAGCATTTCAGCGACTTCGGTCACAAGCACCTCCTCCTGCAGGTAAACACAGCAATGGTATGTCAATAAACTTCAAATGCGAGACATATCTGTAATAAATGCTACATAAAAGAGGAATCCCAGCACGACATGATGCCTTTCTAAAAAATTCCCACAAACAAAAGTTCTTACATGACTCACAAAATGCGCCATCAAACTCAACTTAGGTCCAGACGCCTTAGAATAGTCTCAACCTAGGGTCATACTCCTAAACTAGGTCTCAACACAGGGTAAACACCCCCAAATCAGTCTCACTTAGGGTATAGACACCTTCAAAGAAAATCAACTTATATGCTCCTCGCCTTTTCCGGCCATAAAAGTAAGCCCGAAGTCACCTTCTCAGCAGAAAAAAAGCCCCTACATGGCCACGATAATCCCCAATGAATGAACACCGGCAGTCATCGTAAGTCCAACCTTCTCCCCAGCGGACAAAGCACGAGGCATCTACACCTCTCGCAATCAAAGCACAAGGCAGCCACGCCTCCACAACCGCAGCCAGAAGACGATTCAAAGTCCTCACACATGGCAAACCGCAACCAGAAGACGATTCAAAGTCCTCACGCATGGCAAACCGCAGCCAGAAGACGATTCAAAGTCCTCACGCATGGCAAACCGCAGCCGAAGACGATTCAAAGTCCTCACGCATGGCAAACCGCGAAGACGATTCAAAGTCCTCACGCATGGCAAACCGCAGCCGGAAGACGATTCAAAGTCCTCACGCATGGCAAACCGCGGCGAAGACGATTCAAAGTCCTCACGCATGGCAAGCGCGACCGAAGACGATTCAAAGTCCTCACGCATGGCAAACCGCAGCCAGAAGACGATTCAAAGTCCTCACGCATGGCAAACCGCAGCCAGAAGACGATTCAAAGTCCTCACGCATGGCAAACCGCAGCCAGAAGACGATTCAAAGTCCTCATGCATGGCAAACCGCAGCCAGAAGATGATTCAAAGTCCTCACGCATGCCAAACCGCAACCAGAAGACGATTCAAAGTCCTCACGCATGGCAAACCGCAGCCAGAAGACGATTCAAAGTCCTCACGCAAGGAAAACCGCAGCCAGAAGACGATTCAAAGTCCTCACGCATGGCAAACCGCAGCCAGAAGATGATTCAAAGTCCTCACGCATGGCAAACCGCAGCCAGAAGACGAATCAAAGTCCTCGTGCATGGCAAACCGCAGCCAGAAGACGATTCAAAGTCCTCACGCATGGCAAACTGAAACCAGAAGACGATTCAAGTCTTCATACTATCTTCAGCCCGGAAGGCTTTAAACCACTCAGTCTGGGAGACTGTATAAATCAGCCAAACTACTATCTTCAGCCCGGAAGGCTTTAAACCACTCAGTCCAGGAGACTGTATAAATCAGCCAAACTACTATCTCCAGCCCGTAAGGCTTTAAACCACTCGGTCCGAAAGACCGTATAAACCTCCCCCATCACTATCTCCAGCCCGGAAGGCTTTAAACCACTCGGTCCGGAAGACCGTATAAACCTCCCCTATCACTATCTCCAGCCCGGAAGGCTTTAAACCACTCGGTCCGGAAGATCGTATAAACCTCCCCCATCACTATCTCCAGCCCGGAAGGCTTTAAACCACTCGGTCCGGAAGACCGTATAAACCTCCCCCATCACTATCTCCAGCTCGGAAGGCTTTAAACCACTCGGTCCGGAAGACCGTATAAACCTCCCACATTACTATCTCTAGCCCGGAAGGCTTTAAACCACTCGGTCCGGAAGATCGTATAAACCTCCCAAATCACTATCTCCATCCCGGAAGGCTTTAAACCACTCGGTCCGGAAGACCGTATAAACCTCCCAAATCACTATCACTAGCCCGAAAGGCTTTAAACCACCCGATTCGGAAAATCGTAAAATTTCCATCTCAGGACGCCACCACATCCTCACAGTCGGCCTCGGCGGTCACACGACACTTCAGGGCACCATCACGCCCGCATGCACTCACAATTTCACGACCTCTGAACTACGACCAGGCTTGATTCCCGCTAGGGATACGTAGGAATCCTGTCACAGGGTCCAGCCATCGACCTATACGGTCACCCAGGATGCCTCCACGTCCTTACCACCGACCTATGCGGTCACCCTGGACGCCTCCACGTCACCCTGGATGCCTCCACGTCCTTACCACCAACCTATGCGGTCACCCACAGGATACCATCACATCCACACACAGAGTCTCAGTTAGAGGACAGCTCACGTCCTCGTACACAACACTCACCCCACACGCGAACTACGATTGGCTTGATTCCCACTCAGGGATACGTAGGAATCCTATCAAAGGGTCCAGCCGTCCGACCAACCTGGTCACCTTCTCTCTCAGCACGCGATCCAGATCAACCCTTATCTTATCGACAACCCCACTTCTTTCATAAGGGACGTCGCCGAGGGGCTTCTGTAAGTACCCCAATCTGGATCGCTCTCCATCCAAGCAAAACCAGGGGCAAACGTCCGGAGGACATAACTCCTTCATACGAACTCCGATTGAGATGTGCCATATATGGTTGGAAAGCTCTCGACGAGAACTAGCTTGCCATCACAATTAAAAAATGTGGAAAAGCATGGAAGTCCGTACGAACCTCTTTGCATCATAATTGCAAAATCCGCTTAAAGTCCACGAGATTCCCTCAAATCCCGGAGAAATCATTACCCCCCTGCATGGTTGGTCCGTACGGATCTTTTTGCATGCTAGATGGTCCATACGGACCTCTTTGAAAAGGGGACACCATCATTCCAGAATATTCACAATTATCACATATTTCCTCAAATCGAGGAAAACTAAAATTCTGGATAACCTAGGAGGTCCACACGGACCTCTTTGCATTTTTCTGGCACTATAAATAGAGGGCTCCCCCTCCCATTTTCAGACAGCTCCCTCTTCTCTCTTCCTCCCTTAGCCTTCTGGCTCCCCTCTAAGTCCTCTCGAGGCACTCCCGGCCCCTTTCGGATCCTTCCGAGGCCTTCCGAGCCCCCTCATGGTGCTCCGAAGCCTCCCCGAGCACTCCCGCGATGCTCCCGCGCTGCCCCGAGGCACTCTCGAGGTACTCTGAGGCCCCTCGTGGTACTCCGAGGCCTTGGCTGGTCTTTCCCGAGGCGTCCCGGCTCTTTCCGAGTCAAACCGGCGATCCCAAACCACGCCGAAACTCTGCCCGAGTGACTCCGGCCACCCCAAAGCACGCCGAACCTCTGCCCGAGTGATCCCTGCGATCCCAACGCACACCGAAGCTCTGCCCGAACGCAGCCTACAACCTCAACGCACGCCGAAACTCTGTCCGCAGACAACCGGCCCCTCCCGAAGCAATCCCGGTCCGTGCCGGAACACTATTCCATCCTCAAACACTATTCCCCAGCGGAAGACAGACACGAACCAACATTGGTAAGGCTTCCTTCCATTACTATTTCAATACATTTCAATACGCAGTGTACAATGTAGACATCCGATACAACATGCATTTTTAAAAGCACACACACACACACACAACATTTAAAGAATATTAGGGGTATCCGAAAGACTCGTTTTTACGAGGCGACTCGGGTGAGCTCTAAGATTCTAATATTCTCTTCCCGAGGAGTCATCTGACCTCCGAACTCAAAATCTCATCACACAAAAATAGTTTATTATTATTTTTAAACTGATGCCCTTTTTCAATGTTTTGGGCTTAATAATAAAAACGGCTTGGCGACTCTACAAAGAAAAACACGGCGAGACACCTCCAACTAAAACGCTGCAAAGCGGGAATAAAGCCAGATGCCGGGGCGCGAACGCGCTGCCTCTCGGATCCGGGCGACTTTCCCGAAAAGCGACAAATGCGAGATGCACGGGGCCTCCGCGCGTGAGCCGGATCTCGGGTAATTTCAGGACCTGCAATGTGAATTATTTCAAAGTCAAAGATTGATAATAGGCTTGCCATCTGGGAAAAATTTGTTTTGCAGCTAAATTTTTTACATCTTTTTGTAAAACCTCTTTTGCGGCTTTGCAATCTACTTTTACTGTGAATTTTTGATTTAATAAGTCATCTTGAAACTTTGTTATACATAGAACTATTGAAAGAATTTCCTTTTTAATTGTTGAATATTTGGATTGGGTTGCATTCCATATTCCTGAGTAGTATCTGATTATATGAGTTTTCCCGTTGATTTCTTGGGTTAATATTCCTCCATATCATATTTCTGAAGCATCTGTAGAAACTGTTTTTGGTGCTTTTGGATCACATATGGTTAGACAGGGTAATTGTTTTACATATATCTTAATTTGTTTAATGATTTATGTACGTTCTGTTGTCCATGGTTTTGGGTTCTTTCTTAATCTATCATAAAGGGGCTTGCAAATCTGTCTTATTTTTGGAAGAAAATCAGCTATATAATTTAATGATCCTAAAAATCTTTGTAATTGAGTTTTGTCTTTTATTTCATCGGGGAATTTATCCGCAAAGTCTATAGATCTTTGGATAGGTATAATTGTGTTGTTAGTTATCTCGTGTCCTAAGAATCTTATTTTTGTTTGATATAATTTTATTTTGGCTTTTGATAAAACTAAACCATTTTTTATCATTATTTTGTAAAATATGTTTAAGTGTTTTTCATGTTGTTCTAAATTTTTGCTAAAGATTAGAACATCATCTATATAGACTATAATAAATGTGTATGGGGTGAATATTTCATTCATAATTTTTTGGAATTCACTTGGTGCATTTTTTAATCCAAATGGCATAACACTCCATTCATATTGTCCAAAGGGTACTGTAAAAGCAGTCTTATATATGTCTTGTTCTGCTATTTGTATTTTCCAAAATCCTGATTTCATATCAAATTTTGAGAAGATGGATGCATTGTGAAGTCTTTTTAATAGGTCTTGTTAATTAGGGATTGGATATCTGATCCATTTGAGGGCTGTGTTTAAAGGTTTATAATTAATTACTAATCTCGGTGCTCCTCTTTCTATTTCAGCATTTTTTGTTACATAGAAGGCCGAGCATGACCATGGTGATTTACTCTTTCTTATTAATTTTTTATCTAATAAATATTTTATTTCTTTTTTACAGTATTCTAATAATTCTTGGTTCATTTGAATTGGTCTTGCTTTTGTTGGAATCATTTTCTCATTAAATTCTTTTTCATAGGGTAAGGTTATAATGTGTTTCTTTCTTTCCCAAAATGCTGTAGGGAGATCAGAACATAGGTTTTTTTCAAGTTTTTCTAAAATTTTCTCAACTGTCTTCTTATGTTCTTGTAGTTGTAGTTATTCTTCCAATTTTGTATTATGTAAATCTTCCTTTAAGAATTCAATTTGTTTTTGTAATAGATTTATTTTTGAAATATTTGTTTTTTGTATATTGTTTACATCATGATTAGGAACTGGGTACAGGATTTTAAATATTATTTTTTGTCATAATATTTTCGTTTCTACTCCTTGTTTGGATACTTTAAAAGGATATAACATTTGTAAGAAAGGATTTCCTAATATTACTTTTGTATTTAGGTCTTTTACAAGCATTAGGCTTGTTTTGAAGCAAATGTTATTATTTCATATATGAGCTTCTGCTATTTTATATTTAACTTTTAATTTGAAAGAATTTGCTGCGGAAAGGTTTTGTTTTGTTTTAATAAAATATTTAGAAGGTATTATGTCTTGTTCTATACAATTTAAGTCTGCTCCAGAGTCTAGCATGGCTATTCCTTCATATTGAAAAGTTCCTATTGTCATTTTTATGGTGACATACCATTTTTGAAATCTAACTTTGGTTACTGCATATATACTTCCTTCCGTATTTTCTTCTGTTGAAGAATCTGTATCTGTTTCTGTTTCTGTTCCTGTATTTTCTCTAGTGTTTATTTTTATTCCTTTGTTTGTCGAGTTTGAGAAAGGGTTTTGGAAATGGTTATCCAAGTTTTTTGTTTGGGAAGGTTCTCCTTTATAAGTTGCACTTATCTGCTTTTTAATTTCATGTAAAGTCATTTTTCCTTCCAATTCTTTTTGTGATTTTTGTAATTCTAAATTATTTTGTTTTAAAATTTTTATTTCTTGTTTTATTTCTCTGATTTCTTTTTGTAAGTCTACTGAAGAGATTTGTTTCTTTTTGTCTTGGAACATTTGTATGACATCTTCGTATTGGGATGGCTTTGAGGTTTCTATTTTTTCTTCGTTTATTGTTTTCTCTAATTGTCTTAGAAATTTTCTTTTTATTGTTGGTACTTTGATTTCTTTAATTTTTTCTAATATTTCATCATATTGTTCTATTGTATTAATTTTGGTGGTGCATAAACATACTTCTTTGCAACCATTTTTACATACAGTTTTGAAACCATGAGTTTTCGGGAACATATTTATGTTTCCTTATTTCATTATACTTCTATTATGGTAAGAAGATTTTGGGACTTTCATGGAGATTTATAAGTTTCCTACTTTGACTAGGAATTGTAAATATAGTAAATATCTTTTATTTATGTACATAGTTTCATATTAGGACTAACCTACTAATATTTGATTTCTTTGTGAGTGTGTTTATGTTTTCATATAGGAAAAGGAATCTCACAAAGGAAGAGGTCGATTGCATGAAGATCTTCTCTATGGTGCAATATAAATACAAGACAATCAGCACATGAGAAGCTACGGAATTTTAGAGAGAAAATTACATACTCTTCATTGTATTCGACATTATTGTTTTAGGTTGTGAGTGAAGGTTGTGCCTTACATCCGTAACTCACATCTAGGTTTTCATAGAGTTCTCTTGTTTTACTTCTGACTAGAATAGATCCTACTTGGGAAAGGGGAGTTGTTCTTGTCGTAGAAGGTGATTAGAACTCGTTTAGTATTTTCATATTTTAGTTTTTCACTTATTTGTTTTTGTAAGAAACAAAAGTTTTTATAGTGAAAAGTTTTTGGGCGTAAGCCTAGTTTGCTGATCACATTGATCGCATGGCGTAAATAACTCTTGAGTTATTGCATTTAATTTGCTTTTAATTATTTTATTCCGCTGCATTATCTGTGGATGTGTGGACAGTTGTGAGACACATATGTACTCACATCCGTTGTCTGTTGTGTGATTGAAGCTACCTAGCTACACGAAACTTTCAATTGGTATCAAAGCCAACTCTCGATATATTACTGAGTGTTGATCCAGAAAGTGTAGTCATTATGGAATGCCAAAATCACCAAAATAGGCCTCCTGTTTTGGATGGCACCAATTATTCTCTTTGGAAGTCTAAGATGCGAAATTACATCAAAAGTATTGATGAAAGGGCTTGGATGTGTATTCTTGTTGCATGGCAACCTCCTACTGTGGATAAAAAGCCATCTTCTGGTGTTGGTGAGTCTTTTTTCGAAAGAAAACCTGAAGAGCAATGGACTCTTGATGAAATACAAGCTGCAAATTACAATTCAAAAGCTATGGGTGCTATTTCCAGCCATGTTTCTGGGAATATGTACAAACTTATAACTAATGAGAGCATAGCCAAAACTGCTTGGGATATTTTGCAAACTCAATGTGAGGGAGCACCAAGTGTGAAGGCTACCAGGCTTAGAATTTTAATGGATAGGTTTGAGTTACTTCGAATGGAAGAAACTGAGGACAATGTGTCATATGCTGCTAAGATTCATGAGATTTCAAATGAATGCACAAGTCTAGGAGAATCTATCTCCAATGCAAGACTTGTAAGTAAGATTTTAAGGACCTTACCTGAGAGGTTTAACATAAAAGTGGCTGTGATTGAGGAAACAAAAGACACAAACACTGTAGGTCTTGACACAATCATAGGAATCTTGACTGTGTTTGAGCTTAACCTTGAGGCTCGTAAAAGAACAAAACACACGTCTTGCCCTCAAAGTGCCTTTCTGCTCTTCCAAAAGAGCTTGTGGAATTATCCTCTGAAATTGTCAAGTCTAATATTGAAGATGAGGATGTAGCTTTTATTTCAAAGAAATTCAGTTCTATACTGAAAAATAGAAGGATAAGCAAATTCCCTAATAGACCTACTTCCAGTGCTGTTGAAAAGCCAAAACCTAGCACTGACACTGGATTCAAGAAACCAAGCTTTGAAAATAAATCATCTGAATCTGTCCAATGTAGGGCATGTCGTGGCTTTGGCCATTATGCAAATGAGTGTGCAAACACACTTAAAAAGAAGGGAATGAGCTTAACTGCTACCCTTAGTGACAGTGAGGATGAAGAAGAAGAAGTGGCTAATATGTCTGTCTTAAACTGCCATTCTGTGTTTAATGCCTTTTCTGCAGATATAGAAGAAGATGATCCTGAAAATTCCTTGGATGTGGTCTCAGTTGTGAACACATCTGGTGTCACATCTGAACTATTGCTGAACTGTTTCTCTGTAAAAGGAGATTCAGATGATGAAGATGAAGAAAGGGACATCCCCTATGAAGAACTTTTTGCAACATACAAGGAGCTGCATACAGATTGGATGAAAAGATTGGACAAGATTGAGGTACTTGTTAAAGTAAATAAATCTCTTTCTGATAAATTGGCTGCCTGTGAAGATGAAAAAGCTGTTCTTTCAAAGGAAAATGATGCTCAAAAGGATACCATTGCAAGACTTGAAGTCCTTGTGACCAAAAGAGAAGTTGACCTTGAAAAATTCAAGAATGAATGTGAAAAAGCTGAAAATACTTTTACTAAGTTAAATAAAAGTAAAATGAAAATGGAAGAAGCTTTTTCTGTAGGTCAACGTGACAAAACTGGTTTGGGTTTTGAAAATAATTTTGTAAAGGAGGGATGTGAGGCTTCTACCTCAAAAATTGTGAAAAAATAAGTCTTTAAAGAAAAAGTCATTTTGAGTGAGAAAAGACCTAGGAAGAGGCACTATATCTGTCACTACTGCCTAGCTCCTGGTCACATTAGACCCTTCTGTTACAAACTAAAAGCTGATAAAAAATCTGGTCACTTCAATCTGCCTCAGATGTGTGAGAAGATGTATGCACATCCTAACACACATCCTGGTAATTTGAGACCTCTGCAACCCAAAAGGAAAACTGTTAAACAGTGGGTGGCCAAACCAATTACCACCTGCAATGTTGTTTACTCTTCCCTCAAGAGTACTGTCTCTGGCTCTTGGTATTTTGATAGTGGGTGCTCTAGGCACATGACTGGAAACCAAGCAGTCCTTCTTGACTATGAAGTGATAAATGGAGGAAAAGTAAATTTTGGTGGAGGTGCTCAAGGAAAGATTGTTGGGAAAGGAACCCTGGATGTTAAGGGTCTCCCAAAATTGCACAATGTGTACCATGTGGAAGGCTTGAAAGCCAACCTAATAAGCATCAGCCAACTGTGTGATGATGATCTTTATGTGAAGTTTGATAAGCACTTGTGTGAAGTGTTTGATAAGGATAATACCTGTGTGTTCACTGGCCCTAGATCTGCTGACAATTGTTACCAATTTGGTGACAATCTTTCTTGCCTAAACTCAAAAGCTAATGATGTCAATCTGTGGCACCAAAAATTAGGACATGCTAGCTGTAGAACTCTGGAAGAACTTCAAAGGTTTGAAGCTATTAAAGACCTCCCTAAACTGAACTTCAAGAACCCTGATGTCTGTGGTTCATGTCAAAAGGGAAAACAAACAAAAGCATCACATAAAAAGGTCCAACAATGCTCCACAACTAGATGTTTGGAGATGATTCACACTGATTTAATGGGACCTATTGAAGTAGAAAGCTTTGGTAGGAAAAAGTATGCCTTTGTATGTGTTGATGATTATTCTAGGTACACTTGGGTAATGTTCTTAAGAGAAAAGTCAGAAACAATTGGAGAATTCAAGAATTGGTACAAAAGGGTTAGAAATCTTTATGGTCTTAAAACTGTGAGGATTAGGTCTGACCATGGCACTGAATATGAGAATCAAATGTTCACCAATTTTTGCAATTCTAAGGGAATCACTCATGAGTTTTCTGCACCAATCACCCCACAGAAAAATGGAATTGCTGAAAGAAAGAATAGAACTTTGCAAGAAATGGCTAGGGTCATGTTAAGTTCTAAAAACCTGTCCAAAAAGTTTTGGGCAGAAGCTTTAAACACTGCTTGTCACATTGGCAATAGGGTATTTTTAAGGATTGGTAGCACTGTCACTCCTTACCAAATCCTCCTTGGAAAGAAACCAACTGTGAAATATTTTCATGTGTTTGGATGTGTTTGCTACATTCTCAATGATAGAGAATACTTGTCCAAGTTTGATTCAAAGAGTGACAAAGCAATTTTCATGGGCTATTCCACTAATAGTAGAGCTTACAGAGTTTTCAATCTCAAAACTAAGACCATTATGGAATCTGCTAATGTTAAATTTGATGACTCACTTGATCTTAACCTCAAGACTGCTGAGGATGATGTTTCAGGTTGTTTGCTGGACTGGAAGGATGAAGAAACAGGTGCTGAAAAATCAAAAGAAGCTTCCAGTGCTGATAAACATGTTGAACCTGATAAGGATGTAACCAAGGATGTGAACACATCTGCCTCCACATCTGAACCCACATCTGCTCCCACATCCACTCAAACTCCTGTAACTGAGGACAGTTCCTCTGATTCTGATCAGGATGATGCTCCAGAAGGTAATGTGAATGGGTGTGTGGATAGATCAAAGGATATTCCTTCTAAAATCCAGAAAAACCACCCCACTTCACAAGTTGTGGGAGATGTGCATGCTCAAGTGAGAACTAGACAAAAGGACAAAGTTGATTATAGAAAGATGGCTGGTTTATGGAGTTGCTCCTCAGCATACTCCCAGGTAAGTTTCTGTTGTTTTGTTTCAAAAATTGAACCTAAGAATGTTGCTGAAGCATTGAAAGATGCTGACTGGATTATGGCTATGCAAGATGAATTAATTCAATTTGAAAAGAATGAGGTGTGGACTCTTGTTCCTAGGCCCTCACATGGTAATGTCATAGGAACCAAATGGATTTTCAAGAACAAGACTGATGAACAAGGTGTGATCACTAGAAATAAAGCTAGGTTAGTTGCTCAAGGTTATACTCAAATAGAGGGAATTGATTTTGAGGAGACATTTGCTCCTGTTGCAAGAATTGAGTCTATTAGGCTTTTGTTAGCCATTGCTTGTTACCTCAAGATTACTCTTCATCAAATGGATGTTAAGAGTGCTTTTCTAAATGGGATATTAAATGAGGAAGCCTATGTTGAACAACCTAAAGGCTTTGTGGACTCCAAGTATCCTAACCATGTGTATAAGCTGAAGAAAGCCCTGTATGGGCTAAAACAAGCTCCTAGAGCTTGGTATGGTAGGTTGACTGACCATTTGCTTCAACTAGGATTCAAGAGAGGTGAGGTTGACAAAACCTTGTTTGTGAGGAAAAATAAAAAGGAGATTCTTGTGGCACAAATCTATGTAGATGATATTGTGTTTGGGTCAAATTCTGACCCTATGCTAGCTGAATTTGTGGACAGCATGACTTCCACATTTGAGATGAGTATGGTAGGTGAGTTGAACTTTTTCTTAGGCTTACAGATTAAGCAATTCAAAGATGGCATGTTCATCTCACAGTCTAAGTATGCCAAGAATCTTGTGAAAAAGTTTGAGCTTGAACACTCTTCACATCAAAGAACCCCAATGGGATCTTCCCAAAAGCTAAGTCATGATTCTGGTGGTGAGAGTGTTGATCAAACACTGTACAGAAGCATGATAGGAAGTCTACTGTACCTCACTGCAAGTAGACCTGACATTATGTACAGTGTGTGTCTCTGTGCTAGATACCAAGCCAACCCCAAAGTGTCCCATCTTAAAGCCTTGAAAAGAATCATTAGGTATGTGAGTGGGACTGTGAACCTAGGTCTGCATTACTCTAAAGAAACAAACACCAATTTGGTTGGGTACACTGATTCTGATTGGGCTGGAAATAGTGATGATAGAAAGAGTACCACAGGTGGATGTTTCTACCTAGGAAATAACCTTGTGTCTTGGTATAGTAGAAAGCAAAATTGTGTGTCCTTATCCACTGCTGAGGCTGAATATGTTGCCCTTGGGAGTTGCTGCACACAATTACTTTGGATGAATCAAATGTTGAAAGATTATGGATTAAATAGCAAAGTTTTGACTGCTTTTTGTGATAACAAAAGTGCCTTGGACATATCTAAAAATCCTGTCCAACATTCTAGAACAAAGCACATTGATATTAGACATCATTTCATTAGAGATCTTGTAGAACAAAAAACTGTGTGTCTGGAATTTGTTGGGACTGAAAATCAATTGGCTGATATATTTACAAAGGCATTAGATTTGGAGAGATTTTCCTCCTTGAGGAAGTCTCTTGGCTTGTGTGATATCTAAGGTTGTGAGACCAAATGTGTCTCACATCCTCTAACACATCTGTATATTAGATTAACCGGAAAAAAAAAATTATAAAAATAAAAATTCAAAAAATATCATGCATTAGCACGAAATTTCTCAGTGTGGTCACTTGTGAGTCTTCATCTTTGACATTGTTTTTGATCACTTAATTGTGAGCACTTCCTGTTCATGTCATCTTTTGATGACTTGATATAACCTTCCTAGGTATCTCACAGTGGGTGCTATAAAAAGAAAAAAATATTTGTGAGAAACAGCTGCTTCACCCTTAGTATGAAGCCAGACCATTGTGATCAAGTGATTTTCATAAGAAAACTTGAAGTCAAACTTGATAAGATCATTGGGAAAAAGGGCTATCTTTGGGAACAAGTAAAGTGAAAGCTACTCACAATGCAAAAATCCACAACAAAAAATTGGTGGATGCATCCTAGAGGCTGTGCAGATTGGATTATTGCTCATTGATTTTTTGTGATCTAAATGTGTCCCCATATGTGACTCACATCCTATGCCACATCCATAAGCTGAGAATATTTCCATCACCTGTGTGTTTGCATCATGCTAAGCATACTGCATTTTTTAGGACATATAGGAGCTTTGTAAATATACTAGTTAATTAATTTTCTTTCTTAATTCATTCTTTGATTTTATAGGTTTTTGATCTCCAATATCTTTCATGAAAGAAAAAGGTGTGTATCAATCCTTGTTTGAAAAGGTTGGAAAATTCTTGGGATTCTGTTTTTAAAATAAAGATATGGCTGAGATATTTTTTGTTTCCATAAAAATCTAACAAAATCTTGTTTTATTTTAATCCCCTATTTCTTAGAAGGTGGTTGTGTGTGGTAACCTCAAAGGGTTCTAGCCGTTGGAGGACTCCTAAGGAATATAGGTTGTGTGAGACCTTTTAGGAAAAGGATTTCCAAATTTCAGTTGGAAAGGGGGAGCTGTGAGTATTTAAGATACCTCACATCCGTCCCATCCCCCATAAACCCTTTGCAAAAACCCTTTGTTCTTCCCTCGGTGTATCTCTCCTTCACAACCCTGCAATTAATTCCACCTTACTGTTCAACCTAACCAACTTTTGCAAGATTAATGGCTGATCATTCCAATATTCGAGAAGAGGATGTTCTCGACATTGCCCCAATCTCTGTAGCTAAAGGCGAGTCTTCCATTGTCTTAAACCCTGTTATTTCAAAATTCCTTGCTGATTTCTCTTCCCCACCTTCGTCTGATCCTATCATGGAAGCTCCATCTTCGAAATCCCCTACATTGGAACCCATGTCTGTTCCAACCGTCTCTGCAAACCCTAAGGCTCCAACTTCTCCGGTGATTCCACCATCAGTTGTCGCCCCTGCTCCTCCCTCTGTAGAACCTTCTTCAACCAAGAAGAGGAAGCTTTTCCAAGCAAAACCCCTGAAGCCTGCTGCAACGCCTGTGCCCCAACGTAATCTTCGTCGTTCCCATAGGGTTCGTAAGTTGTCAGAATCTGACAAGGCCAAGAACTTAAAGAAACCTGGCGGGAAGCCCTCTACTGCCATTGCACTTGAAGAAGATGATGAAGAAGAAGAGGTAATTGCTCCTCTTGTTAGGACTAGGGCTCAATCTTCAATTCCTCCTCCCTTAGTTGTTGATCCTGTTCCTATTATTACCCCTTCTGATAATATTCCCCATGTTGAACCCATTATTCCTGTTGAGACTGTTCCCCATGCTGAGTCTGTAGATCCTGTTGCTCCATCACCCTCTCCCATAGTGTCATCTGATCCCATTATCCCTATTACCACTCCTACTATTGATGTTTCACCTCCTGTGGATAATGTTTCTGTCCCTGTTGTTGATCCTTCTGACCCTGTGGTTTCAAGTCCTGTTGAGGATCTTATTTCTTTTAATGATGAAGAACCCTTAGCAAATATTTTAATGGATTTGAGGGGAAAGAAAAAGGTGGCTGCTACTGATTTAGAGCCCATTGATGATGAATCTGATTCAAGCTCTGACAGTGATGATACTGCATCTGATGAGAATTACAAGCTAGGGAGAGAAGAGCTTGATCAAGAGAAAGAGGACCAAGATTTAGACTCCTCTCCTGATGATGACACTGAGATTGAATCCATCAAAGTTCCATTCCCTTCAAAAGATGTGTCAGAGGATGTGCACACATCCAGACGCACATCTACAAGGAAGAAAGCTGACAAGGGTATGTCTTCTACTCTTACCATTGCTCCTACCCCAAAACCCTTTTCCAAGAAATTCTTGACTAAAAAGGCATCTGATAGGTTTGGCCTAATTTCCTCTAAAGCTTTTATTGTGGAAATGAAAAGGGATAGGGAAACCTTTGTTAAGCTTGGTATGGATAAATTTTTTGAGGAAAGAGGTCTGTTTTTAACTGTGGATCATCCCCTACCTTTCTACCCTAAGATGGTGTATGAATTTTATGCCAATTTGACTAAGGGATTAGATAAAAGTTACTCCTCTCCTCCTTCTGTCTATGTTAGAGGAGTGTTTGTCCCTTTTTCCCCATCTGTCATAAATGATTTGCTTGGTTTGAATGATAACTTGGATGAGTTAATTACCATTGATGATGATGAACTTGTGACTGCTATCACCCATGGAAAGGTGACCTCTTGGCCTGTGAAGCCAAAGGATTTGGGTAGTGGATCTTTATCTTCTCTCTACTGTTTTCTCCATTATATTCTTGTTGCCAATCTTTGCCCCTCAAATAACAAAACTTCTGTTACTAGGGTGCAAGCTCTCCTTCTTTATAGATTGGGCATTAAGAGGCATATTAATTTTGGTGATTTCATCTTTAGGAAGATCTGTGACTATGGAGAGTCACCATCTAAAAAATGGTCTTTACCCTATCCTTCCTTGATCTCTCAAATCCTTATTGCCAATGGAGTTAAACCTGAGAAAGGAGAAGAAAAGGTTGAAAATTTTGCTCTGTTTAAGGAATCCAAAACCCTGCTTGACCCTAAGCAAAGACATGTGGATCTCCCTTTGGGTACTGTTCCTGAGCTTGGTATGCCAGATGTGGACACATCTGAAGCCACATCTGAAGATAACTTTGTTGCTCAAATGAAGGACTTAGATGCTGCAATTATAGATGCTGAATCTCAAGATCAAGCCTCCATTGCCCATGCCAATAATCTCAAGGCTCTTAGAGATAATCTCCTTCGATGGCATGCTAAACTTTCTAGTCAAAAAGGGGGAGAATCAAGCTCTGGAAATGGAAAATGGGATCTTTCTTTGTTCTTCTTTATTCTTTGCTAAAGTGTGGTACAGTTTTAAATGGAGACATTTCGAACTTTAATTTAGGGGGAGAAATTTTTTTTGGTTGTTTTGATGTTTTGATGATGGTTGTTAAAACAATTTTTAATTCCTGTTTTAGTTTTTAAACAATGGTTTGTAATAGCTTTAATTAGGATGTTTGCTGAATGGTTGCTTTAGTTTTTTAATGAACTGCTGTTTTTCTGCTCTAACTATGCTTGTGCAGTTTTTTATGTGTGGATGTGTATACACATCTGGACACACATCCATTCAGGGGGAGTTATGTTTTTCTATATTCTGTGGTCATAAAAATGTGATTGTTATAAATCTTTGGTTTTGACCAGAAAGTCCAAAATAGGGGGAGATTGAAACCGTGAGTTTTCGGGAACATATTTATGTTTCCTTATTTCATTATACTTCTATTATGGTAAGAAGATTTTGGGACTTTCATGGAGATTTATAAGTTTCCTACTTTGACTAGGAATTGTAAATATAGTAAATATCTTTTATTTATGTACATAGTTTCATATTAGGACTAACCTACTAATATTTGATTTCTTTGTGAGTGTGTTTATGTTTTCATATAGGAAAAGGAATCTCACAAAGGAAGAGGTCGATTGCATGAAGATCTTCTCTATGGTGCAATATAAATACAAGACAATCAGCACATGAGAAGCTACGGAATTTTAGAGAGAAAATTACATACTCTTCATTGTATTCGACATTATTGTTTTAGGTTGTGAGTGAAGGTTGTGCCTTACATCCGTAACTCACATCTAGGTTTTCATAGAGTTCTCTTGTTTTACTTCTGACTAGAATAGATCCTACTTGGGAAAGGGGAGTTGTTCTTGTCGTAGAAGGTGATTAGAACTCGTTTAGTATTTTCATATTTTAGTTTTTCACTTATTTGTTTTTGTAAGAAACAAAAGTTTTTATAGTGAAAAGTTTTTGGGCGTAAGCCTAGTTTGCTGATCACATTGATCAGTAAGCGTAAATAACTCTTGAGTTATTGCATTTAATTTGCTTTTAATTATTTTATTCCGCTGCATTATCTGTGGATGTGTGGACAGTTGTGAGACACATCTGTACTCACATCCGTTGTCTGTTGTGTGATTGAAGCTACCTAGCTACACGAAACTTTCAAGTTTCTTCTTCTTCAGTTTCATTATCCGTTCCTGAAAAGGGTTCTTCTTTACTAGAGTATTCATTTTCTGTAGTTGTTGCTTCAAGATTGTATATTTGAGATTCTTCTATTTGGGATATTATTTGATCTATTTCTTTTATGTTAAGGTTATTGCAAATTTGCTTTATTTGTTTTCTTGCTGGGCAGTTTCTGGCAATATGTCCTTGCTTTCTGCATAAGAAACATCTAATTTCTTTGTTATGGGTATTAGAGTGTTTATTTTTTTATTTCATTTCCTAGTAGTTTATCCCACCAGGTGCGTAATTGTCCAGTGAAACCTAGGATTATATTTTCTACAGCTTGTCTTTCCGTAATGTTTTGTGTTTTGTAAATATTGCCTACAATTATCATTTCTTTTGTTTTATTGATTATTTCCATTTCACTTAATCCATCGATATTCCATTCGTATATGTTTTTTGCGTTGTATGATTTTTGTTGATCTCCTATTATTTGTAAATCTTCTGCTTCTTTTCTATAATTAGGAAAAGTTCTTATGGCTTGTATAGGTATCATTTTGTGTTGATTTTTATTATTGGTGGTGGCATATTCATTATCTTCAGAAGATAGGATTGATTCTGATTCTGAGGATTCTTCATTATGTTCAGTTAGTACTCTGATGTTTTGGCTTGTACTTGTTTCTTCTTTTACTTGTATATAGGTTTTTATATTTTCCATTAAGTCGTTTAAGGGATTATGTAATGTTGGTCTAGCTCCTGATACTCTAAATGGATTTTTTGCAGGTGGTATTTGCTTTACGTATTTCATTGGTTCTTCTTCTTTTCTATTTGATGGTGTTTTATTGTATAATTCTGAGTATTCTGTATATCTTTGTGATATAATTCCTGTTTCTGGTTGTTTATTAACGGGTGTAGGAAAGTCTGTTAAATTGAGGTCTTGTACTTCTCTTTTTGTTTCTATTACTCCAGTTGTGACATTGTCTATTTTTTCTTCTACTCTGTCTAATTGTTGTCCAATTGTAAATAAGGATAAATTTGTCCAGTTATTTTGTAAATGTAAATCTTTGGTTAACTTTTCTTCTATTTGGTCCGGGTGAACTATTGGTAATATTCCATGGCTTATTCCATTTTTTCCAAAATAAGCTGGTTCTAAAGGGGTTTTTTCTCCTTTGTAATACTCATGGCTTGGTAATTGGTTTGGAGTTATTTTATACCATTTTCTAATTTTTTGAGTTATTGGGGTTATTTTATATAAATATTCGTCATTTAGGAAGCCAAAGAATGGTATATGCATTTCTTGTATTTTACAAAATTCATAATATGTTTCTTTAATTATTTTTTGTTCTTTTTCATCGTATGTTTTGAAGAATAATTCTCTATTTTCTTTATTTTCTTCGCTTTGGAAATCTTTTCTTAAAACTTTTTTGTCTAGCTTGAATTCATTTTTTATCATGTTTATTGAAAAATTACTATCTTCATACGGATGGGTAAAGTTTCCATTTCTTTTTAAACCAATATTGTTCGTCTCATATTGGTTTTCTGTTTCAATTTCTGATTCAAGAATTGGTTGGTTATTTTGTGGATTATTTCCTTGCTGAAATTCATATCTTCCTGAGGTGGATCTTCTGGCTGGCATATTAAAATTAAGATTTTTATTTCTGTTTAAAGATTGTGTTCTTTTGAATTTTAAGTCAATGAGCCGTCTTCATATTGTGTAACTTGTTCTAATTCACTTGTTTGCTTATTTTTTGCACTTGTGTCTGGTACAGTTTTGGACGGGTAAGTCCATTTTTCTGGTAGAGTTATTTCATTCCATTTAATGGTTTTTGGAATGGTTATATTAGCTTTTGTATGGTCAATTTTCCAAAAGACCGTTTCTCCGGTTGTCTTATTTTTATTAAAAGCATTCGGACAAAGTCCAGTGTTCATTAATTTGAAATGTAATCTGTAAAATATTTCATATATGTGGGAACCCATTTGCATATGATAATTATGAGTTAAGATGTCTAAGGTTAAAATTTTCATTATATGGGGATCTGTTAGAGATATGGTAAAGTTGGGATAAGTGTTGAAATGTATTGGTCCGTTTGTTAAGCTGGTTTCAATTGCTCCTATTAAAGAGTCTACATAGTTTAGATGTCTTGCGTCTCTTAAAGCTATTTGTATACTTGTGTCTAATCCTTCCATTGTTAAAGGTTTAATTGCTACTTGAACTAGTCCTATATGTAAAAATCTGTATCCTTGAGATATATATATATTTTTATTGAGGATTTTGAAAATAAGCTCATTGTTTGATTATTGGAATATAAGGGAATAACTTTTTCTTTTGTTTTTATGGCTAATCTGGACTTAAAGTCGAATATGCCTTTGTCTTTGTAAATTTCAGAAGTTGATATTGAGGGCGGTTTCCAATTGGTTAGAAATTGAGTATCCCAAGATATTTCTTTAGACAATATACTTTTATTATTTCTATCTTCGTCATTCTCAGTTTGTATATTATAATCAGTCATTTGATTATTGTGATGTCGAAGAGACCTTCTATTCGTAAAATTTCCTAACCAACTCATTATTTATTTTATGTCTTGCCTCGGATACACTTCCTTACCTATCGGATGCACGACTTACACTCCCAATTGCGTGACTTAGACCTAGGTGACACACCGACTCGGGACAAATAAATAAGATGAGCTAATTAGTTAATTTTCTTGAATAACCAGGCTCTGATACCAAAATAAGCAAAGGATCGATTAAAAATTACTACTAAGCATGAGAATATAGAAGATGAAGTAATAAACGTACAGAAATCTAAAGGAAAATCTAAGTAATTCAAATTGCTACAGTAAAATAGTAAATTTGACTTTTTTCTAATAGTAAAATTGACTTTTTAATTCTAAGGTACGTGGTCATTGTTCTACCCGCCACACAGTATAAATTTTGAATATTATACTGCTGCGATGAGTGATGATAAAAACATCAGCTCTAAAAGTGTCTCGACGACACCTGACGCTGGCTGGTTTTCGGTACCGATATACCTTATAAATTTAACAAGTCTTTTATACTAAAAGAAAGCATAAAGGAAAATAAAGAACAAAGAAAGTAAGAACAACTTACTTATTTATTGATACAGAACTTTGTAATTTACAAGGGATGATACAGTGGATGGTTGTGTATAGTCGATGGTTCCGTGGAAGGGAATATCTAGAGAGAGAATGAAAACTTAAAAGAAAAACCTGCCTTCTCAAATGAGGAGGGCACCTTATTTATAATACAAAGGGAAGTAGTGGATCGCGCCACATGTGCGGTGCGCATTTGTCCTCCTAGGAGGGATCCACAACTTTTGACTAACACACAAATTTATAAAAGCGAATTAACATCCACTGAGAAAGTGGATGTGTACTGGCTTCGTGGGCGGCTGCTTTTCTGTTTTCATTTTTCTTTTTCTTTGTCTCCCATTAGTGGTTGTCTGGCTGCTGAACTGTATATGCTTTTGTCTCTTTTATCTCATAAGTCTTCCAATTGAACCTGAGTGAACATGTCGTCATTTGGCAGGGCTTCATCAGGTATTGTTGAAGATGTGCTCCCTTCATCACTTAATTGGGCCATGAGTTTGTCAAGATCTCCTAGGCTTGTGCAATGGGCCATTTGGACCATGATTTGTTGTTTTTTCCTTAGGAATTCTTCATTTTGTTGGGGTTGTTTGGGTGGAATGCTTTTGCAGAATTGGGGTTTTTGTGCAAAGTATTTGGACACTGCTTCTGGGCCACAGTCCGATAAGGGCGTTTTGTCCCACCATTTGATTTTGTGTTTTCTGACCAGAGTCGGGAGAATTGTTTTGTGTGTGCATTCACACTTTTGAAGTTTTGGGCCACCCATTTGTAATCTTATTTGTACACACTCACACATTTGTTCCTCTTTTAGGTCAAATTCGATCATAAAGATCCAAGGGACTTGGAAGTTATGACAAAATTGGGCCCAAATGGGAGATTGCTCAATTTCCTCCGGGAAAGAAATTTGTTTGGCCCATAAGTCAAAGGCCTTTTGTACAGAAGGTGGAACAATTTGTTTATCCAGTCCGAATTTAGTCCACCAGAGGTTGAACCAATAAGGAGTTGGGTAAGGAAAATCTTGAGAAAAGTAGAAGAAATAGGAGAGGGAAAATGATTTGTTTTGTTTCAAAAATGCCCGGGACCAGGCATTAATATAATCCCAATAATTGAAACGGGCCATATTGTTTGGGAGAGGTAAGTCTTTTGCCTCACTGGGCTTCTGTCCCCAATCAGAGATGGTTAAAAATCTTAGAATTCTTACTTTGCAATATCTAATTTTGGAGAGGTCCAAATGATCAGTAGAGTATATGAAAGTGGTTGACTTTGTTTTGGTTAAAATGTTTTCGTAATAGAATTGTGATTTTGAGAAATTATCAGGCAAATAATTGTGGGAACTAGGAAGGAGAAATTCAGATATTTGGTAGGGATGCCATTTTGTGTTTGATTCAAAGAATTCCGGTTCTATTATACAAACGAAGTCCGAATGGTTTTTGTAGAAATAGGAAGTGATTATTAGTCCGGTATCAACATGGGATTTTGTCCAGTACTTCCTACATGATCATTTTTAATACATTTTATAATTCTTTTTAGTGCAGATATATTTGCATTAATAGAGAGTTTGTACTTATGAGCAAAGTCATATTCTAAAAGTTCTTCTAGATCAAAAATGTGATATCTGAGTTCTGTCGTTTTACTAATTGGTATTTTTGTACAGATGTTTTTGCTTTCTTTTAATAATACTTCAGTTTTCAGGAAACAATGGTTTAAGTAGTTCATATCATTTAAATATATAAGTTGGCCATTAATCTTCATGGACCATCCTACAGGTTTTTGTTGGTTTTGAGCCATATTGATAGTTTCTTGATAAAACTTTTCTCTTGGTGATAGGGTTTGTTGCGATTGAGATTGTGAAGTAGAGCATTGTTTATTATTCATTTTTTCCTTGCAAGAATTCTCTTGTTAAGAAGTCTGGGACGAAATTGTCTTTTCCTGCAATGTGAATTATTTCAAAGTCAAAGATTGATAATAGGGCTTGCCATCTGGCAAAAATTTGTTTTGCAGCTAAATTTTTTACATCTTTTTGTAAAACCTCTTTTGCGGCTTTGCAATCTACTTTTACTGTGAATTTTTGATTTAATAAGTCATCTTGAAACTTTGTTATACATAGAACTATTGAAAGAATTTCCTTTTTTATTGTTGAATATTTGGATTGGGTTGCATTCCATATTCCTGAGTAGTATCTAATTATATGAGTTTTCCCGTTGATTTCTTTGGTTAATATTCCTCCATATCCTATTTCTGAAGCATCTGTAGAAACTGTTTTTGGTGCTTTTGGATCACATATGGTTAGACAGGGTAATTGTTTTACATATATCTTAATTTGTTTAATGATTTTTGTATGTTCTGTTGTCCATGGTTTTGGGTTCTTTCTTAATCTATCATAAAGGGGCTTGCAAATATGTCTTATTTTTGGAAGAAAATCAGCTATATAATTTAAGGATTCTAAAAATCTTTGTAATTGAGTTTTGTCTTTTATTTCATCGGGGAATTTTTTCGCAAAGTCTATAGATCTTTGGATAGGTATAATAGTGTTGTTAGTTATCTCGTGTCCTAAGAATCTTATTTTTGTTTGATATAATTTTATTTTGGCTTTTGATAAAACTAAACCATTTTTTATCATTATTTTGTAAAATATGTTTAAGTGTTTTTCATGTTGTTCTAAATTTTTGCTAAAGATTAGAACATCATCTATATAGACTATAATAAATGTGTATGGGGTGAATATTTCATTCATAATTTTTTGGAATTCACTTGGTGCATATTTTAATCCAAATGGCATAACACTCCATTCATATTGTCCAAAGGGTACTGTAAAAGCAGTCTTATATATGTCTTGTTCTGCTATTTGTATTTGCCAAAATCCTGATTTCATATCAAATTTTGAGAAGATGGATGCATTGTGAAGTCGTTTTAATAGGTCTTGTTTATTAGGGATTGGATATCTGATCCATTTGAGGGCTGTGTTTAAAGGTTAATAATTAATTACTAATCTCGGTGCTCCTCTTTCTATTTCAGCATTTTTTGTTACATAGAAGGCCGAGCATGACCATGGTGATTTACTCTTTCTTATTAATTTTTTATCTAATAAATCTTTTATTTCTTTTTTACAGTATTCTAATAATTCTTGGTTCATTTGAATTGGTCTTTCTTTTGTTGGAATCATTTTCTCATTAAATTCTTTTTCATAGGGTAAGGTTATAACGTGTTTCTTTCTTTCCCAAAATGCTGTAGGGAGATCAGAACATAGGTTTTTTTCAAATTTTTCTAAAATTTTCTCATCTGTCTTCTTATGTTCTTGCAGTTGTAGTTTTTCTTCCAATTTTGTATTATGTAAATCTTCCTTTAAGAATTCAATCACTACAAGAAAACTGACAGATACCGACGGAAATTAGTGACGGAAATAAATCTGTCACTAATACCGACGGAGTAGCGACGAAATAGCAACGACCTGGGGTGAAAAACAAAAAACGAAATTAGGACGAGATTACCGACGGATTTAGTGACGGATATGCCGACGGATTCCATTTCGTCTCTAATCCGTCACCATTTTGGCGACAAAAATTTGCGCACTTTTTTACCGACGAATTTGTGACGGAATGGCGACGGATATTTTTACTGACGGATTTGAGTCGTTGCTAAATAATTTAAAACAAATATTAAATTTATATTTTAGGTTAGCGACGGATTAGTGACGGATTTAATTACCGACGGATTAAAATCCGTCGGTAAATTAATTACATATTATTACTGATGGATTTGAGTCGTTGCTAAATTATTTAAAATAAACATTAAATTTATATTTTAGGTTAGTGACGGATTAGTGACGGAATTAATTACCGATGGATTTGAGTCGTTGCTAAATTATTTAAAATCAACCATTGAGAAAATCAACTGAGGGATTTTCACGTTTTATATGACGAGGATCACGGACTATCTCTATAGTAAGGATCTTCATCTTGCCTTAAGAAAGAAACCTACAACCATGTCAAAGGGAGATTGGGAGACGCTAAATCGAAAGACGATAGGTGTGAGTGAGATGCATATTGAATGATGAGATCGCACAAAAGACGTTGTAGACTAAGACAACGATGGAGATGCTATAACTTATGTCCGATATATGTATGAGAAACCTTCCAACATCAATAAGGTTCACTTAATTAGGAGGATGTTCAACCTGAAGATGTCGGAGGGTATAACGACAGCAGCTCATATCGGCAGTTTCAAAGGTATGGTGGACCAATTGAGAACCGTCGGTATAACCTTTACCGACGAGGTACATGATGTGATATTAATTTCATCGTTGCCCGAAAGTTGGGATCCGATTGTCATGGCGCCAAGTGCGTCAACAAACGAGGCACCGTTGAAGTACTCGCAAGTCAGAGATTTCGTCCTTGGCATGGAGTTGCTAAGGAAGGGGAAGGGAGAGACTTCAATACAAGCACTAAGGGTGGGAGTGGTAAAGGGAGGAGGGGAGGACCGAGATCTAAGAAGCATCCGGTCAAGTGCTACAAGTGTGGAGCTAAGGTTCATACCAGTTATGATTGCCTGGATAATTCTAACATAGCTGATGGTCACGCAGGACTCGTGGAGGAGTACATTGCATATGCATTGTTCTTGAGAGAAAAGAAGTCGGATGAGGATTGGGTACTAGATTCAGGTGCATCGTTTCATTCATGTAGTGACTTAGATGAGATAGAGCAATACACCTCGGGCGATTTTGGGGTGGTCTATCTTGGAGATGATCAACCTTTAAAGATCATGGGAAAAGAGGATGTACAAATCAAGAAACAAAGTAGGGATGTTTTGGAGTTGCGTGATGTTAGGCACATTCCTAGCATGAAGAGGAGATTGATTTCCGTTAGAAAGTTAGACAATGAAAGGTATGGAGTAATCTTCAATGGTGGGTCATGGAAATCAGAAATGGAGAGGAGGTTGTAGATTTAGGGAGAAAGGAGAAGATGTTGTAAACTACCTTCAACAACATTATTCGCTTGGGTGGGAGCAAGAGGCTAGCCGAGTGGCCTGCTGGTGAAAAAGGGAGAGCCATCAACAAACAACATGTTAGGGGGAGGATGACTCAAAGTTGATCATCGCGGAGAACAAGTCATGTGGAACTAACAAAGAGCGAGGAAAGACCACAAGGATTCAATGCAAGAGACAAAGGGAGATCGTGTTTAATGGAGGGGCATTGCGAGGAAAGTGGGTTTGAAAGGAGAAGGCGATGTTGGACTTGCCTAGAGGAATCAAAGGAGAAATTGGTTCAGAGAGGAAAGAGGAACCCAACATGGAGAGTTTGAAGCATCGCTTGGCTTCAACTCGCCTTAGCACTTAAGCGAGGAGGCTCGGTGATGTCAAGTCAGTATGGGAGTCAAATGTGTTCGGAGGATCATTCCATGGTGGGAGTTGACTGTTAGGGTCTATGGTTATGGTTTTAGTCTCCAGGTGAGAGATTGTTTGGAGTAGAGTCCTAAAACAACAAGGATGGTGGAGGAGAAAAGGAAGCCTAAATCATGAAGGTGTTTGGGTTGAGATCAATTTGCAAATCAAGGATGAAAAGGAAACCGAAATTCGACGGGCGGGGTGACACGACCATGCTAAGGAGGCATACACGGTCGTACCCCTGAAGATCAGTTTCTTGGATTTTTTCGAGCACGACCGTGCACCAAATAGGCACACAACCGTGTCAGTACGTGCATAACACTCAAGCCAGATTTATTTCCTATTTCAACAAGATCTCTTCTATGAATAGATTTAAGACTTTCTTGTACAACTATAAATTCATAGACACGACCTATAACACATTGTAGCACATATTCGAGAGAATAATTAGTTTAATCCTGGCTTGGCATCGCCACCGGACACTTGATTTGTTCAAGGAACCGGGTTAACAATAACTTGTGTTTGCGTGTGTTCTTCCATATATTGGTGTGGGTGTGTTTGATTGTTGTCATTGATTGCGTGAGTATCTCTAAATTTCCTAACAATCAGAGTATATGTGTTACACGTACAGGCCCAACGGCCTACGATATTGCTCTGCGTCATCCGAATAATATGTCCTTTAGAAAACTTCATCTTAGATCCTTGTAGTCTTGTAGGCTTTAAAATGAATTACAGAATGGTCCATGGAAGACCCTAATATGTCTAGGAGTTCTCCAGATTGTAGAAATAGATGATTTCCGCGATGTGGTGCTTATAGCTGGTCGGCCGTTAATTAACGGAATCTCAATGATTGATTGCGGGCGTTGTCAATAACAAAGTTATCAGAAAAAATATTGAGGACCCACATGACAACAAATGTTTTTGATTTTAATATATTGGAGTACATAAATGTTTCTGATGCAAATATTATTTTTGCCCCAGAGGCAATAAAAGAATACTAGTTAATTAAAGTGAAAATCAACCACCACATTTTTCAGGTTTAAAGAACAGGGAATTTTCATTAAGATCGTAGATGAAACGCGTATCCCGTTGCTGCATTGATCCCAAAATGTTAGGCCAATCACTTCGGGCTTCCCGCATATTAAGGCAGAAAGTTTTACCTTCCGGATTGAAACGGTACACACTTGTCACAGGCAAATCAAGTTCAGCAAAGTCATCTAAATGAAACGTAACGGTCTGCAAGTAGTCCATTAGATGTCGAGGGGATAGCAGGTAATAGCGATAGCAGAGATCTGACTCGCCAGAAATTCGAGTGAAGTATCCAGATGAGAGATGCGTCTGAATCTTGGATTTGATTCCAAGGTAAGCGACACTGGTTAAATACGTGAGTGGAGAACCAGTGTCGAGGAGTAAACCCCCGTTACCACCATTAGGATTCGGAGCAAATGTCCCTGGAGGAAGATTAAGGCGCTCTTCTCCAACCGAGATATCAAGTACATTGATAGACCATCCATTAGGATTTCTGTTGTGTTCAATAAAAGGGACCGTTTGAAGATTTCCTTCAGGGATGTTCGGAATATCATCTCCAAACGTGACCAAGTTAACCACACTTGGAGCTGTGTTGACATCAACGAGGCAGTAAGAGAATCGGCCATTTCCGCCATGTTGGCTCAACTGGCTGGGTAAAGAATCTGCGTGCCTACTCATTCCTAAGATTCCAGATATTATAGTGTTGGAAGGTAATCCAAAACCACCTGCCGCCAATGAGCACCCGAAACGTATGTTGGAAGCAGTTTGGGCTGGAATATTATCCAAGGAAGAAAAAGTGTCGTAGGAAGCAATTCCCTTGGTATACGGTCCGACTAAATATGATAATTCGTACAGGCATTGATCTCTGTATATGGTGTAAAAGGGGGCCTTACAGTTGATATCAAAAGAAGACATTTCACGATAGGTGGTGGATAGTTGGGGATTGAACTTGGCTGTTGATTGGGGGAAACATGTGGTGCAAGAAGCACACTGTGTCCACGATTGTAAACCCCCGGTGTCAAATATGAGGAATACTTTCTGGGCTGGGGTTCCTATCCTCATTTCAACCACGATACTTTCTATCTCCTTTGTGAGACGAGGCTGGATCACATCGGTATGAATGGTTTTGTTAGCAGTTGATTTATTAAACGAAGTCCAGTAAGAAGCTCGGGCCTTTGAGGAATGGACATAGGACTTATACCTCTCACGAAAGGTACTATTTCTGTGGGAGGCTCGAATGAGCTTTAGGCTAAAGCCAGCAGGTTTAGAGAAAGCTTTTGGAATGTGAAAGAAGGTTATTAGAAAGAGTAGAAGAATGATTGCAAGTAAGGCTTTGATTCCAGCCATGTTTGGGGGATGAATGGTTCATTAAGTCACCTCTCCTTTATATATTCTTTTGGGAGAGGACGAAAGGACACACTTTTCTCTTAACTCGGATATTGAAAATTTGTTACCGAAGAAATACATCTTTGTCAAAGTAAATTACATAAATAAGTAGAGCATTATGTATATTTGAATTCTAATTCCTAATATTTCATATGATTTTGGAAATATAAAAAAGAAAAAAAAGTCTGACCATGTTAATCAAAGAAGAATATATATATGATCACATATATATATTCATATGTAATACTTATTGCTTCCTAATTAATTATTTTTTACTTTAGATGATTTTGTTCCATAACAATTGAAATCTACGTAATACTATTTTATACCTTATTTATTTACAGAATTTATTTTTATATGTAGTTGAATCTCATTGGTTTGACAAGTTAAATATTGTAAATCTGTTTTAATAAGGCCGCATTTCTAATTTCAGAAAAAATAAAATTCATTTCTCAGATAGACTAAAATTGTATTGTAATTTCAAATATTACGTAAGAATGAAATTATCTTCATCATGTGTTTTTAAATATTTTGGACCAAAACATAAATGTTACTGAACGGAATAAAAGTGACGGGCTAGGCCCAACGAACAGGCCCAATTATTTACATATTATTGCTACCACATTTTCAGTGGGCTAGGCCAAATTATTACCAGGTACATGGCCCAACAGCATGAACAGTCGACCTATCTCATTGTCCGACCTAGTTATCGTCCGACACTACGATCCAGATCTCAATTCGGGCATGACCCGGTCCCATTCATCAGTCAGTTCAACCTAGACCCAATAGGCGACCTCGACCTATCATATTACATGACGACCTACAAAGTCCAGACGTGAATACAACTCTTTCCATAACGGACTCCTTACAAATTAGGAGTTATTCATGGACAAGATCTCTTAAACGTATCTGATCCGAGATTATAGGGATTTAATACAATCCTACCAGAATTATATCTCTCATCACCAACTATAAATATAAGGCAATATCAACCGTTCCAAGGTAATTGCTTTTTGGTTACTTGAGAATGCATTGTTCCATATAACTTATTAGCTCTCTATATACCGTACTTACTCTCACGCCCGAGGGTCTTCGCCGGAGACCATTTCGGCTAGTCGTGGGTTCTGTTTTCAGGTCAGAAGTCAGGAGATTGATTTTGCAGCTGGACGGAGATTGATTACGGCACGATTATTGCAGCATCAGTTTGGTTCCATTGCCGGGAATCGTGCATATTGACCTCGAAATTTCTTACAACCCATCATCATGGTAACTTCTGATGGTCATGTTTCAGAAGCCTCGGACGAACATAATGAGGGAAACACCCGTGCTAACACGGAGGCCGGTGCTAGAAATCGCAATGCTAACATGCCTCCTCCTCCTCCCCCGCTGCATCCGCACGGGAGGGCGACACGTTCGAATAGCGTTGCTGATGGTAGGGGCCTACCAGATAACATGTCTCTCACAGGCAGCCCGACGGAAGTGCTAGACAAAGCGGGAGTGCCAGACAGAATGGCGAGCGACAGATGGTACCTCATATTCGCACCCACATACCGGTTCCACCTGACGACTTTCGTTGTCATCTCAATACGAATAGGGAACAAGAAGTTGAGTCGGATTTGAGGCAACAGAGGGAGGCTGAAAAGAATAGGCATAGGTCGCCTGCTAGAACCGAGTGTAAGTACCCAAATCCGGATCGTCAAAATCCGTTAAAAGTTAACCGGAACCCGTTAAGTTCCCCGTTCTCGAGTCAACGAGACATCCCGGGACTGCCCCGTGCATCCCGACATCAAAGCATACTCAACACACGTTATCCCATGTAAAAGTATGGCTTTCCCCGAAAAACGTACTTTTCGGGGTCTTCCGGGATTAGATTTCCCGTTTTCGAGCGTCTCGACCTTCCGGAGGTCATAACTCCCTCATACGAACTCCGTTTTGGGCCCACCACATATCAAATCGAACGCGAGAACAAGATCTACGCAGGTAACTTGTTCAAATCAGGAAATATAGCCAATTTCAGGAACAGTCCGGCCGGACTCTTTCTGCAGCTTAAATACGTGTCCAAAACGTGTCAAGCTGGCCAAATGACCAAAATACCCCCCAAACTCAGGTATAGTCCGGCCGGACTCTTTTCTCGCAAGGCGTAAAACCATCGAGCTAAGCAACATTGCTTCCTCACTAAGCAAGCAAACTTACTCCCCAAGTTCCTCCCCCCTCCTCCATGATTTTCTCCCTATAAATACTCCCCCCTCCTTCACATTTCAACACCACATTTTCCTCCTCTCCTCCCCCTAGCACAAAACGCTAGTCTTTCTTCTGCTCTTCGGGGGCCCTCGTGCTACTCGTCGGCGGAATTCTCTACTCTTCGGGGGCCCTCGTGCTACTCGTCGGTAGATTCTGATCCTCAAGCTAAACCGACACAAGTCGAAACGCTGCCCAAATTCCTAGGTTTCTAAACACCAAATAAAAGGGGAAACTCTGCCCAAACACTTCCGAAACACCTTGCAAACACCTTTCCGTATCCCGTATACGCCCACCGAGCCAAAGGAGCCGACCCTAGCCATAGGTAGCTCCCTCTCTCACTCTCAAAATGTAGACGCCTCCGTCTAACGGGGTCCGATACGTTTTAGTCCCTGATCCTCTTCTCTTCCCGTAAGAGAAGTAATCTCGGGTTAAAACGGCGTTCCGACCCCGTTCCGTTTACTTTTATGTCATTTACCAATTCCGGATCGTTTGATCCGTCGATCGTCATTTAAATTCCTGTCATTTACAATTCCGGATTGTTTGATCCGTCGAACCTCCTTTACTTTCATGCAACTTTACAATTCCGAGCTGTTTGGCTCGTTGATCGTACTTTACAATTCCGAGTCGTTTGGCTCGTCGATCGTCATTTACAACTCCGAGCCGTTTTGGCTCGTCGATCATACTTTCCAATTCCGGATCGTTTGATTCCGTTGATACCGCAATTTAAATACTGTCATTTACAAAGTCCGACCCGTTTGGATCGTGATAGTATTCAGTTTTCAAAGTCCGAGTCGCAACCCGATTCGTTGATCGCATATCATTTAATACGTTTTTCCCGTAAAATCGTTAACAATGTAATGCCCGGTTCAAAATTAACCGGAGTTCGTCCTTCGAACTCTCTTTCAAAACGCGTGAAATGACGTTTGGCCTCCAAACGCTCATCTTCAAACTAAAATCCGCCATTTGACACTTAAAATCATTTAATACGTATTTTTCCCGTAAAAATCGTTAACAATGTAACGCCGGGTTTAAAAATCGGAGTTCGACCTTTGAACTCCTTTTCAAACTCAAAGTCGACGTTTGCCACGCAAACGCTCATTTCAACTAAAAATCGACGTTTGCCACGCAAACGCTCATTTCCGTCTCAAAACCGACGTTTGTCATTCAAACGCTCGTCTTTTCAAACAAAGTCACCTAATCAACGTTTGACATTCAAACCAAGATTAAGCTTGTCATTCAAGCCCTCATTTCGAAACACACACACACACACGATTTCGAGAAAGGTCGAAAGACTCGTCATACGAGGCGTTTCGGGTGATCTCGTAATACTCTTCCCGAAACGTAACGTGACCTCCGAACCTAACAATCTCTGGTACTAAAAAGCTTTTTACTCGTTTTTGCTACCAATAAAAATGATCCCCTGTTTTCAAAGCCTTTTCCTAAGTTTTTGCTACCAATAAAAACGACACCATTTTCAAAAGCCGTTTCTCAACGTTTGGGCTCAAAATACAAAAACCGCGTGGCGACTCCTCATTTTTCCTTCCCATGAAGCGAGGTCTCAGACACCAACCCCCCGCGAAAGACAACCGCGTTTCGCGTCCGCGCGAAATCCCGGGTAATTTCAGTTGGCGACTCCGCCGGGGACAGAGATACTTTTTTCAAAACTACCGTTGTTTTCTAAAAAGCCTTCCGTGGGTCAAACTTTCGTTTACCCTTCCTCGTTTTCGTGTGTGTGTGTTCCTTTAAACCTCGAACGGTTTTTGTTTCAAAGTCATTACATTGTCAACTTTTCAAAATCTTACCATGTTTGTGCATCCCCATTCATGTTTGATTTTCATGCTGTCTTTTGAACTGTGCATCATAAATTCTTTAAGACACATTCTGAAAAAATCTATGTTTTACTCAGAAAAAGAATTTTAGTGACCGCGCACTTGCTGCCTCGGAACACCGCACTTCACGTGCACTTGCTGCCTCGGTACACTGCACACTACAACCCCTAACCCGGGATGGCCTTATCAGTTGCACCCCGATTGGTCTGCCAGATACCTTTCGGGGGAGCACGGGGTCGTCCCAAACATCCCATCCTAGCCCGTGTAAGCCATGCACTCTTTGTGTCACACTTTGTCCAAGACCCCGGTTGGTTTTTGGCTTAGCTCGTGTCATAAAGCCTAAGTGTATGTTTTTTACGCCGGGCCACGCTCCGAGTCAAGCTCGAGAGTTTGAGACCAAAGGTCGTTCCTGACCCGAAGTCTCGCGCTCTTCAGCCTTGACTTTGACGCGGAGCTCTGCCGAAAAATATACCCGAAGGTTCAATGTGACGCCGTGTCACCAAACCTCGTCGTATGTACTGTGCCAGCCACAACTTGGCCAACGCCAAAAGCTAAGGTCTCTCGCACAAGCGAGTCAGGAGAGGTCATGCCCAAATTTTGGCACGATCCCCGCCTTAACTTAAGGACGTTGACTTCGACTGTGGCCCGTGCGTCACATGTTGGTCCCAAAGGTGGCAACTAGGGTGAAAATACAGCTAGAGGGGGGGTGAATAGCTGTAATAAAATTTTTTGCCCTCTTTTAAAAACTAAACCTCTTGCTTACAAAATCCTCCTGCAGTTGATAACAGACTGCAAGTGATGGTGTAAAATGCACAGCGGAATTATAGAGTGTAAAGCGGTTTTAGAGGCGGTTTGTAAAATGCGGTTTTGCTAGCGGTTTTGGTAAGTGCAGTTTTACAAACACGTGTGGTTTTGACTTTGTTAACTCCAAACACTATTTCACAATAATGGATAACTATATAAAGATCAAACAGAGAAACAGAAAGATAATTAGTAAGCACAAGAAATATAAATGCAGAAATATAAGAACAAGTGATTTGGAGTGGTTCAATCGATAAACGATCTACGTCCACTACCAAGATGGTTAGTCTTGGATTTCTAAGAGAGATTTTATATTAAGTATTTGAGAGATTACAAAGTACAATAAAATCTTTTCTATGAAGAACAAATCCTAGACTATAACCAGTGTATCTCAAATGTATAATCTATGTGATTAAACAAGTGAGGTGTGTGTGAGAACAAGATCAAGGCTCTTTAAATCTGTGAGATGTAGAGCTCAATGATTCTTGAATGTGTTAGGGCTTGATTTCTGGGCTGGGAAATATTTCTTGAAGTATGAAGATGAAGATTCAAAGGGTTGAATAATTGATGGGCAGAGCTTCAGCTTCTATGAACATAGCACTTCTCAATTTTTCAAGCAATCTTCAAATGGTGAAGATTAGGGGTATTTATACCCAAGCATCAAGAAACTAGCCGTTGGATACAGCTGTTGTAAGGACAAGCACTTGATGCAATCCTATTGGTCCACAAAGAACCACTTTTGTCCTTTGGAACAAAGCCGCAGATAAAGCCGATCGTGCTCCACCGCAAGCAATGAGGTTAGGACACATGTCACCTTTTCAAGATCCTTGCAGATCTTCTCTGACATTGAATCACGTGACAAGATTTGGTGGTTGACTTTTGATATTGCTGACGTGGATTCCAACGGATAAAAAGTGGTTCACTTCAAGTAGCCAATCATTGGATGCGGTTGGTGAGGAGCGGTTTGACAAGAGCGGTTTCACCGCCGTTTGAGGATCCTTCAACAGCGGTTGAGATTTGGAACCGCAATGCGGTTGCATGTGCGGTTCAACAAGGCGGTTTGCACACCGGAGTTCGGAGCGGTTCTTAACCAAGAATTCCACTAGGCGGTTTTGAACTTCGAACCGCATATCCTTAGATCCAATGAGTCTTGTGCCGTACTTCAAGCCTAAATTTAACCTATTCTATAAAATGGACTTAGCTAAAAAATTGAAGTCTAAGCTTCATTACATAGGGTCCTAAAGTCCTTAAAATAGACAGGAGGTTATGGTATCAATCAAATCTAATACAAAATAGGAGGGTTAAAACATGCATACCCAACAATCTCCCCCTATTTGATTGATGCCATTACCTACTATAACTAAAGCAAACATTGTACTTGGTAAAAACATGTCCATAAGAATTAACATGGTAATTCATGTCCCAAGTCAATGCACACACTTAGCTTAAGCTATAGATTTCTATACTTTCTAAAAGATAAGAACTTACAATATGGAAAGTTATAGAAATGCATTCAGTACACTTAAAAATATGAGTTTAAGTTCAAAGTGCGGTTTAAACTGAATGTTTAACCTTCATTTCAAAAATATGATTTTAAGTTAGAAAATATTTGAATGAGGTTATAGACCATAAGAGGTTTCATTGTTCTACAAACAAGCAGTTTGATATGAACAAGGTTTTGGAACCAATGATGCATTTTCCATTACTACCAATGCGGTTACACTTACAATGGTAGAGAAGCAAAATACAAAGGTTACAAAAAAAAGAAAGTTGGACAAAAATACATGGAGTGCGGTCCAACAAATCAAAAAGGAGTTCAGCAAAAAGGATAAAAGAAATTACAAAAGAGAAGTCCTATTGCTGACGCGGTCGATGGTGAGGCGGTTGATGATGATGACGCGGTTGCTCTCTTGGTTGATTCACTTCCTGGTTGGGCAACTGCGGTCCTGATGATGGTCTGAAGGCTGAGCTTTCACCTCTGATATTTCTTCTTAAAGCTCTGAGGTCTTCAACCTGCCTTGCAAGAGTGGTTTCAACAGATTTGAGAGCGGATACAGATTCAGCAGCAGCAGTTCCAACAGCATCAACTGATCTTGAGTTGGCATCAACACTGTCCTTGATCTGAGAGGTGAATCCTTCAATGCAGGCCTTCAAGGAATTGTAGAATGTGAAGATCTCATCCTGAATGGCTACTGTTTGAGTAGATAGAGCATCTCTAAGCGGTTCCAGATCAACAAATACATTCAGTTGGACTTCAATTCCTTGATGGAGTTGTCTAGCTTGAGGTTGAAGCCCGCCTTGAGGTTCTCAAATCTGAAGGAGATATCATCATCAAAATTCTTTACTCCGGCCTCCTTGATATCTGCCTCCCACTATGTTGAGGTCAACATTGATTCTTTCTTTGAGGGAGTCCAGCCTCGTAAAAGATTTTGAGCCGCAGTCATCCAAGGCGGTTTGAGTAAGGGCGGCCGAGGTGGATGCTTGCCGCGGTTGGCCGAGGATGGGAATCTTCAAGGGTTTTCATGAAGGATACCAGAGCAGCATTGGTTGAAGAAACAAACTCATCAGATAGCTTGGAAAGCATCTCTTGGAGTTGAGTCTTAGAAACCGCATCACCCATAGCTTTGAGCACTCCTCTTGCTAAATCTTCTTTAAACGCTTGAAAGCACTCAGTAGCTGCGGTTTTGACAGCTTCTGTGGAAACTCTCTCCCCCTTAATGGCATCAATCACTTGGGCTTTCATGATTGCCAGTTCAGTGGCTTGAGAGTCCACTTTGGAAAGAAGGTTGCGGTTGGAGGCTTCAAGGTTGGCATTGGATGCGGTTAAGGCCAGGTTAGATTCAGTGAGTTTAAGCATATGGCCTTGGTTTACAACCAACTGTGATTGAATCAGTTGGAGGGTGGAAAGAATTTGAAGGTAATCAGAAGGGGCGGTTGAAGAAGATGGAATTTGGGTAACTGAGGGAGGCGGTTGAGATTGAGTTGCAGGGGCGGTTTGAGGCAAAGGAGATAGGAGGGTTTGGAATACACAGGTGGCTGGGATAGTGAATTGAAAAGCGGTTGATGGAGGAATAGGTAGTGTTTGGGGTAAAGTGGAAGGTGCGGTTGAAATGGTAGGAATTGGTGCGGTTTGAGTAGGTGCGGTCGAAGGAGGAGGAATGTTTGAAGTAGGAATTCCAGAAGTGATTGGGTTAGAATTGGAGGAGGAACTGGTAGTGTGAACTTCAACAGAGGGGGTTTTCTGTTGAATAGGGGAAGTTTCTAGAATGGGGGAAGTTTGAGGAGGTGGAGGAGTATTGACGCGGTTAGGGGATGGTGTTCTATCACTGTTTAGGTTTGAAATGGAGATGGCTGGAGTGTGATGTGAGTAAGGTGGTGATTGGGCGCGGTTTGAAGTAGGGGACTTGGAGCGGTTGGAATGTTGAGGTGAGGCAGTTGGGGTGTTGGATTGGTTAGAGGAAGAATTTGATTTGGAAGTGGATTGGGATGATGAATGTGAAGAGGATGAAGGGGATGAAGGTGGGGTAGGTTGTTTGTAAACACGGTGCAAAAAGCATTTGGGGCCTTTGGTTGGTGTTCTTTTCTGGGCAATCTGCTTATCCCTTTTTGGTTTCTCCCCCTGAGCGGTTGCAGCTCTTTGCGGTTGAGGAGGAGAAAGCGGTTCAGGAGTTGGGGCTTTGGCAGGGGATTTTTCGGGGGATGGCTAATGGGAATGGATGGGAGATTGAGGAGGGGTTTGAACAAGCGGTTGGGTTTGGGGCGGTTTAGAAGGAGGCGGTTGGGGATCTTTGGATTTTCCTTTTGCTGCTTCCTTCTCAGCCCTTTCTCTCTCAAGTCTCTCAAATTCAGATTTGTAAAAGATTGACAGCTCCTCATCAGTCATCTTGGCCAGATCAATCTGAGTCTGCTTGGCCTTCCTAGCCCTGGCCACTAATGGAGCAATGGCATTATCCTCTTCCTCTTCTTCATCATCCTCATCAATGAGGGACATCTTCTTTTTCTCTTTCTCTTTCCTTGGCTTCTTCTGGCTTGGGCCTGCATCAGCTGAACCACGCGGTTTAGAGGGTGCGGTTGAGGTTGGCTTAGGGAGCGGTTCTGCAGGGGCCTTTCTCTTCCTTGAGGCCTTCTTTATTGCTTTTCCCAGAGCGGTTGAGGCAGTAGCAGGAGTCATCTCAACATAGAGCTCCTTATCCTTAGAGGTATCAGCATCATACAGGGCCTTATAATCATCATTCCCAAAAGAGCGTCTGAATGAGTGCATTGCCTTGAGGCCAAAGGATTCTTCCAATCCCCAGTGGATAGATAATTCTGGGGTGGCAATCCTGAGCTCCTCCAGATGCTGATAGTTCCCAAAGATTGCGGTCAGCACTCTTCCAAAAGGTCTCCACCTTATCTTCTCATTCTTAACCTTCAGCTGATACGCATCTATGCTGCTGGCAATCTCTCTCATCAAGATCTTGGGCCAATGAAGCTTCATGCCGTTGTAGATGGCACAAAGAAGATTGCCATTGATGAGAGGTGAAGTTGTTGTGGTTTCCAGTCTTCCCACAAACTGACTTCCCAACTAGGTAGCACAGGTGGCTCATCAGCTCACCAATATCTCTCTTTGGCTTAGTCTTGTAGTGACCGTAAAGGGAATCCAGGTTCCAGTGAGGGTGGAACAGGTAGCATCCTGGACTTCTTGGGAAACCTCAACCGGAGCACCGACACATGGAAGCCATATGTACTCTGATATCCAAATAGTCAATGGATACTCGAATCCTTCTACAACTCCCACCAAGTTAGGAATCTTGGAACCATCAGAAAGCTCAGTCTCTCCCTTCACAGGCGGTTTCATAAAATTGGTCAATGAAGGAGGGGATGGTATAGGTTTGATTTTTGTTGAATAGGGGAAGGATTCCGAAGCTTGCATCTTCCTCATCATCTCTCTTCCCGAGCATCGGACCGCAACTCGGTTCATTTATCTCCCAACCTGCAGAAATACTTGGTATTCTACAAATAAAACACACAAGTTAGAACACTTTAGGAAAATCACAGTTCTCAAGCGGTTGGTGCACCTATGCGGTTGGCAATAGTGCGGTTTTGGAAATGAGAGTTTCCAACCTCAAGGAAACTGTGAATACAAGTAGGAAAACAAATAAGAAAAATACAAAAGTATATTTACTTAGTACGTGGCATTGTAATCCAAGGTTATCCCACACTGCAAGCGGTGCTTAGAGAGGAAGGTTATGGTGTCCAAATTCTATATACTTAGTAATACTTAAGTAATTTCTAAGCATGCGGTTCAAAAGAATATGCGGTTTTCAGCATGCGGTTTCCAAGAGAGAATATGCGGTTTTGAAATTATAAATTAGTAACTGTAAGTGCGGTTTCAAAACGAATTTCATGCGGTTCTAAAGCATGCGGTTCAAACATGCAACGCATAGTTAAAATTTTCAGAAATTTTGTAAGTATGGAAAAACAAGTTTGAAAATTAGGTCAAACCAAAACATAAGAACTTTTCTGAAAATGGAGATGAACAGTCATATGAATGCATGAAGAACACGAAGAACACCAAGAGCAGAGATTTGAAAAATGTTAACCAAAATGAACAAATAACATGTCAAAATGATCACATTGAGCAGTAGATTAACAATATAACAATAAAAACATCTACTTTACTCAAAATCACCCAGAAAATGCAAAAATACAGAAGTGGGTTTTCGAAACTTAAAGAGTTTAAAAATCAAAATCAGTGCTCAAGATGTTGATTGATCATAAAACAGAGTTTAGAAACTTAATCTATGCATGATTCCGAACAAAACCTCACAGATTTTATCAAAAATAATCAAGAAATGAAACATATATGAACAAAAGTAGGTTAGGGTTGTTCGAAGCTTTTACTTTGTTCAACAATGGCAGAAAACGATAGAACAAGAATGATTTGCAGAAGATTAAAGAGTTTAGGTTTAAGAAATCATACCATGTCTTCAATGGGTTTGGGTGCCATTGAAGAAGAAAGACTTAGAAACTTATGAAGTTTTGAAGGTTAGAGAGAAAGCGAGTTGGTAAGGCGGCCTGAGAGAAGGTACTTTTGCGAGACGGCGGTTGAAAAAGTTTGAACAAAATGGAATGATTTCTATTTATAGGCACGAGAGGAGGGTTAGGCAGTGAAGGGACGGTGTCGGGTAACACCCTTTCGGCTTCATCACATCATCCAATGACGGTGACATGAAGGCCATTTAATGCTAATGTTCCCTTTTCATTAAATGCATTCAAATTTTAAAATTTCGTGGGAAAACATTTGCAAATAAACCCTTAAAAAAATAAGGACTGAAAAAAAAATAAAAGAATTTGAACAGTTTTTTTTTTTTTAAAAATAAATAAATAACTGTAAGTAAAGATAGAAAATACTCCAAGTTGAACTGCGGTTGAGATCCAAGTGGTTGAGCTGCAGCATGCGGTTTGAGTGAAGCGGTTGGCTGCAGTGCGGTTGGATATACTTGCGGTTTGATGCACGCGGTTCAACAGTGGAATTGAAACTATACTTAACACACAAGTTAGTTAATAAAAAGTATGGAATTTATTTAAGTTCAAGCATACCCATTTCTCCTCTAAGGAATGAAAACCTCTTGGAGTCAAGAGCCTTTGTGAGGATGTCAGCAATCTGGTTGTCTGTCCCCACGTACTCTAAATGGATATTCCTCTTCTCCACATGATCTTTGAGGAAATGATACTTGATATCTATATGCTTGGTCTTGGAATGCATGACAGGATTGTTGGAGACTGAAATAGTTGAAGTGTTGTCACACATGATAGGGCAATTCCCTTCATGGATTCCATAGTTTACCAGCTTTGCTTCATCCAAAGGATTTGGCGGCAACAACTACCGGCGGCAATATACTCGGCCTCTGTGGTTGACACCGAAGCTGAAGCTTGCTTCTTGCTGGCCCAAGCAACTAGTCTATTCCCGAGGAAATGACAAGTACCACTAGTGCTTTTCTGTCAATAGTACAAGGCTGCATAATCTGCATCGAATAACCTACAAGATCGAAGTTCGAATCTTTGGAATACCTAAGTCCAAGGTTAGTGGTTCCGAGATAAATAGCGGATTATACGCTTGGCTGCAATAAGATGTGCTTCTCTAGGATGCGCTTGATAGCGAGCACATACACAGACACTAAACATGATATCTGGCCTACTAGCGGTTAAGTAAAGTAATGAGCCGATCATACCTCGATGTAAAGTCTGATCAACTTTCTTACCTTTGAGATCTTTATCTAGCTTATTGCCGGTGGCCATAGGAGTATCATATGCTTTAGCATTTTCTAATCCAAACTTCTTTATCAACTCCTTGGTGTACTTGGCTTGGCTGATGAAGATACCTTCTTCGCATTGCTTGATTTGAAGCCCGAGGAAGAAAGTTAATTCTCCCATCATGCTCATTTCAAACTTGCTTTTCATTAGCTTTTCGAAACGCTTACAAAGCAACTCATTAGTAGAACCAAAAATAATATCATCGACATAAATTTGAACAAGTAAAGTATGCTCATTATATTTGGCAATAAAAAGAGTTGTATCAATTTTACCGCGTTTAAATCCTTTTTCTAGTAAAAATTTAGAAAGAGTCTCATACCATGCCCTCGGAGCTTGCTTAAGTCCATACAAAGCTTTATGGAGTTTGTAGACATGATTGGGAAATTTGGAGTCTTCAAATCCAGGCGGTTGGGCAACATACACGGTCTCTTGCAGTTCGCCGTTGAGGAATGCACTCTTTACGTCCATTTGATATAACTTAAAATGCTTGAAAGAGGCGTAGGCTAAGAAGATTACGATAGCTTCCAATCTTGCAAGCTGGAGCGAAGGTTTCATCATAATCAATTCCTTCTTCTTGCCTATATCCTTGTGCAACCAACCTTGCTTTATTCCTAGTGATGCTTCCATTCTCGTCCATCTTATTCCTAAATACCTACTTAGTTCCTATCACTCCTTGATCATGAGGTCTAGGCACCAAAGTCCAGACCTTGCATCTTTCAAACTGGTTGAGTTCTTCTTGCATAGCAACTGACCCATTGGAATCTTGGAGTGCTTCATCAATCTTCTTGGGTTCAACTTGAGATAAAAGTGAAGTATGCTCGTCATAGTTCGATCTCCTTGTTTGAACACCGGAAAACGAATCACCAATCACATTTGTGAGGGTGGCTAGCGACTTCACGAACCTCTGGGGTAAGTCTTGTTGGGTGAGGTTTCTTGAAGATCTTCAATTGGAACGTCGTTAGATCCTTCGGCGAAGTCATGGAATGTAAGTTGACGAAGAGGTTCTATAAGGCTGGATAGGGAATTCTCAACTTCTTCTTCCCTTGGAGTTGCATCTGGAGTAGGAACTTCAGGTGCGGTTTCAAAAGTGCAGTTTGAGGGAATTTCAGTTGAGGGTGCTGGATTTTGCGGTTGAGGTTCCGGTGCGGTTTGGGATGATTCACCTGGTTCATTATGCTCAACAAAATCATCAGCAACATTTGGAGCCAAATGTGGCTCAAGGAGAGAATGCTCATCAAAAGTAACATGGACAGACTCAACTATTTTTAAACTAGTTTTATTGAAAACACGAAAAGCTTTAGAATGTTTAGCATACCCAACAAAAATACCTTCGTCGGCCTTGGCTCCAAATTTACCTCTATTTTCTCTTCCGTTGTAGAGGACAAAACATTTGCAGCCAAAGATCTTGAAAAATGCAATGTTGGGGGTTTTTCCTCGCCAAAGCTCATAGGGAGTCTTGTTATAGGTTTTGTTGATGAGGGAGCGGTTACGAGTGAAGCATGCGGTATTGATTGCTTCGGCCCAAAAATGCGAGGTAGCTTCGCCGGATATCATTGTCTTTCCGGCCTCAATCAACGTCCTATTCTTCCTTTCCACAACCCCATTTTGTTGTGGAACACCGTGATTGAGAAATTGTGATCAATCCCATGGTCATCACAATCTTGAGCAACACCGTTGTTCTTAAATTCTGTTCCATTATACGATCGAACACTAACGATGTCATCTTCTTTTTGAGTTTGGAGCCGTCTAAAAAGTGCGGTGAGAATCTCATAGCGAGTCATCTTTGGAAATCATCATCTCAACCCACGTATATCTTGAGTAATCATCCACCACCACTAAAGTATATCTATTTCCTCCAATGCTTTGGCGGTGGTTACGGGTCCAAACAAATCTATGTGAAGCGGTTGTAAGCATCTTGAAGTTGATGGAGCGGTCTTGCTTTGGTGAAAGATGACGCGGGACTGCTACAGCCGGGCATGCACCGCATTCTCTGGATGGTGGTCAGCCACTTTGGGTAAACCACGAACGAGGTTTTCCCTACCAATCTTTGCAAGATACTTGAAGTTCAAGTGGCTCAACCTCTTGTGCCATAGCCAACTATTTTCGCTCACATTCTTAGCTACAAAACGGAGATTAGTAATACTACATGCGAAATTTAGATCAATAATGTAAATATTACTCTTACGAATCCTGTGAGTAGGGTGACGCCTTGGAAATGCTATCTTTGATAAAGCAATTTGATTACGTGAAGTTGCAAAGCATTCCTTTGTCGCAAAATTGAGAAATTGAAAGGAGGTTGTGCTTGAGTCCTTCAACAAGAGAAACCTTCTCAATGGTTAGGTTTCCTCTCCTTATAACACCATATCCAATGGTCTTGCCTTTGTTGTTGTCACCAAAGGTTACGGACGGACCACTTGCTTCAATGACATCTTCAAGTAATGATCTATCTCCGGTCATATGTCTTGAGCGGCCCTTTGTCAAGATACCATTCATTATCCTTGGAGTGACCGGCCATGAAGCGAGAGGACACGAAATGTAAACATTAAGAACGAGGTCCCCCTTTATTCCTTGGGTCTGAAGTTAGCAACCCTTTACGACCCACACACCTTGATGAAGGAGGTTTACTCTTCTGGCATTGGATGTGAACCGCAAAAGGCATTCTGCGGCCTTGTGACCTAAACCATCACACACAGAACATTTATAATAGCTACAAGCTTCATGAGGTTTTACTAACTCCTTACTCTTCTTAGGAGTTGCATGCGGTTTGGGACAAGGAAGCGGTTTTGGAGGAGCGATTCCGGCTAAGTGTCAGTGAGATAAAGGGAACAGGCTTTGGTTTGACCACGTATTTCACAGGAACGCTATTCACGCTTTTGAAGGCGGGAGGAGCGGTCGAAGAAGATGCGCGGTCGGACACAGGTTGGAAACACCACCTTTTCCACCGGGAGCGGTTGGAGCGGGTATGCGACCAATTCCATAAGCCATTTCCTCTTGTTGCTTCCACGAGAATTCTTAGGTTTCAACACAGAATTCTTTCCATATTTCTTTCCTTTAGGGTAGACATAATTAATTTGTCGTCCTTTACCCTTTCCTTTAGCATGCTTCCACTTAGGAATTTCTTTAGTTAGTTCTGAAATTTCCTCATCCTTTTCACTCGAGGATGCACACTTCTCCTCTTCCTCAGATCCAAAACCTAGGCCTTCCTTAATTCCAGGAGGAACTTGGGAGTCCATGATTTTATCCTTGGTGGATTGAGACTTGAGCCACGAATCAACAATCTTTTGGAGATCGTTGATTTGGGTTACCAAGTCATCATTCCGGAGTTGAAGTGCAGCAACCTTAGTTTCAAGGATGCAGTTCTGATCAGCAAGAGGAGTCATACTTTTGACTTGGTCCTTAAGATTTGAAATTTCAGACCTCATCACAGTTTTCTCCGTCTTGTACAGATTAAGTTCATCATGAGCTAAGCTTAAGGCTTTCTTAAGATTGGAGAATTGATGGATCACCATTTCAGCTTCCTTGAACATCCTTTCATGTTCCATGGGAGAAACCTCTTCCACCACATTTTTCAAAATTTTCTTCTTTGGAATAGTTTTTGAAGGTGGAGCATTTGTAGGAGGAAAAATGGGACGTGAATACGAACAATTTCCTATCTTAATGCTAGGAGTAAGTTTGATATCATCATCCAATTTAAAATTTGGAAATTTTGTAGAAATCTCCTTTTCTTCCATATCTTGCAACTCGACTGACTCAGAATCTGATTCATCAGAAGCATCTGCAACTAAGCAGAGATTAACCTCTTCGGTTTCATCATCACTTCCATCATCAGAATCTGTTTCAATCCAAGTTGCTAATTCCTTGGAATTCTCTTCCTCCTCAGTAACCATTCCCTTGCGACGAGAAAATTTCGCAGGAGAGGTTTTCTTTTTCATGTATTCATATTTAGGCTGTGGACACTCAGATGCAAAGTGACCAGGTTTTCTACAATTGTAGCAAACTAGATCACTCTTTTTCTTTGTATCTCCAGCCTTAGAAAACGTTGCAGGAGGTTTGCCTTTTGAAAATGATTTTGTGAAAGGTTTTGAGGATTTTCTAAATTTTTGGAATCTTTTCACAAACATGGCAAAATCATCATCCTCCATCTCGATGAGTGATGAGGTTGATATGGAAGGATCAGCGGTTTGGTTGGATGTAGATGGTTTCTCCTCTTGTTCTACTACGGACATGGAGAGCGATTTGGTTTTCCTTCAATCTCTTCAATATGAGTTAATTTTAATTCATAGACTCTAAGATTGGCGTACAAGTTACTTAACGACCAAGTACCCAAAACTTTGGAGTCTTCTAAAGAGGTAGCCTTATTTACCCATTTAGAACCTAAAGCAGATAGGAAAGTCATATTGATTTCCTTATCGGTTAAAGTTTTGCCAAGAGATCTACAAGCATTAACTACCTCAACATATCGGTCGTAGGTTTGACGCAAGGTTTCGTTGGATTTTCTGTTGAAGTTGTTGTATGATCTTTCAACAGCATATAATTTGCTTTCCTTGCATTCGTCATCACCTTCGAGGTAGCTCTCAATGGCATCCCACATCTGCTTTGCAGTTTTGAGGTACATCACTTTCTGTAGAGTTGATACAGGGAGGGTTCAGAAATGATGTGCCTAGCCTTGCTGTCCAAGGCAACCAATCTCTTCTTTTCATCCGACCACTCTTCTTTTGGCTTTTTGACCTCTGGAATTGTTGCACTGGTGGTTGCATCTGTGTTGGCCTTCATTGGAACTAACGGGCCATTGATCACGCACTCCACCAGCATTTCATCTATAGTTTCCAAATGAATAAGCATTCGGCACTTCCAGATGTCAAAGTGGTCTTCGTCCAAGATTGGAATGTGTGAATAGTTAACAGTAGTCATTGTCTTTGTATTTGCCATATCGAATCGGCACACAAGGCATAAGCTTGAAAAACAGTGGTTTTAAAATGTGTTAGCTCTGATACCACTTGTTGGTCCCAAAGGTGGCAACTAGGGTGAAAATACAGCTAGAGGGGGGGTGAATAGCTGTAATAAAATTTTTCGCCCTCTTTTAAAAACTAAACCTCTTGCTTACAAAATCCTCCTGCAGTTGATAACAGACTGCAAGTGATGGTGTAAAATGCACAGCGGAATTATAGAGTGTAAAGCGGTTTTAGAGGCGGTTTGTAAAATGCGGTTTTGCTAGCGGTTTTGGTAAGTGCAGTTTTACAAACACGTGTGGTTTTGACTTTGTTAACTCCAAACACTATTTCACAATAATGGATAACTATATAAAGATCAAATAGAGAAACAGAAAGATAATTAGTAAGCACAAGAAATATAAATGCAGAAATATAAGAACAAGTGATTTGGAGTGGTTCAATCGATAAACGATCTACGTCCACTACCAAGATGGTTAGTCTTGGATTTCTAAGAGAGATTTTATATTAAGTATTTGAGAGATTACAAAGTACAATAAAATCTTTTCTATGAAGAACAAATCCTAGACTATAACCAGTGTATCTCAAATGTATAATCTATGTGATTAAACAAGTGAGGTGTGTGTGTGAGAACAAGATCAAGGCTCTTTAAATCTGTGAGATGTAGAGCTCAATAATTCTTGAATGTGTTAAGGCTTGATTTCTGGGCTAGGAAATATTTCTTGAAGTATGAAGATGAAGATTCAAAGGGTTGAATAATTTAAGGGCGAGCTTCGGCTTCTATGAACACGGCACTTCTCAATTTTTCAAGCAATCTTCAAATGGTGAAGATTAGGGGTATTTATACCCAAGCATCAAGAAACTAGCCGTTGGATACGGCATTTGTTGTAAGGACGGTACTTGATGCAATCCTATTGGTCCACGGCAACCACTTTTGTCCTTTGGAGCAGTGCTGCGAGATAAAGGCGATCGGGCTCATTGCAAGCAACGAGGTTAGGACACCTGTCACCTTTTCAAGATCCTTGCAGATCTTCTCTGACATTGAATCACGTGACAAGATATGGTGGTTGACTTTTGATATTGCTGACGTGGATTCCAACGGATAAAAAGTGGTTCACTTCAAGTAGCCAATCATTGGATGCGGTTGGTGAGGAGCGGTTTGACAAGAGCGGTTTCACCAGCATTTGAGGATCCTTCAATGCGGTTGAGATTTGGAACTGCAATGCGGTTGCATGTGCGGTTCAACAAGGCGGTTTGCACACTGGAGTTCAGGAGCGGTTCTTAACCAAGAATTCCACTAGGCGGTTTTGAACTTCTGAACTGCATATCCTTAGATCCAATGAGTCTTGTGCCAGACTTCAAGCCTAAATTTAACCTATTCAATAAAATGGACTTAGCTAAAAAATTGAAGTCTAAGCTTCATTACATAGGGTCCTAAAGTCCTTAAAATAGACAGGAGGTTATGGTATCAATCAAATCTAATACAAAATAGGAGGGTTAAAACATGCATACCCAACATCACATATGTTGAAAGTTTGCGTGATCAGCTAGCTTTAAGTTCACTTTTTCCTTTGTCGGTGGAACTTGCTTGCCTTATCAGACCTCGCTCGGGATAGTCCGTCCTGAGAAAGATGATCTACAAATGGAAACGAGGGGCTTATAAGCGTAGTGACGAGATCCACTGATTAGAGCTCTAGGATTAGTTGCGAAAAAGAAGACACGCTCTTTTCCAACCATTTAGGACTCTGAGAAAAATGTGTTTTCAGTAAACTTAAACAACAATTGCATGGTCCCATCTCGGGAATCTTTAAAATAGTGACCCTCACGGTCCAACATTCAATCGCGACCTTCCGTGGTCCGATATCTCACATCTCGACCCCTCGCGGTCCAATTCTCAATCGCGACCTTCCGTGGTCCGATATCTCATATCTTGACCCCTCGCGGTCCAACATTCAATCACGACCTTCCGTGGTCCGATATCTCACATCTCGACCCCTCGCGGTCCAACTCTCAATCGCGACCTTCCGTGGTCCGATATCTCGTATCTTGACCCCTCGCGGTCCAACTCTCAAACGCGACCTTCCGTGGTCCGATACCTCATATCCTGACCCCTCGTGGTCCTACTCTCAATCGCGACCTTCCGTGGTCCGATATCTCATATCTTGACCCCTCGCGGTCCAACATTCAATCGCGACCTTCCGTGGTCCGATATCTCACATCTCGACCCCTCGCGGTCCAACTCTCAATCGCGACCTTCCGTGGTCCGATATCTCATATCTTGACCCCTCGCGGTCCAACTCTCAATCGCGACCTTCCGTGGTCCGATATCTCATATCTTGACCCCTCGCGGTCCAACATTCAATCACGACCTTCCGTGGTCCGATATCTCACATCTCGACCCCTCGCGGTCCAACTCTCAATCGCGACCTTCCGTGGTCCGATGTCTCATATCTTGACCCCTCGCGGTCCAACTTTCAATCACGACCTTCCGTGGTCCGATATCTCATATCTCGACCCCTCGTGGTCCAACTCTTAATTGCGACCTTCCGTGGTCCGATATCTCACATCTCGACCCCTCGCGGTCCAACTCTCAATCGTGACCTTTCGTGGTCCGATATCTCACATCTCGACCCCTCGCGGTCCAACTCTCAATCGCGACCTTCTGTGGTCCGATATCTCGTATCTCGACCCCTCGCGGTCCGATCTCCAATCGAGACCCTCACGGTCCGATTTCAAATCTCAAATCTCGACCTTCGCGGTCCAACCCTCAATCGCGACCCTCACGGTCCGATTTCAAATCTCAAATCTCGACCTTCGCGGTCCAACTCTCAATCGCGACCTTCCGTGGTCCGATGTCTCATATCTTGACCCCTCGCGGTCCAACTCTCAATCGCGACCCTCACGGTCCGATTTCAAATCTCATATCTTGACCCCTCGCGGTCCAATCCTCAATCGAGACCCTCACGGTTCAATTTCAAATCTCAAATCGCGACCCTCGTGGTCCAATCGCCAATCGCGACCTTTCTCGATCCGATTTCAAATCTCAAATCGTGACCTTCGCGGTCCAACTCTCAATCGCGACCTTTCTCGGTCCGATATCTCAAGTCTCGACCCCTCGTGGTCCAATCGCCAATCGCGACCTTTCTCGGTCCGATTTCAAATCTCAAATCGTGACCTTCGCGGTCCAATCCTCAATCGCGACCTTCGCGGTCCGATCTCCGATATCTCCAATCGAGACCTTCACGGTCCAATCTCAAGTAGTCGATCCCGACCTTTGCGGTCCGATCTCCGATCTCCAATCGAGACCTTCGTGGTCCGATCTAAAATAGTCGATCCCGACCTTCGCAGTCCGATCTTCGATCTCCAATCGTGACCTTCGCGGTCCGATCTCAAAAGTCGATCCCGACCTTCGCGGTCCAATCAACGATCTCCAATCGAGACCTTCGCGGTCCGATCTCAAATAGTCGATCTCGACCTTCGCGGTTTGATCTCCAATCTCCTATCGAGTCCTTTGCGGTCCGATCTCAAAAGTTAATCTCGACCTTCCCGGTCCGATCTCAGGCAATCCAAGCGAGATCTTCGCGATCCAATCTCAAAAGTTAATCTCGACCTTCGCGGTCCGATCTCAAGCAATCCAAGCGAGACCTTCGTGGTCCGATCTCAAATAGTCGATCCCGACCTTCGCAGTCCGATCTTCGATCTCCAATCGTGACCTTCGCGGTCCGATCTCAAAAGTCGATCCCGACCTTCGCGGTCCAATCAACGATCTCCAATCGAGACCTTCGCGGTCCGATCTCAAATAGTCGATCTCGACCTTCGCGGTCCGATCTCCAATCTCCTATCGAGTCCTTTGCGGTCCGTTCTCAAAAGTTAATCTCGACCTTCGCGGTCCGATCTCAAGCAATCCAAGCGAGACCTTCGCGATCCAATCTCAAAAGTTAATCTCGACCTTCGCGGTCCGATCTCAAGCAATCCAAGCGAGACCTTCGTGGTCCGATCTCAAATAGTCGATCTCGACCTTCGCGGTCCGATCTCCAATCTCCTATTGAGACCTTTGCGGTCCGATCTCAAAAGTTAATCTCGTCCTTCGCGGTCCGATCTCAAGCAATCCAAGCGAGACCTTCGCGATCCAATCTCAAAAGTTAATCTCGACCTTCGCGGTCCGATCTCCAATCTCCTATCGAGACCTTCGCGGTCCGATCTCAAAAGTTAATCCCGACCTTCGCAGTCCGATCTTCGATCTCCAATCGTGACCTTCGCGGTCCGATCTCAAAAGTCGATCCCGACATTCGCGGTCCAATCAACGATCTCCAATCGAGACCTTCGCGGTCCGATCTCAAATAGTCAATCTCGACCTTCGCGGTCCGATCTCCAATCTCCTATCGAGTCCTTTGCGATCCAATCTCAAAAGTTAATCTCGACCTTCGCGGTCCGATCTCAAGCAATCCAAGCGAGACCTTCGCGATCCAATCTCAAAAGTTAATCTCGACCTTCGCGGTCCGATCTCAAGCAATCCAAGCGAGACCTTCGTGGTCCGATCTCAAATAGTCGATCTCGACCTTCGCGGTCCGATCTCCAATCTCCTATCGAGACCTTTGCGGTCCGATCTCAAAAGTTAATCTCGACCTTCGCGGTCCGATCTCAAGCAATCCAAGCGAGACCTTCGCGATCCAATCTCAAAAGTTAATCTCGACCTTCGCGGTCCGATCTCCAATCTCCTATCGAGACCTTCGCGGTCCGATCTCAAAAGTTAATCTCGACCTTCGCGGTCCGATCTCCGATCTCCCATCGAGACCTTCGCGGTCCGATCTCAAATATTCAATCCCGGCCTTTCACGGTCAAAACTTTAAATCTCAACCTTTCACGGTCCAATTTTCGAGCCTTAAAGCCTTGCGCCAAATACCCCTTCCGAAAACTAAGCCATACCTTTAGTTCCATGCAGTGAACAGAGAGTGGTTCAGAATTCCGGGTCAGCGCCTCGCCAGAATTACAGTTACGGCAGTATCAGACAGTTCCTCAGTTTCCTCAATTCCCTCAGCCAGACTTTTCGACATGTCAGACTCACCGAGAAATCGTGACGGGGACGGACCCCCGCCACCGGTAACAGATATGACACCGGAAGAAGCCATCCGGGCCTTTGAGGTTCACAAAAGGCAGAAAGAAGATCAGCAGAATTTCATGGTACAGCTTCTGAGTGAGCGAGGTATAGCAGCTATCCCCTAGCCAGATGCTACTTTCATCCTAATCGAGGACGACGATCCTTCACGATCAACTCCCCAAACCTTCGACCAGGTTCCTCCACCGTCCAGCTACGGGAATCCTTCAAATCAAGGAAACATCCGACCAAGGCTTCATACTGCCACCTCTCAAAGCAACCCTGTCATATACGGCCAAGCCAGTACTACCCCTTTCACTCAATGCAACCAGCGCAGCGCTGGATCCTCTCAAACAGATCCCAATATCTCTCAAAATCCTCCCAGGTTCACTTCCTTCTCTCAATATGCTCAGTCATCAAGTTTCGTCCCCGTGACTTTTCCGAACCATTTCTTCGGACAACTTGTATCTGCTCCAGCCGCTCCATGGCCTCAAATCCCTCCACTTCCACAGGTATCATGGGCACAAACTGATCATTGCCTCGGTCTGCGGTATGGAACTCAGAAGTTAACAGAAGATGGAAAGCTCAAGCGTCATGGCAGTCCAGCAACAAAAGAGCAGCTAGAGTAGGGGCACCTATCCTCGAGATTTGTCAATTGTCTTTTGGTCAACCTTCGTAGGTTCTAGTACTTTCTTCGTTCAATCAAGTCCGCCTCGGACATTGTAGATAATCTTAAATTTTTTATAAATAAGTGTCTTTTTCTCTTCTTGCTAGACTTGAGACATTATTTGCACACCTACATTACAACTAATGAAATGGTTATATCCTAAATGATCACTTGCATTGCTCAACACATAATCTCTGGAAATAACTAATGTTCTGATTAATCGGTATGAGAAAGTCAACTGGTGCCCTCCCCATACACTTTCCTTACCCCACAAAGGCCTCCATCAAGCCACACACTTCCCAAAGACACATCCCCACCATCACCTTGACCAAGTCAACGACGGCGGCAATATCAAGGAACAACAAAAGGTCACTCAACATCGGAAGATTGACCCCATGTCGACAACAACCTCGGAGCTCGCCTTCGCCCTCGTGCGCATCGAGAAAGTTCAAGCAGGAGCATGCCTTCGTCCTCAAGAACTTCAAAAAAAAAAGAATAAAAAAGAAAAAAAAGAGAGAGAAAAGTTCAAACAAGAACTTCAAAAAAAAAAAAAAAGAGAGAGAGAGAAAAGTTCAAACAAGAACTTCAAAAAGAAAAAAAAAAGAAAAAAAAGAGAGAGAAAAGTTCAAAGCGAGAACTTCAAAAAAAAGTGAGGCGAAGGACCCAGCACCGCCAATCACAAGCTTGACAGATGGGCAAACAAAATTAAAGCTCGAAGAATGGAGGTTGTCGATAACAATGGAGAGGTCAAATCAAAGGCAAAAATACATCATAAGCCCTTACGCTACATTCGAATTCTTTCTCCCCCGGTGAAAGAAGCTGACCAAGAAGCAATGGAATCACGGAAGAAGCCGTCAACAACGACTTGTCAAGGAATCACCTCGAGGCCCGTACCTCATCATCCAAACATCCCATCCGAGCCTTTTCACCAAAGGGACCACAAATGTTCATACCCTTTTTCCCAGAACCAAGCACCGTTCCGCCAGAACTAGGGCAACCTGAGCTCCTTAGACTGAGGAGAACCTAGGCAAACAGAAACGGTCCATAGCTAAACACATACAAATCCCATGAACCCGGTCTCATCAATGACCTTCCCCATACACAGACCTTTCTTTCACACACAGCCAACTTTGATCCGCGACATCAGTTGACTTTCTTCTCACGGTTAATCAAGACATTTGTTCATATCGGGATTAATGGTTGAACAACCTGAACATTAACAAAGGGTTTAAAGCAATCTTGTGATCATTATGGATAAAACATGTTTTCAGATGTCTCGACAAGTCTTCTTTTTCTACGATAATAGGAAAATTAGAGCTAAACATTGTCTTTCTGTCAGCAAGAGCTTCCATACACTGCTCCAAACCTCTCTACGCTCATACTCTCCCAAAAGAGTCAAACCCAAAGCGAGTTTTGGTGCCTGCATTAAACTAGGCATCCACATAAAATCGGGATTCGTTCCCACTTCTCTAAAAATACGTCCTTGCGCGTATACATTACAAGCCATTCCTCTTATACACTTTGGTTGACCAATCGAAAAAAAAAATCAAGGACGGTTGCCTCGTCAGGCCACATGGAGTTCAACTCGGCAGGGCTGCATCGATTCACTCTAGAATCCCCACGGATGACCGAGCGATTCCTTCAAACCGGGGCTTCACCAAGTCATTTCTTCAGATCGGGGTTTGCCATGCAAAGAGAGTTTTTCTTTCATCCCAAGGGTCTACCTTGAGTTTCGATTGCGGGGCTTGTCGAAGCATCCTTCGCCATTATGGTCTTAATCAGAATTGGGGCTTCTCAGATACAGCCTCGACAGATCAGAATCTGAATCCTCATGACACCTCTGGGCAACAGTAGCATTGAAGGGCAGTTTTCTCCAGCAAGTCTTCCCTTCCTTCAAACAACACAGCTTTAGAACCTACAGGGGTGGGAAAGTAAAAATATCCTGCTGACACCACAGTTCAGGCATCAGGACACAAGAAAGTCTCCAAATCTCGGCAACCTTACTGCCAACAAGAAGCATAATCCCCGGAAGGATAAAACCAAAGTTCAACTCATCAAACCTCAAAGCAATCTGGAGGCACCACCGAAACCTCTACCTCTCAAATGTTGGAGGACACGATCCTCACTCAGCTCAAGCAGACTCAGGCGAACATTTCCCTTTAGTCTCTGCTCACCTCTTCATACCCTCACAAGCTCAAGCTAGAGGAAAGTTTGGCCCGCACCATGGTCCCCATGGACGCAACTCCAGAAGAAGTAATCCAGATGATCGACAACATCATCGTCACCCTCACAGATTTGGACCTGCCAAAATTTGAGGCTGATCACAATGAGCCGCTCTACATCACAGTCCAGCTGGACGAGCGTCGCCTTCCCCGTGTGTTGGTAGACGAAGGTTCCGGAATGAATGTCTTGCCCGCCAAGATGATGAACCTGCTTGACATCAAGTCCACAGATTTGAAGCCTTCGAGTCCACCTTTGTCAAGGCTTACGATTCTACTTCCCACGGTTCTCGGGGTTGCTACTCTAAATATACGGTTCGGCAAGCGGGTGATCCCCACCGAATTTCAAGTGTTGGACATTCCTATCACTTTCACGGCCATCCTGGGCGACCACAGGCTGCATCAAATGAATGGTGTGGTATCCACCCTTCACCAATGCCTCAAGTTCATGCAAGGCAACGAGCTAACCACAGTCTACGGCGACAGCGTCACCACCGAGGGGACCTACACCAACGACATTCCAGTGTTGGAGATCAAGCATGACGACGATATGGCATTAATTGGATTCACCTTGGAGACTTCCAAAATCCAAATATGCAGCGTGGACCTTCCACTATTCTGGGACAAAATCCCTCCCGCCATGAAGATGATGAAACTCATGAACTTCATCCCAGGACTGGGGCTTGGCAAAAGGTTACAAGGCTAACACCAAGTCATCAAAGTCAAGGACCACACTACAGTCCAGAGGCTCGTTTATATGCCAACACCAGTCGACATCAGGAAAAACAAGAGGCTCACCAACACCAAGGCAGCAGCCCGCAAAGGGGGAACCTCCTAAGGCATACCCAACCTCCGACCTTACAGTTTCGACCTCACCCATCAAAGGAACTGACAACAGAATTAAGGGAACTGACAGAGGAGCTGATGAAGATGAGAAAGATTACCCATCTGCTAGAAAGATTACCCATCTCTTAGAGAGATTACCCATCTTTTCGTGAGATTACCCATCTGCTAGAAAGATTACCCATCTCTTAGAGAGATTACCCATCTTTTCGTGAGATTACCCATCTGCTAGAAAGATTACCCATCTCTTAGAGAGATTATCCATCTTTTCGTGAGATTACCCATCTCTTAGAGAGATTACCCATCTCTTCGTGAGATCCTCTCCAATTATCTCCCCGTGAGATTCCTTTCCGAGATTCCGCATCTCGCCATCTCCTCGTGAGATTCCTTTCCGAGATTCCGCATCTCGCCATCTCCCCGTGAGATTCCTTTCCGAGATTCCGCATCTCGCCATCACCTCGTGAGATTCCTTTCCTGAGATTCCGCATCTCGCCATCTCCCCGTAAGATTCCTTTCCGAGATTCCGCATCTCGCCATCTCCCCGTGAGATTCCTTCCTGAGAATCCGCATCTCGCCATCTCCCCGTGAGATTCCTTCCTGAGAATCCGCATCTCGCCATCTCCCCGTGAGATTCCTTCCGAGATTCTGCATCTCGCAATCTCCCCGTGAGATTCCTTTTCGAGATTCTGCATCTCGCTATCTCCCCGTGAGATTCCTTCCCGAGATTCCGCATCTCGCCATCTCCCCGTGAGATTCCTTCTCGAGATTCCGCATCTCGCCATCTCCCCGTGAGATTCCTTTCCGAGATTCTACATCTCGCTATCTCCCCGTGAGATTCCTTCCCAAGATTCTGCATCTCTCTATCTCCCCGTGAGATTCCTTTCCGAGATTTCGCATCTCGCCATCTCCCCGTGAGATCTCTTTCCGAGATTCTGCATCTCGCTATCTCCACGTGAGATTCCTTCTCGAGATTCCGCATCTCGCCATCTCCCCGTGAGATTCCTTTTCGAGATTCTACATCTCGCTATCTCCCCGTGAGATTCCTTCCTGAGATTCCACATCTCGCCATCTCCCCGTGAGATTCCTTCCCGAGATTCCGCATCTCGCCATCTCCCCGTGAGATTCCTTCCCGAGATTCTGCATCTCGCTATCTCCCCGTGAGATTCCTTTCTGAGATTCCGCATCTCGCCATCTCCCCGTGAGATTCCTTCCCGAGATTCTGCATCTCGCCATCTCCCCGTGAGAATCCTTCCCGAGATTCTGCATCTCGCTATCTCCCCGTGAGATTCCTTCCCGTGATTCTACATCTCGCTATCTCCCCGTGAGATTCCTTTCCGAGATTCCGCATCTTGCCATCTCCCCATGAGATTCCTTTTCGAGATTTTGCATCTCCCTATCTCCCCGTGAGATTCCTTTCCGAGATTTCGCATCTTGCCATCTCCCCGTGAGATTCCTTTCGGAGATTCCGCATCTCGCCATCTCCCCGTGAGATTCCTTTCCGAGATTCCGCATCTCGCCATCTCCTCATGAGATTCCTTTCCGAGATTCCGCATCTCGCCATCTCCCCGTGAGATTCCTTTCCGAGATTTCGCATCTCGCCATCTCCCCGTGAGATTCCTTCCCGAGATTCCGCATCTCGCCATCTCCCCGTGAGATTCCTTCCCGAGATTCCGCATCTCGCCATCTCCCCGTGAGATTCCTTCCCGAGATTTCGCATCTCGCCATCTCCCCGTGAGATTCCTTCCCGAGATTCCGCATCTCGCCATCTCCCCGTGAGATTCCTTCCCGAGATTTCGCATCTCGCCATCTCCCCGTGAGATTCCTTCCCGAGATTCCGCATCTCGCCATCTCCCCGTGAGATTCCTTCCCGAGATTTCGCATCTCGCCATCTCCCCGTGAGATTCCTTTCCGAGATTCCGCATCTCGCCATCTCCCCGTGAGATTTCTTTCCGAGATTCCGCATATCGCCATCTCACCGTGAGATTCCTTTCCGAGATTCAGCATCTCGCCATCTCCCCGTGAGATTCCTTTCCGAGATTCCGCATCTCGCCATCTCCCCGTGAGATTCCTTTCTGAGATTCCGCATCTCGCCATCTCCCCGTGAGATTCCTTTCCGAGATTCTGCATCTCGCTATCTCCCCGTGAGATTCTTTCTCGAGATTCCGCATCTTGCCATCTCCTCGTGAGATTCCTTTTCGAGATCCTACATCTCGCTATCTCCCCGTGAGATTCCTTCCCGAGATTTCGCATCTCGCCATCTCCTCGTGACACCCTTTCCTATTATTCTCCCTCGTGAGATCCTCTCCCAAGATTTCACATCTCGTCATCTCCCCTACTCTTTGTAGTGGACACTTCAACCGACCCCCTCTCCCGAGGTCAAGTCCCAGTTAGTTTTCACTAACGCTCGTCTCCAGACGTTAAATTCTCAGTTAGTCCTCACTAACGCTCGTCTCCAGACGTTAAATTCTCAATCCCCAGTCAACGTTTGGCATTCAAACGCTCACTTCCATATCAAGTCAACATTTGACATTCAAACGCTCATTTACATCCCAAGTTGACGTTTGACATTCAAACGCTCATTTCCACCCCAAACCGACGTTTGACATTCAAACGCTCAGCCCTGTCTTCGGACATCAAATCACAAATCCGTCTCCCGACGTCAAAATTCACATTGGTTTTCACCAACGCTCACTTCCCCGGCCGCCAGTTGTAAGCCCGAGAGTTCCACTTCAGCGGCCATCAAGGTAAGGCCGCACAACAATCCCTCTTCGGCCATCTTCATAAATCCGAATACCTTTTCACTCCAGCAAGTGAACGTTCACTTCCCCGGCAGTCATCGTAAGCCCGACCATCCCAATTCAGCGGCCATCAAGGTAAGCCCGCACAACAATTCCTCTTCGGCCATCAAGGTAAGCCCAAACGCTTATCCCCAGCAGGATTCTAAAGAAGAAACGTCAATCAACCCTCTCAGTTCCTAACTGACCCCGTTAGCACTCTTGGCTCTTTTCCCCAGCAATGTGTCAGTCTCTCCCGAGACCACATCCCGTTCCTAACCCCATCGTTGGAACGTCACTTCTTCCGTGTTGTTAATAACGCCAGTTTAACACAACCATTCCCATCATTGCCACCCTATCCCTAGCAGGATGAACCTGGACGTCATCGTCAGTCCAGCACCTAAGGCACGAACGCCCCCATCTTAGGATAAACGTATCCTCGCAACTCCGGTTTGAGGCGCCACACGCCCTCGTATATTTCAGCAATCCCGGTTTGAGGTGCCACACGCCCTCGAAAGTATCAGCATCTCCGGTTTGAGGCGCCACACACCCTCGTATGTTCCAGCAGCTCCGGTTTGAGGCGCCACACGCCCTCGTCAGTATCAGCAGCTCCATTTTGAGGCGCCACACGCCCTCGAAGTTTTCAGAAATCCCAGGTTCAGACGCCTCCCAATAGTCTCCATTCAGGTTCCGGTACCTTGTAATGGTCTCCATTCAGGTTTAGACGCCTCCAAAAAGTCTTGCTCAGGTCAAGGTTCCCACGCGCGGCCCTTGCACCTACGAACTACGATTGGCTTGATTCCCGCTCGGGATACGTAGGAATCCTTTCGCTAAGGGTTCAGCCAGCTGACCGCCCAGGTCTTTCAAAGTAAGTCATCCCGATTTGGATCCTTATCTTTTTCAACGACCCCACCTCCTTCGGAGGAGACGTCGCTGAGGGGCTAACTGTAAGTACCCAAATCCGGATCGTCAAAATTCGTTAAAAGTTAATCGGAACCCGTTAAGTTCCCCGTTCTCGAGTCAACAAGACATTCCGGGACTGCCCCGTGCATCCCGACATCAAAGCATACTCAACACACGTTATCCCATGTAAAAGTATGGCTTTCCCCGAAAAACGTACTTTTCGGGGTCTTCCGGGATTAGATTTCCCGTTTTCGAGCGTCTCGACCTTCCGGAGGTCATAACTCCCTCATACGAACTCCGTTTTGGGCCCACCACATATCAAATCGAACGCGAGAACAAGATCTACGCAGGTAACTTGTTCAAATCAGGAAATATAGCCAATTTCAGGAACACTCTGGCCGGACTCTTTCTGCAGCTTAAATACGTGTCCAAAACGTGTCAAGCTGGCCAAATGACCAAAATACCCCCCAAACTCAGGTATAGTCCGGCCGGACTCTTTCTGCAAGGCAGAAAACCATCAGGCTAAGCAACATTGCTTCCTCACTAAGCAAGCAAACTTACTCCCCAAGTTCCTCCCCCCTCCTCCATGATTTTCTCCCTATAAATACTCCCCCTCCTTCACATTTCAACACCACATTTTCCTCCTCTCCTCCCCCTAGCACAAAACGCTAGTCTTTCTTCCGCTCTTCGGGGGCCCTCGTGCTACTCGTCGGCGAAATTCTCTACTCTTCGGGGGCCCTCGTGCTACTCGTCGGTAGATTCTGATCCTCAAGCTAAACCGACACAAGTCGAAACGCTGCCCAAATTCCTAGGTTTCTAAACACCAAATAAAAGGGGAAACTCTTCCCAAACACTTCCGAAACACCTTTCAAACACCTTTCCGTATCCCGTATACGCCCACCGAGCCAAAGGAGCCGACCCTAGCCATAGGTAGCTCCCTCTCTCACTCTCAAAATGTAGACGCCTACGTCTAACGGGGTCCGATACGTTTTAGTCCCTGATCCTCTTCTCTTCCCGTAAGAGAAGTAATCTCGGGTTAAAACGGCATTCCGACCCCGTTCCGTTTACTTTTATGTCATTTACCAATTCCGGATCGTTTGATCCGTCGATCGTCATTTAAATTCCTGTCATTTACAATTCCGGATTGTTTGATCCGTCGAACGTCCTTTACTTTCATGCAACTTTACAATTCCGAGTTGTTTGGCTTGTTGATCGTACTTTACAATTCCGAGTCGTTTGGCTCGTCGATCGTCATTTACAACTCCGAGCTTTTTTGGCTCGTCGATCGTACTTTCCAATTCCGGATCGTTTGATTCCGTTGATACCGCACTTTAAATACTGTCATTTAAAAAGTCTGACTCGTTTGGATCGTGATAGTATTTACTTTTCAAAGTCCGAGTCGCAACCCGATTCGTTGATCGCATATCATTTAATACGTTTTTCCCGTAAAATCGTTAACAATGTAATGCCCGGTTCAAAACCGGAGTTCGTCCTTCGAACTCTCTTTCAAAACGCGTGAAATGACGTTTGGCCTCCAAACACTCATCTTCAAACTAAAAGCCGCCATTTGACACTTAAAATCATTTAATACGCATTTTTCCCATAAAAATCGTTAACAATGTAACGCTCGGTTTAAAAAACCGGAGTTCGACCTTCGTACTCCTTTTCAAACTCAAAGTCGACGTTTTCCACGCAAACGCTCATTTCAACTAAAAATCGACGTTTGCCACGCAAACGCTCATTTTCGTCTCAAAACCGACGTTTGTCATTCAAACGCTCGTCTTTTCAAACAAAGTCACCTAATCAACGTTTGACATTCAAACCAAGATTAAGCTTGTCATTCAAGCCCTCATTTCGAAACACACACACACACACGATTTCGAGAAAGGTAGAAAGACTCGTCATACGAGGCGTTTCGGGTGATCTCGTAATACTCTTCCCGAAACGTAACGTGACCTACGAACCTAACAATCTCTGGTACTAAAAAGCTTTTTACTCGTTTTTGCTACCAATAAAAATGATCCCCTGTTTTCAAAGCCTTTTCCTAAGTTTTTGCTACCAATAAAAACGACACCATTTTCAAAAGCCGTTTCTCAACGTTTGGGCTCAAAATACAAAAACCGCGTGGCGACTCCTCATTTTTCCTTCCCATGAAGCGAGGTCTCAGACACCAACCCCCCGCGAAAGACAACCGCGTTTCGCGTCTGCGCGAAATCCCAGGTAATTTCACCGAGAGATCACAGTCACATCGCGAGAGAAATGGGCACAGGTCGCCACTCAGGTCAACTAGATCGCAATCTCACCGGGATAGGAATGGGCGCAGGTCGTCAGTCAGGGAAGATAGGCGCAGGTCGCCAGTGAACTCAGTAAGGTCGCCTTCCCACAGAGATAAACGAGGTAGAGAGGTGACTCCTCTCAAAAGTGAAAGTTGTACGGCTAACTCAAGGAGGGAACCTCACCGAGATGAGTGACAGAGATCTAATGACGTCTCCCACGCAAGGGACGACAATCCGGATGCTAGGGAATGGTTGCAATGGAAGAAGAGGCTAGAGCAATGGGAGGCGGACAAGAAGGAGGATACTGGAAAGGGAGAACGAAACGACTTTACACTTCGTCCCTTGTCCAAGGAATTTCTCAATCGACGACCTCCTCAAGATTTCAGGTTGCCCAATCTTGAAAAATATTTGGGTGCGACCAATGCCCAGAGCCATATACATCATCTGGAAGCTACAATGTGTTTCTTCTCCAATGAAGATTATATGATGTGCAAGGCATTAACCAGCACCCTCACAGGGGCCGCACTGACCTGGTTTCGTGGTTTGATGCCGGGGTGTATTACTACATGGCATTACATGAGGAAGATGTTCCTAGATCGCTTCTCGACAACTGGAGCCCGGAAGTTGATGGTCACCGATTTGAACAATCTGGCGCAAGGAAAGAATGAAAGCTCGATGAGCTATTATACCAAGTTCAAGGAGATGGTTGACCAAATTGAAGAGGACCTGACAGTCAGGGAAGTGATAAATTGCTTTAGGAATGGGGTAACCTCAACTGACTTAGACTACGAGCTACAAGTCAGGAGTGTGACGACCCATCAAGAACTGTTTGAAAGGGCCTACAATGTGGAAATAGCTGAAGAAATGAAGGAAAAGAAGAATGGAAAAGGTTCCAAGTCTGAGGTCACAAATACTGATAAAAAGGACTCAGCAAAAAATGGTGGTAACAACAAAAACGGGAAAAACAGAACTAGGGCGACTGAGAGAGTGCCCGATACATTTACCCCATTGACAGTAAGTCGCACAGAAATCTTGAACACAGTCGAGCTAGGCCCACCAGCCCCAATGAACCCATAAAATAAGTTCAGAAGGGATAACAACAAATATTGTGAATATCATAAGGGTATGGGTCACACTACAGAAAATTGTATGAGTCTGAAACGTATCATTCAGAAGTGGTTCGATGAAGGTAAGCTCGATAGATATGTGAAAGCAGCCCAGCCTGGCGGAGGTGAGCAGGCTGCTGGATGAATACCTGAACCGAGGAAACCTAGATTGAATTTGGGAGTGATTACTGAGCAAGCTAGCAACACCGCTATGAAACATAAGATATTCCATCTCAACAAAGCCCCTCACGTGCCGCCTAGAAGCTACATCAGGGATGAGGTTATCAGTTTTTATCTAGATGAGTTAGCAACTAATGTAGCGGCCAGAGAGCAAGTTCTCATTATCCCAGGGCTGATTGATGGGTGTACGACAAGAAGACTCTTGATAGACACAGGGGCCTGCAAAGACATCCTTTTTTACAAAACGTTCAAAGAAATAGGACTCTCAAAGGAGCAGCTGTCACGATATGATCGTCGACTTGAAAGCTTCACTAACCATAGGATCAACGCAAAGGGGCAGATCGAGTTAGACCTTGATATAGGCCAACATCCATTCAGGGTCACTACTAAGGTAACCTTTATTGTTATTGATGTAAATAATGATTATGCTGCTATTTTAGGTATCCCTGGCCAGGTTTGGAATGGTGGCCTTCATCCCCCATCAACGAGTTAAGTTTCCCATGCTAGCTGGAGTAGGATGCAGGCAAAGTACAGCTCTAGCTTACCTTGATCATGTCCTACGAATGAGAAAGAAGAGGGAGCTAGAGGTTGAAACTCCTGAGGGATATTTGAAGCTATCAAAGTCTGTCACCACAACTTCACGACTATCTACGATCACCTGCATTGAAGATGCGACCTATCACTCACATGAAGATGTCATGACTGAGCCGACACGTCCCTCCCAAAACACCATGGTCGACTCAGAGGCAGTTAAGGTTGACCAAGTCTTCATAGGCGAGCTATGCCTACAGATCGACAATAATTCGGGGGCCACTACCAGTGAGATCGCAGCCGAGCTGGATGATATGATTGTTAAAGAAGCTCCACATTTGGGGGTTGAAGAAAGACAGAGGGTTCGTGAAATCATTATCGAGACCCTACATTTTATAGATGGTCCGGAGCTTGATGTTGTAGACGAGCTATCCCGAACAAAAAATTCAGATTGGTAAGCAGTTATCAGCTGAAGAAAGAGTAGAAATTGTTGAGCTACTAAAGGAGAGCAGTGATGTTTTTGCTTGGCAAGTAGAGGATATGAAGGGAATAAAGGAGGAGGTCGTTGTTCACAGGCTAGAAGTTAATCCGACCATGAAACACAAGGCACAGAAGCTGCGAAGCTTTGCTCGTGACAAAGAGGAGGCGATCAAACTTGAGGTACAAAAACTTTTAAGTGCATGTATCATCAAGGAGGCTACACATACTACCTGGATAGCTAATGTGGTAATGGTGAAGAAATCTAATGGCAAGTGGATGATGTGTGTCAACTTCACCAATCTAAATCTAGCCTTCCCCAAGGATAGCTATCCTCTGCCTTGGATCGACAAGCTCGTAGATTCAATAGCTGGGCACACCACATTAAGCTTTCTCGATGCTTACTCAGGCTATCATCAGATCAAGATGCACGAGGATGATGTAGTAAAGATGGCTTTCCAAGCTGCTGGAGGTATCTATTGTTAGACTATGATGTCGTTCGGTTTGAAGAATGCTGAAGCGACCTACCAAAGGATGGTCAACAAGGTCTTTGCCTCCCAAATTGGCCGAAACATAGAGGCCTACATCGATGACATGGTCATCAAAACAAATGCAGGACGTCGCGTGGTCGACCTAAAGGGAACGTTTGCCAATTTGCGGGCAAACGACATGAAGCTTAATTCGAGTAAGTGTGTGTTCGGCGTGGCAGGTGGCAAATTTATTGGCTTTATGGTTTCTCATCGAGGTATTGAAGCCAATCTAGAAAAGATCAAGGCTCTGGTCGAGATGAAGGAGCCTACAAATATCAAGGAGATTCAGTGACTCAACGGTAGGGTCGCAGCCCTAGGTCGCTTTATATCTAAGTCGATGGAAATATCTCTCCCCTTCTTCAAATCATTGAGGGGGACGAAAAATTTTGAGCGGATGGCCAAATGTCATTCGTCGTTCCAGCAGCTTAAGGAGTATCTTGCCTCCCCGCCATTATTAAGCAGCCCAGTTGTAGGGTAAACGTTGTTCGTCTATCTGTCTGTTGGCGACCAAGTTGTGGCCGCTATTTTAGTTCGAGAAGAAGGAGGGCTACAGAAGCCCGTATATTATGTAAGCAAGGCTTTATCCGACATAAATGGTAGATACTACAACGCAGAGAAGGTAGCATATGCCCTGGTCGTGGCATCCAGGAAGTTGCAAGCTAATTTTTTGGCTCACCCAATTGTCGTGCTTACTAACGCACCTCTGAGGAAGATTCTATATAAGCCAGAAAGTTCAGGCCGCTTACTCAATTGGTCAATTGCTCTCACAGAATTCGACATCGACTATCGACCTCGAAAGGCACTAAAAGCTCAAGCTTTGGCCGACTTCTTGGTCGAGCTTACGTTCACCAAGGAAGATAGCAAAGTACGAGCTCAGAAGGAGAAAGGAAAGGGAAAGGAACCAGCAACGCAGCCCGCCACAAGTTTGCCCAATGATTGCTGGAAAGTATACTCTGATAGGTCCGCAACAAAGAACGTTAGTGGGGCTGGAATTGTATTGTTCGAGCCAGAATCAGGGACCGTTTATGAGGAGGCACTGAGATTCAAGTTTGAAGCTTCCAAAAACCAGGCCGAATATGAAGCTTTAGTCGCTGCTATTGAATACGCAAAGTGTTTTGTGGCAACCAAAATTGTGGCTTACTGTGATTCTCAGTTGATAGTCAACAAAGTCAGAGGAGAATACGAGGTGCTGAATCCTACCTTGGTTAAATATTGCGACCTGGTCAAGAGGCTGATCAAGGACTTGGAATTTTGGGAGATACAGAGGGTTGGTCGAGATGACAATGAATTGGCCGACCTACTCTCAAAACTGGCTACATCGGATGAACCACACGAGGAGCCTATCTCTTACCTTGAACATCCAGCTTATGAGAGGGTTCAGATTCAATGCCTGGAGAAAACTGGTGGAGATTGGGTCTACACCAAGTGCTGGATCGAGGAAATGCAAGCATACCTAGAAACTGGCGAGCTACCTGATGACGAGAAAGCTGCACGAGCTATCAAGAAAAAGGCTTCGAGGTACGTTATTCAAGGAAACACGTTGTTCAGAAGATCCTTCAGTAGGTCGTTATTGAGATGTGTCCACCCCCAAAAAGTTACCCAGCTGATGTACAAGGTGCATAGTAGAGTTTGTGGTGGACACCCGGGGGCCAGAACTTTGACCGACAAATTGATTACAATGGGCTATTATTGGCCGCACAAAAGGGCTGACGTACACCACTTCGTTCAAGGGTGTGATCAGTGCCAAAGGTTTGCCAATCTTCATCACTTGCCTACCACCGAGCAAACTCCAGTGGTCGCTACATGGCCTTTTGATATGTGGGGTGTTGATTTGATTGGACCCTTCCCTCCCGCCCGTGGAAATTGCAAGTACGTGATCGTGGCTATTGATTATTTTACAAAATGGGTCAAGGCCAAGCCATTAGCCAGGATTACTAAGGAAAATTCCATCAACTTCATTCACGACTTCATTTGGTGTCGATTTGGAATCCCACGAGCTATAGTGTCGGATAACGGGTTACAATTCTCCCAAGCTTTCGAAGAAGATATGAACAGAGTAGGAGTCAAGCATTGGAAGTCGTCAGTCACCTATCCTCAAGGCAACGGGCAAGCTGAAGCTGCGAACAAGCCGGTCCTCTCTGCACTTAAGACTGGTATAGTTGGTCGACGTAGCAACTGGTTGGACGAACTCCCCCTTGCTCTCTGGGAAGACCGCACAACCATTCGGGGGCCCACGGGGGAAACCCCCTTTGCTCTTGCATATGGATCAGAGGCCATGGCACCGGCTGAGCTACAAGTTCCCACAGCTAGAGTGGTTTTCTTCGACCAAGAGCAGAATGAAACCAACAAATTGATCGACTTAGATTTGATTGATGAGAAGCAAGATACAGTTCATCTAAGGATGGTAAATTACAAGCAAAAAACTAAGAGTTATCATGACAAGAAAATAAAGATAATATCATTCCAAGTAGGCGACCATGTGTTGAGGAGGATCGATTCAACTGGAAGGAGAACTCAAGTAAACAAATTATCTCCTAACTGGGAAGGTCCCTACATTGTTACTCGAGTTATAAAGGAGGGGACCTACATGAGAGCCCATCTAGATGATGAAGAGTTGAAGCACCCGTGGCATGCAACCCACCTTATTAGATACTACCTCTAGTTCAGTTTTCTAAGTTCAGTTTCAAAGTTAATTTCTGTTTTTCAAGTTTGAGTTTAGTTCTAGTTCTAGCTCTCCGTTTCTATGTATTCATGCTACTACTTCAATAAAGTTGCAGTTTTATTCAACCAAAAATTGTGTTACGTTTGTGCATAGAATAAATAGGTCCGACTCTTAGTCAGCCTCGTTTCTTTAAACAGGCTCGACTCTTAGTCAGCCTCATTCCTTTAAACAGGCCCGGCTCTTAGTCAGCCTCGTTCCTTTAAACATGCCCTACTCTTAGTCAGCCTCGTTCCTTTAAACAGGCTCGACTCTTAGTCAGCCTCATTCCTTTAAAAAGGCTCGATTCATAATCAGTCTCGTTCATTCAACAAGTCCGACTCTTAGTCGAATTCGTTCTAACAGGCTCAATTCATAATCAGTCTCATTCATTTGGCAAGTCTGACCCTTAGTCGACTTCGTTCTAACAGGCTCGATTCTTAATCAGTCACGTTCATTTAACAAGTCCGACCCTTGGTCGACTTCATCTTAACAAGCTCGACCCTTGGTCAGCTTCGTTCCTTTAACAGGTTCGACTCTTAGTCAATCTCGTGTTCAAAATCATGCAAGTACAAGGTTGACTTTATTGTTAAAAAACTAGTCCGATCTAAAGCTTGTATCGACTCATTTGTCCTATTAAATCTAGTTCGACATTCAAACAATCAAGCCGAATCTAAGCTAGATTGGATCAAGTAAAAAGTCAACTACGATTAAATAAAACCACGTCCCCCAAAATGGGCCAGGACTTGAGTTAGCAAAAGGTTACAAGTTAAAACTGCCTCCCAAAAAATTGGGCCAAGGCATAAACTACTTAAAGCAAAGAAGAAAAATTCTATTGGGACTTGTTTCATTACATAACCATCCTAATGTTCAAGAAAAGTCAAGCAGCTGGATCGGCTTCAACTTGATCGCTGGTAGTAGCTCGATCACCCACATTTTCCTCCTGCTGTTGAAAATCATTAAGCTTTCTCGATTCAGTGAAGCCATGCCTGGGAGTGTCTCCCTCGAACACTAGCTCGTCAGGTTCCTCAATCTCCTTCAATATTGAAATTGATGGACTCAATGGGAGGGGGAACCCAAGGTTCTGCTGCCATATATTCATCTTCTTGGGCCAGAGCAGCCAAGTCATTTTTAGTGTAGGGCACTAGAGGATGGCCTTGACGAGCTGCCATATCATATGGATCCTCTAAGGCCTACTTTGCCAACTGTTCAATGGATAGATCAATAGAAGGGTCCACTATGATACTTCGAGCCATGTGGCTACGACCTACTTCAAAAAACGACCTCGACTTCTCATTGACGTATTCATGACATTCAGCACTCTCTTTGTACGCCTCAACCACAGCCGTGCTAGCAGCTTCCTTGGCAGCTTCAACAGCAGTTTTCAACTTCTCTTCCCAGCTAAGGCGAGCTAACTTAAAGTCTTCAATTTGCTTGGCCAACATAGCAGTGCTCTCTTCCAGCATCTTGGTCGCCACTTTGAGTTCATGATCAAGCTTCTCCTTGTCCATCTTGATAACAGTTAGCTACTTCTGGACACCTCCAAGTTTGCCCCATGTTTCCTGCTTGTCCTTCAAAGCATCTTCCTTAACTAGCTTGAGAGACTCATAAGCGGCATCCAAATCAGAATGCTCCTCCTTCAATTTTGCATACTCTCCTTCCAGCAGCTCCAGCTCATTAGATTTTCGAGCCAGCAAGGTCTTGGCAAGCTTCTCTTGCTCCTTAGAAGCTTTCCAGTAGCTTGTAGCTAGCTCGACCATAGCAAGGGCCTACAACAGCACAGTCCAGAACATTGAGAAAAGGCATCAGTTTTTGCTTGTAGAGTCACCACGCCGTTTTGATTACGCCATTTTGATTAAGCCCAAAACTTTAAATGTTGTGTGTGTGTATGTATGTGCATTTAAAAATGCATGTTGTGTCGGATGTCTACATTGTACACTGCGTATTGAAATGTATTGAATTATTAATGGAAGGAAGCCTTACCAATATTGGTTCGTGTCTGTCTTCCACTGGGGAATAGTGTTTGAGGATGGAATAGTGTTTCGGGACGGACCGGGATTGCTTCGAGATATGCCGGTTGTCTGCGGATAGAGCTTCGGCGTACCTCGGGATTGTCAAGTGTGCACTCGGGCAGATTTTCGACGTGCATTGGGATCGCACGGATCGTTGGCTGGATTCGGGCAGAGGTTCGGCGTGCGTCGGGATCGTTGGCTGGATTCGGGTAGAGGTTCGGCGTGCGCCAGAATCGCCGGTTTGACTCGGAAAGAGCCGGGATGCCTCGGGAAAGACCAGGCAAGGCTTCGGAGTACCACGAGGGGCCTCAGAATACCTCGAGAGTGCCTCGGGGCAGTGCGGGAGCGTCTCGGGAGCGCTCGAAAGGGCTTCAGAGCACCACAAGGGAGCTCGAAAGGTCCCGAAAGGGACCGGGATTGCCTCGAAAGGACTTTGAGGGGCAGTCAGAGGGCTTAAGTGTAGAGGATAAGAGGGAGATGTCTGAAATGAGAGAGGGGGAGCCCTCTATTTATAGTGTAGGAAAAATTGCAAGAAGGTCCGTACGGACCTTTGTGCAAAACTAAAGTTTTAGTTTTCCCAGATTTGAGGGAATAATGTGGACTTTAAGAGGATTCAGTAATTATGATGTCTGGTAGCAAAGAGGTCCGTACGAACCTTCTATGCTTTTCCCATTTTTGCATAATTCTCAAAAAGTCTTTTTGTATTTTTTTGTCCCAGAAAGCCCCCCCTTGGTTTGGTTGGTGGTTTTTTGGGCCTTTGAGGGTTTTTTGAGGGTTTCGGGTGTTTGAGACTGCATTTGAGTGAGTCTGCGGTGTTTCTCGGGTGTCCAGAAGAGGGTGATCCAGATTGGGGTACTTACAGAAGCCCCTCGACGACGTCACTTACGGAGGAAGTGGGGTCATCGATAAGATAAGGGTCCTGATCTGGATCGCGTGCTGAGAGAGGAGGTGACCGTGTAGGTCGGTTCATGAGGACGTGACGGTGTCCCGAGTGTGACCGTTTAGGCCAGTTGGCTGGACCCTGTGATAGGATTCCTACGTATCCCTAAGCGGAAATCAAGCCTGGTCTTAGTTTGTGTGTGGGGTGAGTGTCGTCGTGCACAAGGACGTGTGTGGTCCTCTAACTGAGACTCTTGTGTGTGGACGTGTCAGTGTCCTGCGTGACCGTATAGGTCGATTGTGCGGACGTGGTGGCATCCTGTGTGACCGTATTGGTCGGTTGTGAGGACGTGGTGGCATCTTGTGTGACCGTATAGGTCGGTTGTGAGGACATGGTGGCGTCCTGTGTGACCGTATAGGTCGGTTGGCTGGACCCTATGATAGGATTCCTACGTATCCCTGGCGGGAATCAAGCCTGATCGTAGTTCTGCCGTTGTGAAATTGTGAGTGTATGCGGGCGTGGGGGTGCCCTGTGTGACCGTATAGGTCGGTTGGGCGGACGTGGTGGTGTCCTGGAGTGGAAATTTTACGGTTTTCCGAACCGGGTGGTTTAAAGCCTTCCGGGCTGGGGATAATGATTTGGGAGGTTTATACGGTCTTCCGAACTGAGTGATTTAAAGCCTTCCGGGCTTCGGATGGTGATTCAACTGATTTGTACAGTCTCCCGAACTGAGTGATTTAAAGCCTTCCGGACTGGAGATATTGATTCGGCTGATTTATGCGGTCTCCCGGACCGAGTGCTTTAGAGCCTTCCGGGCTGGAGATAGTGATTTGGAAGGTTTATACGGTCTTTCGGGCCGAGTGGATTAGAGACTTTCGAGCTGCGGATGGTGATTCGACTGATTAATGCAGTCTCCCGGACTGAGTGATTTAAAGCCTTCCGGGCTAGGGATATTGATTCGACTGATTTATGCGGTCTCCCGGACCGAGTGATTTAAAGCCTTCCGGGCTGCGGATATTAATTCGGCTGATTTATGCAGTCTCTCAGACTAAGTGATTTAAAGCCTTACGGGCTGCGGATATTGATTTGGCTGATTTATGCGATCTCCCGGACCGAGTGATTTAAAGCCTTCCGGGCTGCGGATGGTGATTCGGCTGATTTATGCAATCTCCCGGACTGAGTGATTTAAAGCCTTCCGGGCTGGGAATATTGATGAGGACATGTTATGCCCTGTGACTCGTAGTTGTGTCGTGCGGGGGGATGTGTCGTGTCCTCTGACTGTGGTTGTGTCGTGCGTGGGGATGTGTTGTATCCTCTGGCTGTGGTTGTGTCGTGCGTGGGGATGTGTTGTGTCCTCTGACTGTGTTTGTGTCTTGCGTGGGAATGTCTTGTGTCCTCTGGCTGTGGTTTTTGGGAGGTGTGATTGCCTCATGTTCTATCCGCTGGGGCAAGGTTGGACTTACAATGACTGTCGGTGTTTGTCTGCTGGGGACGCGTAGTCTCGCATGGACTTTGTCCGCTGAGAAGGTGATTTCGGGCTTACTTTGATGGCCGGTGTTTGTTTCATCGTTTTTCTGTTTTGGGGGTGTTTAGTGCCTTGGGACTTGTGTTTGGAGACTTTTGTGCCTTTTGTGTTTGTTTTACCATTTAGTGGGCAAGGTTCGGACTTACGATGACGGCCGGGGTTGGTTTTGTTGGGTTAAGGACCAAACTGCATTGAATCTTGCTGAAATAGGCCTTTGGACAGCCAGGGGCAAAGATTATAAGGGCGAAGGGGTAATTTGGCCATAAAATGCAAAGAGGTCCGTACGGATCTTCTTTGTTTGCAAAGAGGTCCATACGGACCTTGGTGAAATTTGGAATTCCCCAGGCGTTGGACCAGCTTCAGCAACGAGGCAACCCCATTATTTCCCCTTCCAGTTCGTGAACAACCGATAGAGAGGGAGAGAAAGCCTCATTTTTTATCAAAATTCCCCAAGTAAATCCTCCGCATTTTGCTTGAATTGCTTGTTATGGCGGAAAGAGCGAGAAGGGGTCGTCGTCAACGGGGTCAAGGAGCCATTGAGCAAAGGGCGGACCTTCAAAGGAATTACACTTCCTTCGTGCCTTCATCGAGGAATCCGGATGTGTTGTATCCAAATCCGGATATGCACAATATGCGGGATAGGGCCGTCGGGGAGGTAAGAAATCAATTTTGTCTTGATTCTTGCTCGAACTATTGTATGCTAGAACTAGGTTTTAATCCTTCGCATATTTGGGGCTTTTTGTTATTGCCATACTTTTTTGTGAAATTCGCGATGAATTGTTGAAATTGGGCATGTAAGGATTATGGGTATGTGATTTTTTTGCAAAAAAATGGAGATTAGCTCTTATTTGTAAAAATAAAGTGCCTCTCTTTAAAATGCATGCTTAGGTGCTTTGTACCCAATGCTATTTCTATTGTTTGTACATTGTGAAAAAGTCGTCGTGTAGGGACGGACTTTGTAAAAAAGAGGAGTGTGACATTGAAATTATCCGGGTTCGCGCGAGCGAAGCGGTTGTCTTTCGCAGAGGGTTGGTGTCTGAGACCTCGCTTTCGGAAAGGAGAGGAGTCGTCACGCGGTTTTGTATTTTGAGCCCAAACGTTGAAAAACAGCTTTTAGTTGAAAAAGGTGTCATTTTTATTGGTAGCAAAAACTTAGGAAAAGACTTTGAAAATGGGGTGTCATTTTTATTGGTAGCAAAAACGAGTAAAAGGCTTTTTTAGTACCAGAGATTGTTAGGTTCGGAGGTCACGTTACGTTTCGGGAAGAGTATTTTGAGATCACCCGAAACGCCTCGTATGACGAATCTTTCTACCTTTCTCGAAAACCTATGCGTGTGTGTGTGTGTGTTTGAATTTTTGAAATGGGGGCTTGAATGACAAGCTTAATCTTGGTTTGAATGTCAAACGTTGATTATGGTTCTGTTTGAAAAGGCGAGCGTTTGAATGACAAATGCCGGTTTTTTGAAGCTTTTAGGAAAAGTGGCACGAATGTTGATTTTAACTATTTATCTCAAGTGTCAAATGTTGACTTTTAAGAAAAGAGTGTTTGAATGTCAAACGTCGGTCTTTTGAGTTTGAAGATGAGCGTTTGGATGCCAAACGTCATTTCGAGCGTTTTGAAAGAGAGTTCGAATGTCGAACTCCGGTTTTGAACCGGGCATTACATTGTTAGCATTTTTATGGGAAAAAGACATTAAATGATATGCGATCAATGAATCGGATTGCGACTTGGACTTTGAAAAGTAAATACTATCACGATCCAAACGGCTCGGACTTGTAAATGACAGTATTTAAAGTGCGGTATCGACGGAATCAAACGACCCGGAATTGTAAAGTACGATCGACGAGCCAAACAGCTCGGAATTGTAAAGTTGCGTAAATGTAAAGAACGTTCGACGGATCAAACGGTCCGAAATTTGTAAATGACATGAAAGTAAATGACGATCGACGGATCAAACGATTCGGAATTGTAAATGACATAAAAGTAAACGGAACGGGACCGGAATGCCGTTTTAACCCGAGATTACTTCTCTTACGGAAAGAGAAGAGGATCAGGGACTAAAACGTATCAGACCCCATTTAGACGATGACGTCTACATTTCAACAACGTCGTCCGAAATGGTTGTAGCGACTGGCGCGTAAACTGAGATGGAACGAGAGTTTAAAGAGAGAGGGAGCTACCTATGGCTAGGGTCGGCTCCTTTTGCTCGGTGGGCGTATACAGGATACAAAAATGTGTTTGGAGCGGTGTTTCGAGGTGGCGGGGGTTGTATTTGATCGAAATACAAAGTTTTCACGCAAAACGAGGTAAAACGGGGCTCGGGAGGGGTGAGAACCAGTTTAGGCCGTGGCTTTTGGGTGAAAGGGAGTAATTTTTGTTGTTGTAAATGGCTTTGACAGCCTCTATATTTATAGGTGAAATTTCATGATGAGTTCGGACGGACTGAGGGTGAAAACCAGGGGGTTTTGTGAAATTTTGGAAATTGGAGGGACTTGCTGGCAATTCTAGATTGTCTGCAAATGAGTCCGGCCGGACTGGGACTGTATACCAGGGGTATTTTAGTCTTTTCTCATTGATTTTTGATTGATGTTGATGAGGGAGCTGTGGCATGCACGCCACGTGTCCCTGTGACTCACCAGGTTGTGGGAGTTCGCGCCATTATCCCCGGTTTAGTCCGTTTTTAAAATAATTGTCCGAAAAATGTCTGAAATGCCCCCGAAAGTGCCGAAAAGTGTGTTTTTCAGGGAAAGCCATACTTTTACGTGCGACGACGTGTGTTGAGTACGCTTTGACATTGGGATGCACGGGGCAGTCCCGAGACGTCTCGTTGGCTTGGGAACGGGGAGCTTAACGGGTTCCGGTTAACCTGGAGCGGGCCAGTTAACGGATTCTGGTTAACTTCTAATGGATTTTGACGATCCGGATTTGGGTACTTACAGTTAGCCCCTCAGCGACGTCACTTCCGAAGGAGGTGGGGTCGTTGAAAAAGATAAGGATCCAAATCGGGGGATGCCTTACTTTGAAAGACCTGGGCGGTCAGTTGGCTGGACCCTTAGCGAAAGGATTCCTACGTATCCCGAGCGGGAATCAAGCCGATCGTAGTTCGTAGGTGCAAGGAGCCGCGCATGGGGACCTTGACCTGAGCGAGACTGTTGGGAGGCATCTAAACCTAAATGAGACCACTGCGAGGTACCTGGACCTGAATGGAGACTATTGTGAGGCGTCTGAACCTGGGATTTCTGAAACCTTTGAGGGCGTGTGGCACCTCAGACCGGAGTTGCTGAACATACGAGGGCGTGTGGCGCCTCAGACCAGAGTTTCTAAAACATACGAGGGCGTGTGGTGCCTCAGACCGGAGTTGCTAAAACATACGAGGGTGTGTGGCACCTCAGACCGGAGTTACTGAACATACGAGGGCGTGTGGCGCCTCAAATCGGAGTTGCTGAAACATACGAGGGTGTGTGGTGCCTCAGACCGGAGTTGCTGAAACATACGAGGGCGTGTGGTGCCTCAGACCGGAGTTACTGAACATACAAGGGCGTGTGGTGCCTCAAATCGGAGTTGCTGAAACATACGAGGGCGTGTGGCGCCTCAGACCGGAGTTGCGAGGATGCGTTTATCCTGAGATGAAGGCGTTCGTGCCATGAGTACTGGACTTATGATGACTGCCAGGTTTATCCGCCGGGGATAGGGTGGCAATGATGGGAATGGTTGTGTTAAACTGGCGTTATTAACAACACGGAAGGATTGACGTTCTAAGGACGGGGTTAGGAACGGGATGTGGTCTCGGGAGAGACTGACACATTGCTGGGGAAAAGCGTCCAGGGTTCTGATGGGGTCAATTAGGAGCTGAGGGGGTTGATTGTCCTTTCATCTTGGACGGATGGTCTTAGGATCCTACTGTCGAAGAGGGATTGTTGTGCGGGCTTACCTTGATAGCCGCTGAGGTGAGACGATCGGGCTTACGACGGGCGGCCGGGGAGATAAACGTTGGTGAAAACCAATGGGAATTTTGACGTCAGGAGACGGAATTGTGATTTGAATGTCCGGAGACAGGATTGAGCGTTTGAATGTCAAACGTCGGTTTGGGGCTGGAATGAGCGTTTGAATGTCAAACATCAGCTGGGGATGGAGAATTTAACATCTGGAGACGAGCGTTAGTGAAAACTAACTGGGAATTTAACGTCTGGAGACGAGCGTTAGTGAAAACTAACTGAGAATTTAACGTCTGGAGACGAGCGTTAGTGAAAACTAAATGGAAATCTAACGTCTGGAGACGAGCGTTAGTGAAAACTAACTGGGCTTGACCTCAGGGGAAGGGGTGTTAGAAATGTCTAACTTGGGGGAAATTTTACACTTTTGGGGGCCAAAAGGGGTAAAATTGAAACTGCGAGAAGTTGAGGGGCCAAAGTGGCAAGAAATCTTTCTGCTTCAGAAAGAGTCCGGCCGGACTGAACCTGGAGTTGACCAGGTTTATTTCAGCGCCGAGGCCGAGGCAGAATTGGCCATTTCTTCCATTTATTCCGACGAGAAGGAGAGAAAAGAGAGAAGAAAACTCTTCCCAAATTGTGAGTTTTGCTCAAATTTACAAGGGAAAATCAACATGGAGGGTGATTTGGGACCAATGGCTCGTCATGGAAGGACCGATAACGAAAGAACGAGGTTGGTGCGGACCATTCGGACCACCGTTCTTCCATTGAATCCGGCGGAGTTCTACCCGGCTCGGGAGACTCACAAATCCAAAGGAGGGATCTAAAGACAGGTAAACTTCCTTCAAATTCCATTAATTTTAAGAATGTGCATTCTTTAAATGTTAGGAATTTGACTAGAAATGAGTTTGGAATTTTGGTGCCCGGATTGGGGCTTTTGACTTTGCTATGCGCGATTGTTGAAATTGACTAGAGTGTAGTTCAATTGACACTATGGTTAGAAACCCAAAAAGGGCGGCCTAGGTAAAAAACAGGGTTGCACTAAAAAAAAAAAAAAAAAAAAAACAACAACAAACAAAAAAGGAGTTCAGGGTTGAACTACGAAGACCTGAAGCTCCTCAAAATGAGGGGAACGTAGGCGAGGAAACGGTTCGGTCTAAAGCACAAATAAAAGCCATACTTTGGCATCAATACAATTGATCAGACCATGAAAGCGTCTCGAAAAACTCTAAAGCAATTCAAATATTCATTACAAATTAAAAGCTCTTTGATGAGTCTAAGCCCGATTCATTCCTACAACTGGCAACCTGCTAAAAAGAAACTAAGATACATAATCAAACTAATGTGTCTGCCATGACAAGAAAGGGATACTCGGAAACCTCGGAAGTCACTCCAAGCCACTCATCTTGGCCTCTCCCCTCTTCTTCCCCCTTCGAGTCTTCTTTTTCTGAACAGGAAAGATGTCAGTGTTTCTCCTACCAAGCTCTGGTATAGGGACAGGGTCTATCAAACCAGCCTCTGTCAGGGCCTTAGTAGCCCTAGCGTCATCCCTCATCTCCTGCAACCTAGCTTAGACTCATCAAAGAGCTTTTAATTTGTAATGAATATTTGAATTGCTTTAGAGTTTTTCGAGACGCTTTCATGGTCTGATCAATTGTATTGATGCCAAAGTAGGCAGCCGGAAACGGTTCGGTCTAAAGCACAAATAAAAGTCATACTTTGGCATCAATACAATTGATCAGACCATGAAAGCGTCTCGAAAAACTCTAAAGCAATTCAAATATTCATTACAAATTAAAAGCTCTTTGATGAGTCTAAGCCCGATTCATTCCTACAACTGGCAACCTGCTAAAAAGAAACTAAGATACATAATCAAACTAATGTGTCTGCCATGACAAGAAAGGGATACTCGGAAACCTCAGAGTCACTCCAAGCCACTCGTACTGGCCTCTCCCCTCTTCTTCCCCCTTCGAGTCTTCTTTTTCTGAACAGGAAAGATGTCAGTGTTTCTCCTACCAAGCTCGGTATAGGGACAGGTCTATCAAACCAGCCTCTGTCGGGGCCTTAGTAGCCCTAGCGTCATCCCTCATCTCCCTGCAACCTAGCCGGTAGCATAGGAGCCCTCCTCTCCCGTCTCTTGACATAAGCCTCATAGTCGGTCACGACGGCTCCACTCCAGTCATGGGGGTTGGCCCTCGCCTCGGCCCTCCTCCTCTCGAAACAGCCAGTCCTCCGCACCCACAATGGCCTCACGCCGTCCGAAAATAGCCACCCGAGTCTCTCCCGAGATGCCTCTCATACCAATCCAGTACCAAGTGGTCAAGAACACCGGTCTCGGACGCTCGAGAATGACCCGAGGAGGAAAGGCATCATACCTCCATGCTCGGGAAAGAAATGGAAACACTGAGGGATCATCCATAGAAACAGGAACCACCACTCTGGTGGCTATATCATCAAAGCCCTCCAAAGGAACCTGCTCCAAGCCAAACTGTCTCAGGACTAAAGCCGGAATATAGAAGCCGGACCGAGAAAGCCCCTAAGCATGACCACGGGAGACCCATCCTCAAGCACTCTGCGAGTCTCCACCCGCCAATGAGGCACCGACCATCTCGATATCTTGAGTCCGGCGACCCGCCATCCAACGCTCCCACGAGCCCCGATCATCAAAATCTACATCAACACCTCTCCCGGCAAAAGTCCAAGGCTCGATCATATCGAGGTTTCCCGAAGAACCCCCAAACGCTCCATCGCCCACGGGGTCAAGAGAAACGGGCTGCCCCGTGCATATACCGCCTTCCGTAGCTAATCTGTCGAGAGCATGAAAAAGTCTCCCTGTAATCAAAGGAACGACATCTCTCGCCTGTGCGACAGTGAACGACGACATCCAAGAAAGACCGATGGCGAGATCCCAAAGGAATAGACCATGAACAGGGTGCCAAACATACAAAGTGCAAAGGCATCCCAATAGGCATCATCCACCAAACCTAGGCCCCTAAATCTGTCGGGAAGACCGGAAATATCGAAATGATCGGGACCGCGGATCATACCTTGCGCTTCCTCCGGGGAAAGATGAAGGAGGACGCACAATCTGTCAGCAAAAGAAGCCCCTCCGGGCAAAGGAACCGCTATCTCTTCCACCCCCGGACCTCCAAGCAAGGCCCGAAATTCTTCGACAATGGAACAATCTCGTTGAAGGAAAGGCAAAAGACATGCCTTCTAGTATCCCAAAATGATGAAGAAGCTCTCAAAAGCTCATAATCCGGAATCAATTCCTTGAGAGACCATAAGCACTTCACCTTGTATCTTTCTTCAAAGAAGAACCTCCTCTCATGCATGATTTCCCGGGACCAATCCTTGAACTTGTTGAAGAATGACATTTGGGACTCTTGGGACAATTTTGATGGAGCTTTTCTAAGGTTTTCCATGGTTTTCTCTCTCTTTCTCCCCGAAAATGGTTGTTTGGACTGGAGGTTGAAGAGGATATTTGAATTTGAAATAAAGCAAGACCAGTCTCGAACCAAAATTAAAGGACAGGTGTCAGATGCAGTCCCCATCCGCGCGGATAGGATTGCTTTCCAAAAAAAATCTGCAACAGTCCAAGCTGCTACACCAAAAGAGGAATATTCCGTCCCGGTTGCTCGAAACCTGTGCAAAAACCCTCCCCAAACCAGTCCATATACCAAACACCCTTGCAAAAAAAATCAAGGCTCATGCAACACTGCATTCATACTGCATTGCATTCATAAATAAAATCCTAAATTATTACATTCCAAAAAAAAAAAGAGTGTGCATAAAAAAAAAAAAACAAGCAAACATAAATAAAATCCTAAATTATTACATCCAAAAAAAAAAAAATGTGCATAAGCTGTACAAATCTAAATCTCAATCTCAAATCTCAAAAAAAATCAATCGGAGTCTCCAGCCCGATATCTCCCCGCCCCTCTTGCGACTCGGGCCCGCCTCCTCAGAGCCCCGAAAATCTCGGGCTCGTAATCGTCCTCGTCTCCGTAAAGAGGCTCATCAGACCAACCGGCACGCTCCGATAGGGCAAGCCGAGATCTCTGCGAAAAAATCGTATCCGAAGGTGAAGGCGTCGGACTCCCGGACGTACGAAGACGACCCGCCATGTTGCCAAACGTGTCCCCGCCCGTGTGGATCCCCAAGAATGACGTGATCCGAAGCGCAGCACCGCGGGGATCAAGGAGAGGAGACAGAGGAGTCTCTCAAGAAGTCTCTGAGCGAATAGGGAAGCCTCCCGTCCGACAGGCGCCGCCGTGGTCGCCTCGCTCTAGCTCGAGGAGCCCCGCAAGCGACCATCCTCCCGATGAATCTCTTGGCCCCGATCACTTGCTTCGTCGGCTTCTCGACGACCACCTCCGAAAACCGCACAAAAGCAAAAGCGTCAAAAAAGAGGTGATGCTAAAGATGATGAAACAAAAGAAAGAAAAGAAGGGGAAAAGGTGAAGCCATACCTTCATACCCTGGACGAGGCCGGAAAGCTCGTGAAAGTCGCTCTGGGCCGAGGGATCTGCACCCTCAATCGGACCCCATCTTGGATATAGGAAAAATCCGTCCGAGGGTACCGCGGGATCCCAAGCCCCTCCCTATCCGTAACCCGAGGCATCCTCGGCCTCCTCAAGACGAATGTCGCATATGGCTCAATCGCCACGAAATCCGAGAAGTGCCGGCCGGCTCGGTAATCATCCCAGTCACGGACCGATCGCTCGGAGTGCATCATATCGGCGGGAGGCTCCACCGGTGTCCTCAAAGGCGAGTTCACGCCATGCCGGCGCGTCACCCTCTCTCCCAAATAATATGCATCGCAGTCGACCTCTCAAAATCCTCCGCCGCACAGTCAAATCTCGCGCCCTTCACCGCGCCACCTCAAAGCGATCCTGTGGGAAGAATATCATCCCCTCATCCGTCTCGTCCTCCGTCAAAGGAAGGCAATCCGCGTACTCGAGAGTCGTACGCCCCGGAGCTTATCTTCTCCCGGCATGCTTGGACCAAGACCGCATGGCCGGATACGCCCGACGTACTCCGCCGCCGCCGCCACATCGTGACGTGGAAAAACTCCAACGCCCATACCTGCGAAAGGTAAAAATCCAATCAATCCAAAGGCAAAAGAAAAGTGCGTGCTCAAAAAAAAAAAAGGAGGGAAAGCAAAAAGAGAGCTTATACCTCCCGTGGCAAACTCAAAGCAAGACAAAGAGCTCACAGCCCTTCCGCCGTACCTATCGAGAGCAAAATAAAGCTCGCGCCCTGGCCTCTCCCCACGAGACATCTCCGGCCGTCTCCATGTCCTCCAAGGACCTCAACAAGGCAAAGACCGCCGTCCCCTCAAAGCATGTCCAAAGAGCGTGCTCGAAAAAGCAAACCACAAGAAGGCCCCGGCAATCTGATCGGCGCCTATCCTCTCCTCCCCACCTCATAACTCGCTATGGTCTCCACAATCTTGCCGTAGACCACGGCATAATCCATCCCCATCCCCTTTTTGGGAATAGGGGAAAATCCCGTAAGAGCTCGCAGACGCATCGCTATAGCCATCCCGCCACTCAATGCCGCGTCCATTAAAGGACAAACCCGTGATCGCAAAGATAGTCGGAGGGCGTAACCGTAGCCTCGCCCCAGAAGAAGTGGAAGGTGTGGGTCGCGTCCCACCAATGCTGCGCCAGAGCAAACATCAAGCCCTTGCTCTTAGGGAACTTGACCAGCCCCCTCAAGCACTCAACGAACTCCCAAAGCCCCGTCTCGACAACGATCTGTCTCGGACTCGGCAAAGCTCCTCGGCCCGCATTCGGAAGCCGGTCCCACAAGTCAATCACGGACTCCACCGATCCTCGAGTCTTCATTTTGTTCAGCTGCTCCGTCACAAAACGGTTTCCGCCCTGCAAAAAAAAAAAAAGAGAGAGAAAATGTCAAAAAAAAAAAGTGCATTTGCATTTACACAAAAAAAAAAAGCATACACATGCATTAAAAAAAAAAATTTCGACAGCATAACAGCATACAATGAGCATAGCCCCATTTTTCTCGCATAAAAGAAAACAGTTTTCAGCAAGTCCCAATGCATTCATCAAAAAAAAAAAGATGCATTCCTACGGAAGTAAAAACTCCGTCCCATTTTCATAAAATAACATGCATACCATCCATCATCTCAAAAAAAAATTGCATACATGCATATCATCCATCTTACATGCAACGGGAGGAAAAATCCGTCCCACTTTTCAAAAAAAAAAATCCTAAACATACATACATCTCATATTGGCAAAATGCCCATTCTTTCCAAACAAAATGCATGCATTGCATCATTCATCAATATCAATATTCAATTTCAAAAAAAAAAATCATCATTCATCAATATCAATATTCAATTTCGAAAAAAATCATCATCATCAACATGCAATATTCAATTTCAAAAAAAAAAAAATCGCAATTTTCGAATTTTCACATGCAATTTTCGAATTAAAAAAAAAAATGGCGAAAATGCCAATTCTTTTTCCCAAGCAAAATGCACATTTTGGGTTACTCACATAATCATCAAGATTCAAAGACAATGAACATGCAATATTCAATTTCAAAAAAAAAAAAATTCAAAAATCGCCTAAAATTCAAATTTCAAACAAGAAATCAACAAAGGGATCAAAGGGTTTCAAAGTATACCGTTCGGAGATTCGAATCCGAAGCCCAATGTTGCCAAGCATCGGGGTAGGGCTCCTCCGCAATCGATTGCGAAAGATTGTAATGCCTCCTCATCCGGACGAGCTCCAATCGCCTCTCCGCTACCGGGCCACGTCCTTGGCCTTGAAAAGCTCCTTCCCCGTGTTCCATCGCTCGAAAAATCGAAGAAATCGGAAGATTTTCGAAGCTTTTTGGCCAAAAATGGCGGATTTCTCACTTTCTCTCTCTCTGCTCTCGACAAACTGCAAAACTGAATGGGGAAGAAGAAAAGGGCGTTGGCCCTAATTAATACCCCTGGTTTTCAAACCCTATCCGCGCGGATAGGATTGCAAGGGTCAAAATGACCCTTTTGCCCCTTAAAATTCCAGGACTCTGCAATTCAGTCCCCAACTTGACAGAGTTAACCAAAGTTAACCAAAGTCAGCCCCTTGTCAAGAAAATCTTCCCCGGCAGTCAAACGTAAGACCGAGTGCCCCGAGAAAGATAACGAAATCTCGTATCTTTCATCAAAATCACCCCCGGCAGTCAAACGTAAGACCGAGTGCCCCGAGAAAGATAACGGATCCCGTATCTTTCATCAAAATCTTCCCCGGCAGTCAAACGTAAGACCGATCTCCTCGAGAAAGATAACGGATCCCGTATCTTTCATCAAAATCTTCCCCGGCAGTAAAACGTAAGACCGAGTGCCCCGAGAAAGATAACGAGATCCCGTATCTTTCATCAAAATTACCCCCGGCAGTCAAACGTAAGACCGAGTGCCCCGAGAAAGATAACGAGATCCCGTATCTTTCATCAAAATCATCCAACGGCAGTAAAACGTAAGACCGAGTGCCCCGAGAAAGATAACGAGATCTCGTATCTTTCATCAAAATCTTCCCTCGGCAGTAAAACGTAAGACCGAGTGCCCCGAGAAAGATAACGAAATCTCGTATCTTTCATCAAAATCCTTCCCGGCAGTCAAACGTAAGACCGATCTCCCCGAGAAAGATAACGGATCCCGTATCTTTCATCAAAATCTTCCCGGCAGTCAAACGTAAGACCGAGTGCCCCGAGAAAGATAACGGATCCCGTATCTTTCATCAAAATTACCCCCGGCAGTCAAACGTAAGACCGATCTCCTCGAGAAAGATAACGGATCCCGTATCTTTCATCAAAATCTTCCCCGGCAGTCAAACGTAAGACCGAGTGCCCCGAGAAAGATAACGGATCCCGTATCTTTCATCAAAATTATCCCCGGCAGTAAAACGTAAGACCGAGTGCCCCGAGAAAGATAACGGATCCCGTATCTTTCATCAAAATCATTCCCCGGCAGTCAAACGTAAGACCGAGTGCCCCGAGAAAGATAACGAGATCCCGTATCTTTCATCAAAATCATCCAACGGCAGTCAAACGTAAGACCGATTTCCTGCATCGAATACGTCTCGATTTTCCTCAAAGAAAGGCTAACGAAATCCCCAAAGAAAGTTAACGGAATCCCAAAAGCCAACGGAATCTCGAGTAGTACTCGAACTATGAAAGGGCTTGATTCCCACTAGGGATACGTAGGTAGCCTATCATTAGGTCCAGCCCCTCGACCAAAACGGTCACCCTCTCCTTCGGCAGCAGACGAAGTCCACCGAAAGGCCATTTCACAATCAAGGTTCGAGGCACCTAAAACGCCATCACCAAGGTCCGAGGCACCTAAAACGCCATCTACAAGGTCCGAGGCACCTAAAAAGCCATCATCATCAAGGTTCGAGGCACCTAAAATGCCATCTCCAAGGTTCGAGGCACCTAAAACGCCATCTCCAAGGTTTGAGGCACCTAAGACGCTATCACTAGGAAAGCGATAAATCGCAGTCATCCCCATCAGAGACCGAAAATGGTCATTCCTATCCCCAGCAGAGCGGATAGCCATCAGACCGAAGATGGTCATCTCTTATCCCCAGCAGAGTTTCTTTCCAAAGAAACGACCGTAGAACTCGCTCATCGGTGTTCGAGGCACCTAAAACGCCATCATCTCCGTGGTCAAAGACCCGAACTACGACTGGCTTGATTCCCATTCGGGATACGTAGGTAGCCTATCGCTAGGTTCAGCCACCCGATCACTCGATCATCCTGCCAAATATGGAGCCTTACTCTTATCGACGACCCCGCTTCCTTCGAAAGCGCCGTCGCCGAGGGGCTACTGTAAGTGCTCCAATTTGAGCTTGTTAGAATTTTCGTTAGAAAATTAACGAAAGTTATAACATTTCTAACAATTCCTAACAATCCTAACTTTTCTAACAAAGTGAGGGTAAAATGGGCATTGTTATTTAAGGTTAAACCTTAAAAAGAATCTTAAAAAAGAAAAACAAAAGAATAAAACCACAAATAAAAATGATGGAAACATAATCTGGCTGGTCAATTTGAATTTTGAAAAGAAATATTCCCCATTCCAAAGCTGGAGCTGCATTTAATGAACAGTGCACGCTGAGGGTTCCTATCCGCGCGGACATCTTTGCATCTTTCAGAGGGCTATAAATTGAGCCCTCCAGTCACAAAAATAAGAAGGAACAACACATTTTGCACCGAACCTCTGGCGAAATATAGAGAGAAAACAGTGAGAATTCACTTGAATTGTCACCATTTTCTCTCCAATCTTTCCCAAATCATACTCATCCACTCACTCTCATATTAAAGCCCTAAACACTCATACACTCAAGCCAAACACTCAAGAACACAAGGAAGATTGATAAACCCTCCTCCTCCTAACCCTAAATCTCATCCATGCATGCATCTTCAAACTACAAAATGTAGTTCCTTCATCTTCTTGCTTTAGATCTAAGAAGATCACCATGGAAGACCATCTCCATGGATGATCTTCTACAAAGATCAAAATTATTTTTAAGTTTTCTTACTTTCTTGCAAAGAAAACTCATTTTCAAAATCCTAAAAACCATTTTCAAGCATAAAATCTCATTTTCAAAGGATAAAAATCCCCTTCCCAAGCAAATGAAATGCTTAGTCCTAATGTACCCCAAGGATGGTTTGGTATAGTTGATTCACCACTAAAATGTCTAGTGATCACTAACCAAAACCTAGGGAAATGGGGACAAGCATGGATGCAAAACCCCCCTTAAAATCATATTTTCTTTCTTGAGAAGTTGCTGTCCAGTAGCAATTTTCCCAGACCTCAGTCCATTGTCTTAATTCTTGGACACAGATGAACTTGGAATTTGGTGTTGACTACAAAACACTTTTTGTAGCCAACATCCAGAGCTTTCCAGACATATTTTTACATTATTTTTTGGGTGAGTAAAACTCCTCTTTTCAAATTTTCTTTCAGAGGCTAGTTCATCAGCTTCTGGGAATCCAGATCTCATATCTGAGGTTTCCAGAAGGTTTTGACCCCTCAAATCTTCTCCAAAATGGAAAATTCCTTCGCACAAACCTTATTTAAGGTGTCTGGAACAACTTTCATTCTCTGAGTTTATCCAGATTATGAAGTTTTAAGACCCTTGAATACATTTCAAAATCAAAGGTCCACTGCCTTTTTCATTCTGGCAGAAATGGCTCTCAACTTCAAAAGGTCTTTTGAGTACCAAATCTCAATCCAAAAATCCCCCGAAAAATCATGGGATCAGTTTAAAGTCTTGAAAAGATATCCCTATTTTTACTTTTCTGAGTTTCAACTTATTTTGGCCAAAACACACACACACACACACACACACACAAATGATTTTCAGCTTGGAAGACTCGTTTACGAGGCATTCGGGTGCACACTAACGTCCTTCCCGAAGCGTAACATGACCTCCGAACCTAAATCTCTGATCTCGGGCTTTTTTCAAAGTTTTGGCCCTCAAAATTAAAATGGCATGGCGACTCCGTTTTCGTTGATTTTTTCGAACATAAAATGGGAAAATTTTCGGATACACATTCATCACAAAGGGCGACTACTGGGACTAAGCTTTTTCTAAAAAAAAATGGTATTTGGTATATTGGTGGAAACCACTAAATTTCCCATTATCGCCTCCTAACACGAGTCGGGAATAAATTGTGGTTTAACAATCCCACGTACCGGTATCACCGTTTTCAAAAAAAGAGCTTTTGAGGGTCAAGCTTCCGTCCCGGCTTTGAAAATCATTTTTGTGTGTGTGTTGATTTTTGCACGCTTTCATGTTGTTTTGGCCGCCTCGGAGAAAGTCAAAATTTTGACTGTCGGAATAATGTCCCTAACTGTCGGAATTTTCGTGCTTACGTGCTTATGTGCTCATTAAATTTCAAAAAAAAAAATTCAAAAAAAAAAAAGAAAATTTCCAAAAAAAAAATCATGCATCATATTTTTAAGACACATAAAAAATCTCTATTTTACTCGTAAAAGAATATAGATCGCTTGCACACTACGCGCACGTGACCGTACACCGCACACTACGTCCTTAACCCGGGAAATCCTTGTCGCGGTCCGTTTGGTCTTATTACGCCTCTCGGATGAGCACAGACTACCCAAACATCCCATGGAGCCTCGTGTCGACCATGCACTTGTCCGTGACACACTTTGTCCGAGACCCGGTTGGTTTTTAGTCCGGTCCGTGTCATGCCCCGTCCGTGTATAGACCTTTCCTTTCAAGCCTTTGTCGGCATACCGACTCAATATCTTTCGGGGACCCTTATCGCCGAAGTTCTCGCCGGTTTTCCGCCGCAGACTTTGACCAAGATATTGACCGGCGCCTTGACTTCGGCCCGATCGGGCACAAATTATACACCGACTCCCAAAGATTGACACCGAGTCATCAAGGATTAATGAATATTCCATGCCTAATTACGGCTTAACCGACGACAAGTCAAGATCAATCGTGGACATTTATCGCTCCAAATCATGCCGACTTTTCGTCGAGCCCTGGACATGATCTTGACTTTTGACGTCGCCTTTGTCCGTAATTTACATCGAATGCTCGTTAAGACTCGATTACCCGCCGTACTTTTAGGATCGTTTTCTTTCGGTCGGTGGGACCCGCTTGCCCTATAGGACCCTCGCCCGGGGCCGTCCACCCCGGGAGGTCGAAATACAGGTGGAATACGAGGGGCTTATAGACGTAGTGACGGGGCCCACCGATCCAGAATCGTAGTAGTTTGCGAAAAAGAAGAGCAATCTTTTCCAACCGATTAGGTTAATAAAACATGTTTTAAGTAAACGTGAACAAATAATCGCATGTTGCATGAGCCTAAAGCCCAAACACCTACCCTCCTTCCATTCCTGCACATCCGAACCTTCATGTCCTTTCCCCGCAGCCTCCGCACAAAGCTTGGTTTCGGGCACCGGTCACCGTTTGATCGCTGGGAAGAGTCAAGCGCGTCATCGCCTTCGCCGTTTGTTCCGACTCCGGGTCTCGTAATGTCTCGCATCGCCCGGTAATGATGGGGATAACATCACTCCGCCTCCCGGACCCTCGCAGAGAGCAACAAAGTGGAATCGGTTAGCGTAACGTATGAGGTTACGACAGAAGCACCTAAATAGCCTTATGGAGGCTATTAAGAGTCACGGTCCGGCCGCCGCCTCAATCCCGATGGCACCTTCACCGTGGAAGAAGACGAGGATGCCAACCCCACTCTCGGCCGCCCGATTACACCAGGATGCCGCCACCCACCTCCTATGGTGCCACTACCGTAACCCATGCTCCTCGATTTTCGGGTCACCACTCCCAACCACGTACCACCGGATCCATGCAGCCCGACGGCACAAATCGGCTGGGGGCAAAATCGCACGGAATGTCTTCTCATGGTTGGGGCTATCTCGAATGCCACAAGCTAATCGGGATCCCGCCTCGCCGGAACCGATCAATCCGGACCTTCACAAAGAATAAACCACAGCTCGGAATGCCGCCACAACTTGGTTCTCGGGGCCACGCCAGAGCCCCTCCTCGTAACAAGACTAGTTCACCGCTCCTCACACAAATCCATTCCTCACTCGTACTTCTATGGGTTACCAAGCCTCCATCCCGGTGTCATCCGAATCACCAGACCGCAGCACTTCCCCGGGTTACACACCTTCACCACAAGCAGCCATGCAATTCAACAATCCGACAAGCAGCCCTCGCACTCAAGCCTACTTACGGGCCCCACTCGGAAATCCAAGTTATCCGGCTACATCGGGGCTGCCCCCACCTACTTTGCCAGCTTGAAAATCAACAAAGAAGCCGCAAGGTTCTACCCTTTTGCTCGTGCTCCTACTCATGCTCCCTGTGGTAACTCACCCCAGACAAGTTTTCACCTACGTCCCCGGATCGGCCGTTCCCTCCACCTCGCCCGCTCCAGTGGTAGCTCCTCTCTAGCTCACCCACTAGCTTGAATGCCACGGTTCCGCCACAAGACCCTCATCCGGCCTCGGTTCATGGAACAACACAAGGAAATGAAAGCGCACGATCGCCGAACCGACCGCCAAGAAGTCCGCCTTCCGCCTACGCACCCGGACTCCATTGTTCCTCCGCCCCACAAATTCGTGATGCCTAATCTGGATCTCTTTGATGGGACCGCATGTCCAAAAACCCATTTGGACACATATACCCCGGCAATGAAAGCCAAAGGATGTACCAATCAAGCAGCTTGGCCGACTATTTCAGCCTATCCTTGAAGTCCAAGTGCCTTAAAGTGGTTCTTCCGTTTGAAACCCGAAGCCGTGGCTACATGGGACCAGATTACCAATGCCTTCACAGAAAATATAAGGCCAACTTGGAATGGGAAACAAATAGGGTTGACCTACAAACAACAAAGCAGCGTCCCCGATGAGAATGTTGGGGACTTCTACAAGCGGTGGAATCTCGAAACTCGCTGAAATGGCCATCCCTCCTTCCGAAGAGGAACAACTGGACATCTTCCAGCCATGCTTGAAACCACATCTCGAGAGCCTCCCTCAATCACTTCCCATACTCTACTTACGGGCCATGGTTAACTCTGCAGCCTAAGTTTGAAAAGGCCTACAATCAAGAACCGGCCGCCGCACTCGCCACTATCGGGCTCCTCCCGCAAACACCGCCCTGCTCCTCGCTAAAGGCAAAGAAATGATTAACTATGCGGGACAGAATGCAATAACACGACTCCTTTTGCTCCCAGAAAACTCGAGCCCAAACCGCGGGTCATAAATCTCGAAAACTTTGGAATGCCCCCGAATGACATCTTTAGGGGACTCGGTGAAAGAAGGCTTGCTGCGGCCTTTGGAAAATTTCCAACCCGTAAATCCGAATGCTCCCGTGGATACTACAAAGTATTGTGCCTTTCATCAAGCTCACGGACATCCGACCGACAACCGCTTCACTCGAAAAAGGCAATCCAGGCTAATAGAGCAAGGAAAGTTGGAAGGCCCCGAAGGGCCTAACACGATAAGAATCCTCTCGCCAAGGAACCATAATCAGTGAATATGATTGAATGCGGAGAATCTTCGCATGACCATGAAGATGCCGATGAAGGTCCCCAAATACCCGTGGCCAACCTCGTCGAGGATCCCGAACCGGATTCCCCTCACTTGAGGATATTGAACGAATCAACCCATCTTGGTCTCATGTCGTAGACTCCTTGCAAGAATACGAGGCCCGCTATTTCTCGGATAAAGGGAAGGCCGATACCGAAGAACCGGGGCCGTTCCGTTCAAAATATGAGAGGACCATTTACACAAGATGGTTAGAACAATCGAGAAGAATCGAACAAGAAAGCTTCCGGCGGCGCTCGTACCGGGGCTTATCAGAAAGAGGCCGAAGAGCATCCGGAGCTAGTACACTTCGCAAATTGGCTTTGGGAGAGCCCGAATATGATCCCGAGAACAGTGAAGAATCGGAAGAGGAGGATTCCTTCTATATCCTACCCGGTGTCAAATACGTGCCACCCCCTCTCACTCTTCCCCGCAATTTCGGGAGGAGAAGCCGAGTCACAATTACCACTTCCGGAATGGGAACATATGACAATTTTGCGGTTGCACGCACCCATATTCCCCCAACGGGTTTGATCGACGTTCCCTCTCACCGAAATCCCGTAGTATGGGAAGAAGATTCCGATGACAACATGATGATGATGATGACGAGAGTGAAGAGTCAACCGAGGCCCCGCATCCGGAAACAATCCTGAACAATCATGCCGTAAATGAGCCCATGGGAGCCAGGCACAATGGCCGGTTATCAAGCCAGTTTACGACGAAGAAACTTCGGAAGACGAATACGAGACCGAGGACATGAAGGCCATGAAGTTTCATGGATCTCGAGCACGCGGATGTCTTAGAATTCAACACCGCCTACCATGCTTTGGGGAAAGGGTTTTCGTGTGTCCGATCCAGCCGATAGTCGAAGATCCGATCGAAAGAGGAAAATTAACTCCCATCCGCCCAAATGAGAAAATAACCATGGTTAGATCAAATCCACCCCGTAACAAAGTAACACTCCTTGTCGTGGTTACCCAAGAAGAGGTCACCTTTCCCCGAATGTATGTCGCCTTTCGCAGAAGTCCTAGAAACCGGCATGATACCGGATGCGCCTCCCACACGTAACGCTATAATCATCTCCAACTCCGAGTATTACGTAAGGGAATCGTAATGGCCGCACTATCCAAGGGATGAAATCGAAAAGCCGCCGAGTCCCGACAATAGCGACTCTTGTTGCATGATAACTATGAGCAAGACCGGCCATGAGAGTGAATCGGAGGACGCCCTAGCTCTGTGGACCATCCAAGGGGCAACAACACAACCCCAAACCCAAAAGCCTGTGACTTGGGAAGCAATTATAAGGGCCGCCCAGAAGGAGCCAAGACACTCACCCTCACTATCACTAGACTCCGTCGTAACCAATGGCCAATAGCCAAAAGGGCTCCCCCATTGACCCTAGCAAAGATTGAAGAAATCCACCAAGAGACGACTGATGAGGAAGTTAACTGTTGACCCGATCTCGGCGCATCTTCCAAGGAAATCCCAAGGCGTATAAGAAGGCCACAGATCAAGCACCAAAAGAAGATCGCCGCCCCTATGCTAAGACACCAAACCTGCACTCGAAAAGAGGATCCCGTGCTCACCACTGAAGCAAACACAGCCAACATTTCCCTCTCGGTCTCTACTCACCTCGTCCTATCCCCATAAGCCGAAGCCGGAAGAAAGCCCGGCTCGCACTCTCGTGCCTATTGATGCTACTCCCGATGATGTGGTACAACTAATTGGAAACATCCATTACGGGAACATAATCACTTTCACGCATCTCGACCTCCCTCAATTTGGGGCCGATCATAATGAGCCTCTCTTCATCACACCACTGATGAACGACGCCTCCTCGGGTCCTGGTTGATAATGGGTCCGGAATGAACATTCTTCCGAAGAAAGATCATGAGCTTGCTTGATATCAAGACTACAGACTTGAAGCCTTCTTCTCTCACAATAAAGCTTACGACTCAACATCCCGAGCAAAGCCCCTGAGTTGCTACTTTAGACCTCTCGGTTTGGACAGTAAATTGATACCGTGGAATTCCAGGTTATCGACATCCCGATTACTTTCAATGCCCCCGTGGGAAGACCTTGGCTGCACCAAGTCAAAGGGGTCGCCTCAAGCCTCCACCAGTGTGTGAAATTGCCTCGAATGGGGATCCGACGACCATTTACTGAGATTTAGTCACTTTAGAAGGCACAGATACGGGCGGAATACCTATTCTCGAAATCAAACATGACGAGGAAGGTCACATGCTAACGGGCTTCACGGCCGAGCCTCCCAAGGCCCAAGTGTGCAACATAGATCCGACGGTCACTCGGGATAAAATCCCACCGGTCTTGAAAATGATGAGAAAATGAGCTATCTACCCGGCCTCGGTCCTGGGAAGCACCAACAAGGAACTCACAAACTCATCGAGGTGAAAGGACAGAATACTCGCCACGGCCCGGGATATGAGGCCTCCCAGTGGACACCGCAAAGGGAAAAAGATTTGAAGCCGCCACAGAAAGGTCCCGGCCGACAACCCTAAATCTCTCCCCTTCACTCCTAATTTGGCCGACTACTTTGTAAAGGGTCCCACACAACCAGAAACATCACAGAGCCCACTCCTACGGCAGGATGGCTAAAGCTACAAGATAACCTCAACAAGTTCGGAGGAACCAAGGCTAACCCGGTCCGTAGAATGTTCCCGGACCTACCCAAGATACCTCGGGGCTACCACCGCCATGAAGAGTGAGTATACCTTCGTAGGCGTGCCCGACTCCGGTGGAACAGCCGAGAAGCTCACAACCACTATTCCTACCGCCCAGAAGATCCGAAACCCGAATTCGAACCGACAAGGCCAAAAGCTAAGGCCACGGAATTTCCCTCGATGATTGGGATGGTCTCGTTATGCAAAGAATTGTTCGAAGAAGAAGTCCAAAGCGACCCGATTGATCTCGGCTCGGTCCAAAAGATGATAGCGGCAATTGAGAAAGGAAAACAAAAACAAAGACAGCTTCCCGAGTCATGAGGCCACCAACAGCCGATGCCGCTAAAGAATTGGGAAACTCTCTCAGCCCGTCCGCGACCAAGGAGGAAATGATCACCAAGCTTGGATTGGTCCCCGTCCCTTTGTGTCAATCTAGGACAAGTCCTCCCAGCCTCTCTTTGTTAAGATCGAGTCTCTAGGGTCGTCCGATGGCCTTACGCCCGAAGACTACGAGTCCGTAGCAAGCGCGTATCCCCTTTCGTTTTCAATGAAATGACGAACCTTTCTGAGTATCCCTTGATTGCCACTTTAACTAATGATGAATTAATTAATAAAAAAAATTTAATAACGATTCACTAGATAAAGAAGCAGACACATTAAACAAAAAAATCAAACAACAAAAAAAATCTTTAAGCAGGTTGTCTGGAAAGAGGAAAATCGAGCCCAAGCTGCCGAAGAGATTTTGACGAGTGTGAATTTGGGAACTGCGGAAGAGCCTAAAGAGACGCAGATTGGCGATTTCTTCGAAGGAATCGAAAAGGATGCTCGCAAAGTCCTACAAAATCCTCAATTCAAAGAAAGTTGCCCTCTTCATCAAAGAAAACATCATGTGCGTATACGGGTTGCCACCGAAATCATCTCGTATAATGGATCCCACTTCGAAGGGGAATGTGAAAAACCGCCGGCGGAATTCCGAATAACCCGTCACAAGTCATCTCCCTACAGCCCCAAACCAACGGAGCCGTCGAGGCAAAGCAAACAAGACTCGAAAATATCATCCGGAAAATGGTCCGTCCAAGGCGTAGATTGGCCCGAGAAGTTACACTGCACTCGGGGCTACGTAACATCCCGAACGGCAACCGGGGAAACACCTTTTGCCCTCACATACGGAATGGAAGCCGTACTCCCAATCGAGCCGGAAATACCCTCGCTCCGTATACCGCCGGAAAGCCAGATCAACGAGGTCGAATGGCTCCGCAGTCGCCATGACGAATTGGCCCTACTAGACGAACGCCGATCAAGGCCATGGAACACATCCGAGCCTACCAAGGAAGAATGGCTAGAGCCTTCGACAAGAAAGTAAAGCATCGGGAAATCCGAGAAGGTGATCTCGTTTTAAAAGAAAAGCCCCCACCGTATCAACCCCTCGGCAAATGGGAGCCCGTATGGGTCGGGCCATATGTCGTCCGTAAGATCTTCTCCGGAGGAGCCATGCAACTTGCGTGCACTCGACGGAATCCCTTTGTACACCCAAAGGAATGGTAACAAGCTGCGCAGATACTACGCGTAAAAAAAAAGAAAAAAAAAGAGAGAAGAAAAACAAAAAAAAAAGAGTGCTAAAAGAGTAATACCCAACTAGGTTAGAAACCCGAAAAGGGCGGCCTAGGTAAAAAACAGGGTTGCACTAAACAAAAAAAAACAAAAAAGGAGTGCTAAAAGAGTAATACCCAACTAGGTTAGAAACCCGAAAAGGGCGGCCTAGGTGTTGCACCAAACAAAAAAACAAAAAAAGGAGTGCTAAAAGAGTAATACCCAACTAGGTTAGAAACCCGAAAAGGGCGGCCTAGGTAAAAACAGGGTTGCACCAAACAAAAAAACAAAAAAAAACAAAAAAAAAACAAAAAAAAAAAAAAAAAAAAAAAAAACAAAAAAAAAACAAAAAAAAGAGTTCACCAAAGTTGAACTACGAAGACCCGAGCTCCTCAAAATGAGGGGAACGTAGGCAAATGGAAACGGTTCGGTCTAAAGCACAAATAAAAGCCATACTTTGGCATCAATACAATTGATCGTACCATGAAAGCGTCTCGAAAAACTCTAAAGCAATTCAAATATTCATTACAAGTTAAAAGCTCTTTGATGAGTCTAAGCCCGATTCATTCCTACAACCGGCAACCTCGCTAAAAGAAAACTAAGATACATAATCAAACTAATGTGTCCGCCATGACAAGAAAGGGATACTGAAACCTCGTAGTCACTCCAAGCCACTCGCATCGGCCTCTCCCCTCTTCTTCCCCTTCGAGTCTTCTTTTTCGAACAGAAAATGTCGGTGTTCCTCCTACCAAGCTCCGTATAGGGAACAGGTCTATCAAACCAGCCTCCGTCGTGGCCTTAGTAGCCCTAGCGTCATCCCTCATCTCCCGTAACCTAGCCGGTAGCATAGGAGCCCTCCTCTCCCGTCTCTTGACGTAAGCCTCATAATCGGTCACGCCGTCTCCGCTCCCGTCATGAGGGTTGGCCTCGCCTCGGCCCTCCTCCTCTCGTAAACACCAGTCCTCCGCACCCACAATGGCCTCACGCCGTCTCAAAATAGCCACCCGAGTCTCTCCTGCATGCCTCTCATACCAATCCAGGTACCAAGTGGTCAAGAACACCGGTCTCTGACGCTCGAGAATGACCCGAGGAGGAAAGGCATCATACCTCCATGCTCGGGAAAGAAATGGAAACACCGAGGATCATCCATAGAAACAGAGCCACCACCCCGGTGGCTATATCATCAAAGCCCTCCAAAGGAACCTCGCTCCAAGCCAAACCTGTCTCAGACTAAAGCCGGAATATAGAAGCTGGACCGAGAAAGCCCCTAAGCATGACCACGGAGACCCATCCTCGAAGCACTCGCGAGTCTCCACCCGCCAATGAGGCACCGACCATCTCGATATCTTCTGGGCCCGGCGACCCGCCATCCAACGCTCCCACGAGCCCCGATCATCAAAATCTACATCAACACCTCTCCCGGCAAAAGTCCAAGGCCCGATCATATCGTAGGTTTCCCGAAGAACCCCAAACGCTCCATCGCCCACAGTGGTCAAGAGGAACGGGCTGCCCCCGCGCATATACCGCCTTCCGGTAGCTAATCATCGAGAGCATGAAAAGTCTCCCCGTAATCAAAGGAACGACATCTCTCGCCTGTGCGACAGAACGACAACATCCAAGAAAGACCGATGGCGCATCCCAAAGGAATAGACCATGAACAGGTGCCAAACATACAAAGTGCAAAGGCATCCCAATAGGCATCATCCACCAAACCTAGGCCCCTAAATCTGTCTGGGAAGACCGGAAATATCGAAATGATCGGGACCGCGGATCATACCTTGCGCTTCCTCCGGGAAAGATGAAGGAGGACGCACAATCCGTCAAGAAAAGAAGCCCCTCCGGCAAAGGAACCGCTATCTCTTCCACCTCCGGACCTCCAAGCAAGGCCCGAAATTCTTCGACAGCGGAACAATCTCGTTGAAGGAAAGGCAAAAGACATGCCTTCTAGTATCCCAAAATGATGAAGAAGCTCTCAAAAGCTCATAATCCGAATCAATTCCTTGAGAGACCATAAGCACTTCACCTTGTATCTTTCTTCAAAGAAGAACCTCCTCTCATGCATGATTTCCCGAGACCCATCCTTGAACTTGTTGAAGAATGACATTTGGGACTCTTGGGACAATTTTGATGGAGCTTTTCTAAGGTTTTCCATGGTTTTCTCTCTCTTTCTCCCGAAAATGGTCGTTTGGACTCGGAGGTTGAAGAGGATATTTGAATTTGAAATAAAGCAAGACCAGTCCGAACCAAAATTAAAGGACAAGGTCGATGCAGCCCCCATCCGCGCGGATAGGATTGCTTTCCAAAAAAAAATCTGCAACACCAAGCCGCTACACCAAAAGAGGAATATTCCGTCCCGCTGCTCGAAACCCGTGCAAAAACCTCCCCAAACCACCCATATACCAAACACCCTAAAAAACAAAATCAAGGCTCATGCAACACTGCATTCATACTGCATTGCATTCATAAAATAAAATCCTAAATTATTACATTCCAAAAAAAAAAGAGTGTGCATAAAAAAAAAAAACAAGCAAACATAAATAAAATCCTAAATTATTACATCCAAAAAAAAAAGAAAAAAAGATGTGCATAAGCCGTACAAATCTAAATCTCAATCTCAAATCTCAAAAAATCAATCGGAGTCTCCAGCCCGATGTCCGCCCCGCCCTCTTGCGACTCGGGCCCGCCTCCTCAGAGCCCCGAAAATCTCGGGCTCGTAATCGTCCTCGTCTCCGTAAAGAGGCTCATCAGACCAACCGGCACGCTCCGATAGGGCAAGCCGAGATCTCGCGAAAAATCGTATCCGAAGGTGAAGGCGTCGGACTCCCGGACGTACGAAGACGACCCGCCATGCCGCCAAACGTGTCCCCGCCCGTGTGGATCCCCGAGAATGACGTGATCCGAAGGCGCACCGCGCGGGATCAAGGAGAGGAGACAGAGGAGTCTCGAAGAAGTCTCGAGCGAATAGGAAGCCTCCCGTCCGACAGCGCCGGCCGTGGTCGCCTCGCTCTAGCTCGAGGAGCCCCGCAAGCGACCATCCTCCCGATGAATCTCTTGGCCCCGATCACTTGCTTCGTCGCCTTCTCGACGACCACCTCCGAAAACCGCACAAAAGCAAAAGCGTCAAAAAAAAAGAGGTGATGCTAAAGATGATGAAACAAAAGAAAGAAAAGAAGGGGAAAAGGTGAAGCCATACCTTCATACCCTGACGAGGCCGGAAAGCTCGTGGAAGTCGCTCGGCCGAGGGATCTGCACCCTCAATCGGACCCCATCCCGGGATATAGGAAAAATCCGTCCGAGGGTACCGCGGGATCCCAAGCCCTCCCTATCCGTAACCCGAGGCATCCTCGGCCTCCTCAAGACGAATGTCGCATATGGCTCAATCGCCACGAAATCCGAGAAGTGCCGGCCGGCTCGGTAATCATCCCAGTCACGGACCGATCGCTCGGGTGCATCATATCGACGGGAGGCTCCACCGGTGTCCTCAAAGGCGAGTTCACGCCATGCCGGCGCGTCACCCTCTCTCCCGCATAATATGCATCGCAGTCGACCTCTCAAAATCCTCCGCCGCACAGCCCAAATCTCGCCGCCCTTCACCACGCGCCACCTCAAAGCGATCCTGTGGGAAGAATATCATCCCCTCATCCGTCTCGGCCTCCGTCAAAGGAAGGCAATCCGCGTACCGAGAGTCGTACGCCCCGGAGCTTATCTTCTCCCGGCATGCTTGGACCAAGACCGCATGGCCGGATACGCCCGACGTACTCGCCGGCCGCCGCCACATCGTGACGTGGAAAAACTCCAACGCCCATACCTGCGAAAGGTAAAAATCCAATCAATCCAAAGGCAAAAGAAAAGTGCGTGCTCAAAAAAAAAAAGAAGAGGAGGGAAAGCAAAAAGAGAGCTTATACCTCCAGGGCAAACTCAAAGCAGTACAAAGAGCTCACAGCCTTCCGGCTGTACCTATCGAGAGCAAAGTAAAGCTCTGCCAAACCCCGGCCTCTCCCCACGAGACATCTCCGGCCGTCTCCATGTCCTCCAAGGACCTCAACAAGGCAAAGACCGCCGTCCTCAAAGATGTCCAAAGAGCGTGCTCGAAAAAGCAAACCACAAGAAGGCCCTGGCAATCTGATCGGCGCCTATCCTCTCCTCCCCAGCCTCATAACTCGCTATGGTCTCCACAATCTTGCCGTAGACCACGGCATACTCCATCCCCATCCCCTTTTTTGGGAATAGGGAAAATCCTTAAGAGCTCGGCAGATCGCATCGCCGTAGCCATCCCGCCACTCAATGCCGCGTCCATTAAAGGACAAACCCGTGATCGCAAAGATAGTCGGAGGGCGTAACCGTAGCCTCGCCCCGTAAGAAGTGAAAGGTGTGGGTCGCGTCCCACCAGTGCTGCGCCAGAGCAAACATCAAGCCCTTGCTCTTAGGGAACTTGACCAGCCCACTCAAGCACTCAACGAACTCCCAAAGCCCCGTCTCGACAACGATCTGTCTCGGACTCGGCAAAGCTCCTCGGCCCACATTCGGAAGCCGATCCCACAAGTCAATCACGGACTCCACCGATCCTCGAGTCTTCATTTTGTTCACCAAGCTCCGTCACAAAACGGTTTCCGCCCGCAAAAAAAAAAAAAAAGAGAGAGAAAATGTCAAAAAAAAAAAAGTGCATTTGCATTTAAACAAAAAAAAAAGGGCATACACATGCATTAAAAAAAAAATTTCGACAAAGATAACAAAGATACAATGAGCATAGCCCCATTTTTCTCGCATAAAAGAAAACATTTTTCAAAGAAGTCCCAATGCATTCATCAAAAAAAGATGCATTCCTACGGAAGTAAAAACTCCGTCCCATTTTCATAAAATAACATGCATACCATCCATCATCTCAAAAAAAAATTGCATACATGCATATCATCCATCTTACATGCAACGGGAGGAAAAATCCGTCCCACTTTTCAAAAAAAAAATCCTAAACATACATACATCTCATATTGGCAAAATGCCCATTCTTTCCAAACAAAATGCATGCATTGCATCATTCATCAATATCAATATTCAATTTCAAAAAAAAAAATCATCATTCATCAATATCAATATTCAATTTCAAAAAAAATCATCATCATCAACATGCAATATTCAATTTCAAAAAAAAAAATCACAATTTTCGAATTTTCACATGCAATTTTCGAATTAAAAAAAAAATGGCGAAAATGCCAATTCTTTTTCCCAAGCAAAATGCACATTTTGGGTTACTCACATAATCATCAAGATTCAAAGACAATGAACATGCAATATTCAATTTCAAAAAAAAAAATTTCAAAAATCACCTAAAATTCAAATTTCAAACAAGAAATCAACAAAGGGATCAAAGGGTTTCAAAGTATACCGTTCGGAGATTCGAATCCGAAGCCCAATGTTGCCAAGCATCGGGGTAGGGCTCCTCCGCAATCGATTGCGAAAGATTGTAATGCCTCCTCATCCGGACGAGCTCCAATCGCCTCTCCGCTACCGGGCCACGTCCTTGGCCTTGAAAAGCGCCTTCCCCGTGTTCCATCGCTCGAAAAATCGAAGAAATCGGAAGATTTTCGAAGCTTTTTGGCCAAAAATGGCGGATTTCTCACTTTCTCTCTCTCTGCTCTCGACAAACTGCAAAACTGAATGGGGAAGAAGAAAAGGGCGTTGGCCCTAATTAATACCCCTGGTTTTCAAACCCTATCCGCGCGGATAGGATTGCAAGGGTCAAAATGACCCTTTTGCCCCTTAAAATTCCAGGACTCTGCAATTCAGTCCCCAACTTGACAGAGTTAACCAAAGTTAACCAAAGTCAGCCCCTTGTCAAGAAAATCTTCCCCGGCAGTCAAACGTAAGACCGAGTGCCCCGAGAAAGATAACGAAATCTCGTATCTTTCATCAAAATTACCCCTGTTCAAACGTAAGACCGAGTGCCCCGAGAAAGATAACGGATCCCGTATCTTTCATCAAAATCTTCCCCCTAGCCAAACGTAAGACCGATCTCCTCGAGAAAGATAACGAGATCCCGTATCTTTCATCAAAATCTTCCCTAAGTAAACGTAAGACCGAGTGCCCCGAGAAAGATAACGAGATCCCGTATCTTTCATCAAAATTACCCCGAGCCAAACGTAAGACCGAGTGCCCTGAGAAAGATAACGAGATCCCGTATCTTTCATCAAAATCATCCCCGGCAAAAACGTAAGACCGAGTGCCCCGAGAAAGATAACGAGATCCCGTATCTTTCATCAAAATCTTCCCTGCGCCAAACGTAAGACCGAGTGCCCCGAGAAAGATAACGAAATCCCGTATCTTTCATCAAAATCCTTCCCCTAGCCAAACGTAAGACCGAGTGCCTCGAGAAAGATAACGGATCCCGTATCTTTCATCAAAATCTTCCCCGGCAGTCAAACGTAAGACCGAGTGCCCCGAGAAAGATAACGGATCCCGTATCTTTCATCAAAATTATCCCCGGCAGTCAAACGTAAGACCGATCTCCTCGAGAAAGATAACGGATCCCGTATCTTTCATCAAAATCTTCCCCAGCAGTCAAACGTAAGACCGAGTGCCCCGAGAAAGATAACGGATCCCGTATCTTTCATCAAAATTACCCCCGGCAGTCAAACGTAAGACCGAGTGCCCCGAGAAAGATAACGGATCCCGTATCTTTCATCAAAATCATTCCCGGCAGTCAAACGTAAGACCGAGTGCCCCGAGAAAGATAACGAGATCCCGTATCTTTCATCAAAATCATCCACCGGCAGTCAAACGTAAGACCAATTCCCCAGACGAATACGTCTGATTTTCCCCAGCAAAGGCTAACGAAATCCCCAGCAAAGTTAACGGAATCCCAAAAGCCAACGGAATCTCGAGTAGTACTCGAACTACGAAAGGGCTTGATTTCCACAAGGGATACGTAGGTAGCCTATCATTAGGTCCAGCCCCTCGACCAAAACGGTCACCCTCTCCTTCGGCAGCAGACGAAGTCCACCGAAAGGCCATTTCACAATCAAGGTTCGAGGCACCTAAAACGCCATCACCAAGGTCCGAGGCACCTAAAACGCCATCTCCAAGGTCAGAGGCACCTAAAAAGCCATCATCATCAAGGTTCGAGGCACCTAAAATGCCATCTCCAAGGTTCGAGGCACCTAAAACGCCATCTCCAAGGTTTGAGGCACCTAAGACGCTATCACTAGGAAAGCGATAAATCGCAGTCATTCCCAGCAGAGACCGAAAATGGTCATTCCTATCCCCGGCGAGAGCGGATAGCCATCGACCGAAGATGGTCATCTCTTATCCCCAAGCAGAAGTTTCTTTCCAAAGAAACGACTGTAGAACTCGCTCATTAGGTTCGAGGCACCTAAAACGCCATCATCTCCAGGGTCAAAGACCCGAACTACGATCGGCTTCGATTCCCATTCGGGATACGTAGGTAGCCTATCGCTAGGTTCAGCCACCCGATCACTCGATCATCCTGCCAAATATGGAGCCTTACTCTTATCGACGACCCCGCTTCCTTCGAAAGCGCCGTCGCCGAGGGGCTACTGTAAGTGCTCCAATTTGTGCTTGTTAGAATTTTCGTTAGAAAATTAACGAAAGTTATAACATTTCTAACAATTCCTAACAATCCTAACTTTTCTAACAAAGTGTTAGTACCCGGTCCGAAAAAAGGAGCTGAAGTGCATTCGGGAAAATCGGGGACTAAATTGGCACTTGGAAGCTTTTTGGACCAAATTGGAATTTATGGAAAATTCAGGGACTAAACGGGAAATATGGAAATTTTGGGACGAAATTGATATATTAAAATTCCTAGGATTAAATGAAAGATAAAATTCCAAAGAGCGAAGTGCAAAAGAATTCATTAAAGTGGTCAAAATGGACTTGGAAATAACGGAGACGAAATGAATAATAAACAATACTAAAACAATAACAATGTGGCCACGGCAAGTGCTTAAATTGCTTGATAGTTGGCCGAGCTTCCAGGCCATTTTGCACAAGATGGCCGGCCATTCCAAGGCAATTCAGGGCCAAGAGAAAAGGGATGTGGCCGAGCCATTCTAGGCCATTTGGGCCAAGGATTTGGGCCAAAGTAATTGGCCGATCGGCCTTTTGTCTTTTCCCACATCAGTTTCAAAGCCGTGCCTCCCCAATTCCTTTCACTATATAAACCCCACTCCGCCTCACACTTTGAACACAGAATTATTCTACGGAAAACTCAAGACAAAACTTGAGGTTTCCTCCATAGAAAACTTGAGACTAAACTCGAGTTTTCTAAGTCTAAATATTTTCTCAACACACAATTTCATACGGAGAAACGAGACTACACTTGTTTCACCCACAGTTCTTCTTATTCTCTTCGAATCGCCAAGATTCGATCCCCAAAGTCTTGCTACAATTGGTAAGGCTCTTTTTAATATTTTTGTTCTTTATTATGGTCTTTATTATTATTTGCATGCTTAGTATATTTTAATTACTTTATTTCTTGCTTATGTCATATATGCTAGATTTAGGGCTGTTTTAATATATTTAATTATGCATAGCCGAGGATGATCTAAGGTTTCGCCCCAAGAAACCCAATGGATCTAGGAACTATTTCTTTCCTTCCACCTTAGTTATAATTATCCCATGATCAACAATCCCCCAAGGATGAACGTTGATTAGTGCACCTTCCGAGGGCCTAACTCAAAGGTTCTAGGGTGTGATCATCAATAAATTCTTTCTCTCCCCTCCTCCTTATGCATGATCCCGCTTCTTCTATCTATTCCCGTAAACACCGCACACAACCAACACCCCACATGCTAGAAAGACCGATTCGTCGGGCAATAGGAGTGATAATGTTTCTTCTTCTGTTGTAACTTGACCCCGAACCCAATTAACTGTTTAGCCTTTTTTCAAAGCTTTGGGCTATATCAAAGTGGCGTGGCGACTCTCAAAATTAAACTAATATTTTTAATATAGTTTAAATCGAGTGTCACTAAATGAATATCCCATTTCGGTCCGACTTTACATAATTATTTATTTTCAAACTTCCGAATGCGCGTTGCATCGGGACGGGGTCGCCACAGTGGCGACTCCGCTGGGGACTGTTTTGAAACTTTTTCAAACTAAGTGGGTCAGACTTTCGTTTTCCTTTGTGGTGTTGTATTTTGCTTTCTTTTTATTTTCTTTACTCTTAACTGTTGCATTGCATGCATGCATTTCATGTAAATAAAAAATCTTTCTCTTTTTCCCTTAAAAAAGGAATTAGACTTTTTACCTCACACTACCACTAGAGTCCGTGTCACACTGCACAGACACCCCTTTTACCCTTCGGAGAAGCCAAAGTGCGGGAAGTGTGGTGATCATGTCGCCTCCCTTCCGAGTCTCACTTGGCCATCCACTCATCAGTGCGCTTCGGCTGCACGGTGGGAGCCTAAAACCTAACCCTTGCGTCACCCACTTTTCTAGGAATACACTCCATGTGACCGGTTGGTTTGACTAGCTTTTTTATGTAGACAATTAATAAGGTCTTTATGTTAAGTCACTACGAATTAATGATAAGTCAAGATCTATAAAGGCACTAAAAATTGATTTTCCTTTTAAAGGACGTACCATGTAAAGTTTGAATGCTAGATCTTGTCTTATCATAGGTCTGTAGTACTTCCCATAAATATCATCTTAAATGTCTATATGAGACGATTAGTCGTTAGGATCCACCACTTTAGGACCTTTAGTTAGTTGCGAAAAAGGGGTATCCCTTCCAACCATGTGTAGGTTCTATAAAAAAATAGAGGGCTTTTTTGTAAATAAAATGCTTAACTATCCCTCATTTCTAGGACCCTTCGAGGTCCGCTCTCCACTTCTAGGACCCTCCGAGGTCCGCTCTCCATCTCTAGGACCCTCCGAGGTCCGCTCTCCATCTCTAGGACCCTCCGAGGTCCGCTCTCCATCTCTAGGACCCTCCGAGGTCCGCTCTCCACTTCTAGGACCCTCCGAGGTCCGCTCTCCATCTCTAGGACCCTCCGAGGTCCGCTCTCCACTTCTAGGACCCTCCGAGGTCCGCTCTCCATCTCTAGGACCCTCCGAGGTCCGCTCTCCATCTCTAGGACCCTCCGAGGTCCGCTCTCCATCTCTAGGACCCTCCGAGGTCCGCTCTCCATTTCTAGGACCCTTCGAGGTCCGCCCCTCATTTCTAGGACCCTTCGAGGTCCGCTCCTCATTTCTAGGACCCTCCGAGGTCCGCTCCTCATTTCTAGGACCCTTCGAGGTCCGCTCCTCATTTCTAGGACCCTTCGAGGTCCGCTCCTCATTTCTAGGACCCTCCGAGGTCCGCTCTCCATTTCTAGGACCCTTCGAGGTCCGCCCCTCATTTTTAGGACCCTTTGAGGTCCCCTCCTCATTTCTAGGACCCTCCGAGGTCCGCTCCTCATTTCTAGGACCCTTCGAGGTCCGCTCTCCATTTCTAGGACCCTTCGAGGTCCGCTCTCCACTTCTAGGACCCTCCGAGGTCCGCTCTCCATCTCTAGGACCCTCCGAGGTCCGCTCTCCATCTCTAGGACCCTCCGAGGTCCGCTCTCCATCTCTAGGACCCTTCGAGGTCCACTCTCCATTTCTAGGACCCTTCGAGGTCCGCCCCTCATTTCTAGGACCCTCCGAGGTCCGCTCCTCATTTCTAGGACCATCCGAGGTCCACTCTCCATCTCTAGGACCCTCCGAGGTCCACTCTCCATCTCTAGGACCCTCCGAGGTCCACTCTCCATTTATAGGACCCTCCGAGGTCCACTCCTCATCTCTTGGACCCTTCAAGGTCCACACCCTCTACTGCGGACCGCCCTAGGTCCAGTCTCTCTATCTTGGACCGTTCAAGGTCCACTCTTTGACCCTTCGTGGTGCTCTTCCTACACTAAGTCCACTCTCCCAATCTTGGACTATTCAAGGTCCACTTCTCATATCTTGGACCGTTCAAGGTCCACTCCTCATATCTTGGGCCGTTCAAGGTCCGCTCCTCTTCTCTTGGACCCTTCAAGGTCCGCTCCTCTTCTCTTGGACCCTTCAAGGTTCACTCCTCTTCTCTTGGACCCTTCAAGGTTCACTCCTCTTCTCTTGGACCCTTTAAGGTTCACTCCTCTTCTCTTAGACCGTTCAAGGTCCACACTCCTCATATCTTGGACCGTTCAAGGTCTGCTCTTCTTCTCTTGGACCCTTCAAGGTCCACTCCTCTTCTCTTGGACCCTTCAAGGTCCACTCCTCAATTTAGGACCCTTCGAGGTCCACTCCTCAATTTAGGACCCTTCGAGGTCCACTCTCTCCATCTAGGACCATTAAAGGTCCACCCTTCCACCTGAGACTCTTCGAAGTCCACCCCTCGTCTCTTGGACCATCCATGGTCCACTCCTCTACCTTTGACCACCCACGGTCTACATCCTCAATTTAGGACCCTTCAAAGTTCTACCTCTTACCTCTTGAACCATCCGCAGTTTTCTCCCTTAGTCTTAAAACCATCCATAGTTTAGATCCTTTATCTCTAGCACCCTTCAGCCAAAGACCCACCTAGATCAAACCTCTCTCGACCCATATAGATCAAACCACCATCTAGGGCCTACCTAAGCCAACTTACCAAGTCCGATTAGCTCATCTAGATCACCCTCATTTGACCAAGGATCGAGTCATCTTTCTCTCCCTTTTTCACCAAACGGACTCTTTTACATTCATCCTCTCTCTTTCCCTAAACTTAACCCTGGTTGTATCATCAATCGGGGCCCCCTCGAACTACGGTGACCTGAGACTCGTACCTTAAAACGGTAAGGGTTACGTAGGCAACTTCAGCCCGGTCAAACTCTCAAATTGTGGAGATCAACTATTTTCTCAGAGATGCCTTAAGATTAATTATGAATCTAATTCAACTCATTGGTTTGACTCTGCCGTATGTTCTTATAGAATTCTACATCATGTCTCTGGAGAAAAGCATTGAAGCCCTCAAAGAAGTCTCAAACATGAGGATGGGAGTGATCAACCTCCTCAAAGACATGCATGAAATTGAGCAGCACCATTTGTCTTACATTCAGGAATACTTGAGAAGAGTTCCTCCCCCTATTCAATTCCGAGGTCCCTATCATCCACATGCTTATGGTTCCCCTTATGGTCCTACACATCAGAATTTCTCATTCGGGATGCTTTGTGGCTACCAACCAACTAAAGGCATCAATGCAGAAGAAGATCAACAAGGAACATTTTGATGACTTAGGAATGCACATGTGGGTGAGTTCTTCGACATTTTGGTGGGAAAGAATTTGATCGAGCCGCTCGAGAACTACAAGCCTACTAACCCAAAGGAAGACTTAGATACATCCAAGTTTTGCGGATACCACAAATCTGTTGGGCATACCACTGACAAATGTGTGCAACTAAAACGCTCAATTCAAAGATTGATCAACCAAGGGAAGACCCAAGGCCTCATTGATGAAGGAACCCTCACCCTTCGAGGGAAGATTTAGATTCATTCAGTCTTGTAGGTTCTAGTGCGTCTTTTACGTCCATTTTGGGCATTGATATGTAATGTCCACTTTGAACTAGTTACTTCGATAATAAAAAAGGTCTTTCTTTCTTTTCTCTCTAGACTTGAGACATAATCTCGCATTACTTTCAAGAAGATTGTTTTATTTATAATTATCACTTGGTTTCTAATCTCACTGATAAACTCACCGGCTAATAAAGTAAACAATGAATGAATGCTTTGATTGGAGTAAACAACTCACCGTTCCTTCTTCATATACACCATCCCTAACACCCTTCTCTTATACACTCTCTCCATACTCCACCATATACTTTTCATACACCCCTTGTACATACCCGTTATACCTTCTCAAACATACACTTCCCCAAATACACTCTCCCACTTGACCTCCTTTCCATATGGTCAAGACAAGCACAAAGACCGTTGTTCCTCATCATCAGAAAATAGCTGCTCACGCCACTGCAATTTAAAGAAGATGCAAGGAGTTGTTCCTATCCTTCACAAGTGCTACATGAATATCAACTTGGGGCTCACCAACCCCCCAATCTCGCGTCTCCTCTGATTTTCCATTTTGATCGATAAGCTTTCATTGAATATGCTCACATATCTTTCGCATGGTCCGAATATATTCTGCCTTACTTAATAAGTCGGTTAATTGAGTTTGCATTTATTTTAAATAATCTTTTGAGAATGTTATCCAGTAGCGATTGAAGCTTAAACCTCTCACCATAGGAAGCCATAACCTTATCCTCACTAAATAATACCCTTTCATTTCAAGATCGACAAGTTTTGAGACCCTAAGGAAGAAGCCCATACTAGGGGCTCCCTTGATTCACAAAGGAAGTAATCACCTCCAAGCTCAAGAAAGGCGGAATGCAAAAGAAACTCATACAAGGGGCTCCCTCGAAGGGACCACCTCCAAGCCCAAGAGGGAAAAGGTAAAACCATCCTGAGGCATACACTAGGGGCTATCGCGAGCAAACAAATCCAAAGGCTTTTCTCGATAAGAGGGTGTTTAAAAAAAAAAAAAAAAAAAAAAAAAAAAAAAAAACTTCATCACCCCGAAGTGAACCTCCCAAAGGTTGTGAAAATGAGACATCGAGTGAAAGTCCTATCGTGATCAAGTTACCTGCCGAAAGGTTGTGAAAACGAAATATCGAGTGAAGGTCCTATCATGATCAAGTTACCTGCTGAAATCACAACAAACTCGCGAGAAGAAGCAACAAAAATTCCCTCTTGGACAAATCCCGTAAAACAATTCCAAAGTCCATCCTCTCACTTTTAGAGGATTCCATCACCACCCTTGACCTTATCAAAATCAAAGTTAACCTCACTCTTAGAGGTTCTGAAGAAGCAGCAACAAGAAAATCCCTTCACCTTAGAAATTCCAAACACATCCCTCAAGCCAACCTCTCAGCAAATGGCCCAGCCGACCTCTCACTTTAAGAAGTCATGTTAAGCATCACCCAATGGTCGATCGCAACCCAAAGACCAGCTACAACCGCTACCGGATGACATTCTCAAAAAATTATTTAAAAGAAATACGTATTCAGATTTTTGAGTCACTTGTTATCCTACGTGAGCATATTACATATTCTCTCAAAAGTTTGGGAACTCGTCCTATTCTTGAAATTCGTTCATTCGACTCCTTAAACACTGTCTGCAAAAGTCTCACTGGGGCTTTGCATTCGTGCCTCTCAGCGGCACTCCGGTAAAAGCAAGGAGACACGCGCCAGGGACTACTCCCCTCGGCTTGCGAGAACAAAGGAACAAAGAATCTTCACTCGAAGGAATGAAAAAATCTTTGGGTTATAATCATTCAATTCCCACCTTTTCTTCCACCCCAATCTTTTTTCTATTTTTCATTCTTTCCCATGAAGGAGATCAATGCAACGGCAGCCCGTACCACAATTACCACCGAACAAAGCAGCAAGCAACAACGGAACATCCTTCTCCTTCTAAAGTCAAGCCAGATTTCCAACTTCTAATCAAAACAGTCATTATTTGTTTACTCATATAATTGGAATTTGATAAACCAATCAGTGAGGTCCATTCACGAGCAATCAAGATATAATTCTGAATAAAATAATTCTTCAAATGTCTCGACAAGTCTTCTTTTTCTACATCATAGGAAAATAGAGCCAAACACTTTGTCTTTACGTACGCGGGGGCTTCCATACACTTTTCCACACCTTGTGATGCTTATACTCTCCCAAAAGAGTCAAACCCAAAAGCGAAAGTGTCATACACGAACTCGGGATCCATTCCCACCTTCGAAAAAATGCGCCCCTGCACATATACATTTCCGAGTCTTGTCCAGCGACTGATTGACCATTGTTCGAAACGAGGGGTCGCCCCCGTGGCCGCAAGATGACTCTGTCTGCAAATAGGGACACATTGAATCTCTCCAAGCCGGGGCTTTTGCTAAGCTGTTCTCCCAGGCTCTCTTTACCAGATTCCCTTCAAACTTGCTTTGCATCATCAACTGGGGCTTCGCCATTCCCTTCAGGTTTGCTTTGCATCATCAACTGGGGCTTCGCCATTCATCATCAACTGGGGCTTCGCCATTCATCATCAACTGGGACTTCGCCAAGGTCACTTCATCAAACATTGGGGCTCCCCTCAACAAAAATGGGTCGACTATGTGCTCTAACAAAAATCGGAGCTCCAATGAAGTCATATCTAGCATGAAGGGCATCCCTTGTCATCAAGATCAGCATGTGGCAAACTCTTTGAGTTAGTTAGAAACATGATTAATCATAAGGCCTCTTTATCAAATAAACATGCTTTCAAAATACTGTCCTCCTTGGTATCTTGTTTACAAAAATCACTCTTTGGTCTCCACAAATTTTCAAACTCTTCAAATCTATCAAAAACGTATCTCTGTGACTCTCAAGATGACTCGGCCCTTATCTCTGGACATCAAACTTACCTAATCCCACCTTCTATCATCGACACTTACTCGGACTCGCCTAGTTTAAACCAATAATCTTTCTGCTCAAACTGCCTTGTTTAGACTTACCGCAAATGTAAAAACCTAGCCTCATGTCTAGGTGAAAAATACCTCTCTAAACCCTAGCCTTAAGCCTAGGTGACAAATACCTCTCTGAAACCTAGCCTCATGTCTAGGTGACAAATACCTCTCTAAATCCTAGCCTTAAGCCTAGGTGACAAATGCCTCTTTCTAAACCCTAGCCTCAAGCAAGCCTAGGTGACAAATACCCTTCTAAACCCTAGCCTTAAGCCTAGTTGACAAATACCTCTCTAAACCCTAGCCTCAAGCCTAGGTGACAAATACCTTTCAAAACCCAAGCCTCAAGCAAGCCTAGGTGACAAATACCTCTCTAAACCCTAGCCTTAAGCCTAGGTGACAAATACCTTTCTAAACCCTAGCCTTAAGCCTAGGAGACAAATACCTCTCTAAACTCTAGCCTTAAGCCTAGGAGACAAGACTCCTCTCTAAGCCTTAGCAATGATTATCCCAATCTTTTAATCGCTTGGTTCTTCGGCTCGGGAAGCCATAATAATCCCAACCAATTCACACAGCTATTCTTCATCAGTAAACAGTAGCCTAAGTCCTTTGGCAGCTACAGTTTCCCGCATCTTCAAAGGGTCCGTCCCGCATTTCAGAGGTCTATCCTCCATTTCAAGGGTCCGTCCCGCATCTTCAAAGGGTCCGTCCCGTACTTTCAAAGGGTCCGTCCCGTACTTTCAAAGGGTCCGTCCCGCATCTTCAAAGGGTCCGTCCCGCATCTTCAAAGGGTCCGTCCCGCATTTCAGAGGTCTATCCTCCATTTCAGAGGTCTATCCTCCATTTCAGAGGTCTATCCTCCATTTCAAAGGGTCTGCCCCATACACTTTCTCTCAGTACGCGAATCAAGACTAAACTTGGTTTATTTGCACAACACACGGAGAAATCAAGACTACACTTGATTTGTTCCATCACACACAATTTTCAAAGGAAAATTCAAAACTATACTTGAATTTCCTTTCCACACATTATCTCACAAATCAAGACTACACTTGATTTGTTCCATCACACACAATTTTTCAAGGGAAAAATCAAGACTATACTTGAATTTCCTTGCCACACACACAACATATTTTCCCACGGAGAAGGCAAGACTATACTTGATTCTCCTTTCCGTACATCTCTCAATATTATTCGAATCACCCTTAAGCCTTGCCACAAATCGCATCTTTGGCTTGAGACGCTGCACGTCCGCCACTCTCGGGTACTAAACGCCCACGTTTTCGAACTACGACTTGGCTTGATTCCTCTTGGGATACGTAGGTAGCCCGACGTGGGTCCAGCCGCTCGACCTACCTGGTCATCCTTTTGCGACTCAGCTCGAGTCCAAACCTCACATCCACAAGCTCACCATTTCACCTCCTGAAATCCCTTTTTTCAGGACGGATCCTATTTTTTATCGTCGACCCTACTTGTCTTACAAGAAGCGTCGCCGAGGGGCTACTGTTAGTACCCGGTCCGAAAAAAGGAGCTGAAGTGCATTCGGGAAAATCGGGGACTAAATTGGCACTTGGAAGCTTTTTGGACCAAATTGGAATTTATGGAAAATTCAGGGACTAAACGGGAAATATGGAAATTTTGGGACGAAATTGATATATTAAAATTCCTAGGATTAAATGAAAGATAAAATTCCAAAGAGCGAAGTGCAAAAGAATTCATTAAAGTGGTCAAAATGGACTTGGAAATAACGGAGACGAAACGAATAATAAACAATACTAAAACAATAACAATGTGGCCACGGCAAGTGCTTAAATTGCTTGATAGTTGGCCGAGCTTCCAGGCCATTTTGCACAAGATGGCCGGCCATTCCAAGGCAATTCAGGGCCAAGAGAAAAGGGATGTGGCCGAGCCATTCTAGGCCATTTGGGCCAAGGATTTGGGCCAAAGTAATTGGCCGATCGGCCTTTTGTCTTTTCCCACATCAGTTTCAAAGCCGTGCCTCCCCAATTCCTTTCACTATATAAACCCCACTCCGCTTCACACTTTGAACACAGAATTATTCTACGGAAAACTCAAGACAAAACTTGAGGTTTCCTCCATAGAAAACTTGAGACTAAACTCGAGTTTTCTAAGTCTAAATATTTTCTCAACACACAATTTCATACGGAGAAACGAGACTACACTTGTTTCACCCACAGTTCTTCTTATTCTCTTCGAATCGCCAAGATTCGATCCCCAAAGTCTTGCTACAATTGGTAAGGCTCTTTTTAATATTTTTGTTCTTTATTATGGTCTTTATTATTATTTGCATGCTTAGTATATTTTAATTACTTTATTTCTTGCTTATGTCATATATGCTAGATTTAGGGTACATTTTAATATATTTAATTATGCATAGCCGAGGATGATCTAAGGTTTCGCCCCAAGAAACCCAATGGATCTAGGAACTATTTCTTTCCTTCCACCTTAGTTATAATTATCCCATGATCAACAATCCCCCAAGGATGAACGTTGATTAGTGCACCTTCCGAGGGCCTAACTCAAAGGTTCTAGGGTGTGATCATCAATAAATTCTTTCTCTCCCCTCCTCCTTATGCATGATCCCGCTTCTTCTATCTATTCCCGTAAACACCGCACACAACCAACACCCCACATGCTAGAAAGACCGATTCGTCGGGCAATAGGAGTGATAATGTTTCTTCTTCTGTTGTAACTTGACCCCCGAACCCAATTAACTGTTTAGCCTTTTTTCAAAGCTTTGGGCTATATCAAAGTGGCGTGGCGACTCTCGAAATTAAACTAATATTTTTAATATAGTTTAAATCGAGTGTCACTAAATGAATATCCCATTTCGGTCCGACTTTACATAATTATTTATTTTCAAACTTCCGAATGCGCGTTGCATCGGGACGGGGTATTCACACAAAGTGAGGGTAAAATGGGCATTGTTATTTAAGGTTAAACCTTAAAAAGAATCTTAAAAAAGAAAAACAAAAGAATAAAACCAAAAATAGAAATGCTGGAAACATAATCTGGCTGGTCAATTTGAATTTTGAAAAGAAATATTCCCCTTGTCCAAAGCTGGAGCTGCATTTAATGAACAGTGCACGCTGAGGGTTCCTATCCGCGCGGACATCTTTGCATCTTTCAGAGGGCTATAAATTGAGCCCTCCAGTCACAAAAATAAGAAGGAACAACACATTTTGCACCGAACCTCTGGCGAAATATAGAGAGAAAACAGTGAGAATTCACTTGAATTGTCACCATTTTCTCTCCAATCTTTCCCAACTCATACTCATCCACTCACTCTCATATTAAAGCCCTAAACACTCATACACTCAATTGCCAAACACTCAAGAACACAAGGAAGATTGGTAAACCCTCCTCCTCCTAACCCTAAATCTCATCCATGCATGCATCTTCAAACTACAAAATGTAGTTCCTTCATCTTCTTGCTTTAGATCTAAGAAGATCACCATGGAAGACCATCTCCATGGATGATCTTCTACAAAGATCAAAATTATTTTTAAGTTTTCTTACTTTCTTGCAAAGAAAACTCATTTTCAAAACCCTAAAAACCATTTTCAAGCATAAAATCCCATTTTCAAAGGATAAAAATCCCCTTCCCAAGCAAATGAAATGCCTAGTCCTAATGTACCCCAAGGATGGTTTGGTATAGTTGATTCACCACTAAAATGTCTAGTGATCACTAACCAAAACCTAGGGAAATGGGGACAAGCATGGATGCAAAACCCCCCTTAAAATCATATTTTCTTTCTTGAGAAGTTGCTGTCCAGTAGCAATTTTCCCAGACCTTAGTCCATTGTCTTAATTCTTGGACACAGATGAACTTGGAATTTGGTGTTGACTACAAAACACTTTTTGTAGCCAACATCCAGAACTTTTCAGACATATTTTTACATTATTTTTTGGGTGAGTAAAACTCCTCTTTTCAAATTTTCTTTCAGAGGCTAGTTCATCAGCTTCTGGGAATCCAGATCTCATATCTGAGGTTTCCAGAAGGTTTTGACCCCTCAAATCTTGTCCAAAATGGAAAATTCCTTCGCACAAACCTTATTTAAGGTGTCTGGAACAACTTTCATTCTCTGAGTTTATCCAGATTATGAAGTTTTAAGACCCTTGAATACATTTCAAAATCAAAGGTCCACTGCCTTTTTCATTCTGGCAGAAATGGCTCTCAACTTCAAAAGGTCTTTTGAGTACCAAATCTCAATCCAAAAATCCCCCAAAAAATCATGGGATCAATTTAAAGTCTTTAAAAGATATCCCTATTTTTACTTTTCTGAGTTTCAAAGTACTTTGGCCAAAACACACACACACACACACACAAATGATTTTCAGCTTGGAAGACTCGTTTTACGAGGCGCGTCGGGTGCACACTAACGTCCTTCCCGACGCGTAACATGACCTCCGAACCTAAAATCTCTGATCTCGGGCTTTTTTCAAAGTTTTGGCCCTCAAAATTAAAATGGCATGGCGACTCCGTTTTCGTTGATTTTTTCAAACAAAAATGGGAAAATTTTCGGATACACATTCATCACAGGTCCAGGTTGATAGTGAGGTCACACGTCGGCGGAAGATGCTGGTGGGACTTCACTGCGATGCGATGTATCTGGGGGAGAGGGTGACCCGTCAGCATGGTCCGGGGTCCCTTCCTTTGGTGCCGATGGACCCGCCTCCACACATGCAGCATCCTTTGTCGATACCGATGGAGGAGTTGGAGCGGTATAGACAGGGCGTGTTCTATACCGAGCTTGTCATAGAGAGCGCCGACTATGACACTTTCTTGAGGATGAGGCTGAGGAGCCCGCAGGTGCAGCACAGGGAGGGCGAGGGCCCTGGATATCCCCGAGATCTCCCGCTCCCACGCGCTAGGCTGGCGTATGAGGGGCTGGACGGTTCCCGTAGGCGGTTGGTGATCCCTATCCCGGAGGAGGCGAGGCCTCAGTACAGAGTGGACCCCAATGCTTCGGTGAGTGCTTTTGATTTTCTGCATTTGATAGTAGTATTCTGCAAATGTTGCATCTGTACTGTCTGCTGGTCTTTTGACGACTTTCCTGGTTTGCAGGTGTCTGGCCGTACGTACAACCAGGCCGTGAGGCAGTTGGACGGGTGGGCCAACTACGCTAGGAGGCTCGTGGAGTTCCTGCGGTGCAATTCTCGGAGGAGTGCGGCTATACATGAGCCGAGGCGGTCTAGGCCGAGAGGTTCGTCTGCCTCCACGACTGGTGGAGCGGACTTTGCGCAGGGATTTGGCCAGTTCTCTGGCGAGACGGCGGGGTTCGTAGCTCTCCACTCTTCGCACTCGGGGCCCGAACAGGGAGAGTCCTCGAGGGCACAGGAGCGGAGGCGGCCTTTCGCGTATTCCCGCCAGGAGGAATTTGGAAAGTACTTGTCCTTGGTGGACCCGGCTGCTGTGGAGCAGTACATCGACTGAACGGATGACGAGCAGGACTCCGAGTAGTCCTCTTTTATTGCTTTTTTAGACAAAATGCGTGTATTGTCCAGACGATTTGACTTGCATTTGAAAAGCCGCCCTTGAGGCGGAACCTGTACTTTGCACATCTATTTAGTGATTACCTTCTTCTATTTTCGGCAAATAAGCAAGTAGATTGATCAAAAATAAATAAAATGAAATATGCACAAAAATTCGAACTGGTCAAAATTTATGCCTATATGCACTGATATTTAATTAATTGCACTGTTGCACGAGCCCAGGGCGGAAGTGTGAAATTACCCGGACTTTCGTGCGATGCGAAAAACGGTTGTCTTTCGCGGGGTGTTGGTGTCTGAGACCTCGCTTCTCGGGAAGGAATGAGGAGTCGCCACGCGGTTTTTGTATTTTGAGCCCAAACGTTGAGAAACGGCTTTAGTGAAAATGGTGTCGTTTTTATTGGTAGCAAAAACTTAGGAAAAGGCTTTGAAAACAGGGGGTCTTTTTTATTGGTAGCAAAAACGAGTAAAAAGCTATTTGGTACCAGAGATTGTTAGGTTCGGAGGTCATGTTACGTTTCGGGAAGAGTATTACGAGATCACCCGAAACGCCTCGTATGACGAGTCTTTCTACCTTTCTCGAAATCGTGTGTGTGTGTGTGTGTGTTTGCATTTTGAAATGGGGGCTTGAATGACAAGCTTAATCTTGGTTTGAATGTCAAATGTTGATTAGGTGACCTATTTGAAAAGGCGAGCGTTTGAATGACAAACGTCGATTTTGGAAGTTTTAGGAAAAGTGGCGCGAATGCTGATTTTAACTGTTTATCTTGAGTGTCAAATGTTGACTTTTAAGAAAAGAGCGTTTGAATGTCAAACGTCGGATTTTGAGTTGAAGATGAGCGTTTGGATGCCAAACGTCATTTCGCGCTTTTGAAAGAGAGTTCGAAGGTCGAACTCCGGTTTTGAACCGGGCATTACATTGTTAACGATTTTACGGGAAAACTTATTAAATGATTTTGAATGTCAAAAGTTTGCTTTTAAGTTTGAAGATGAGCGTTTGGATGCCAAACGTCATTTCGCGCTTTTGAAAGAGAGTTCGAAGGTCGAACTCCGGTTTTGAACCGGGCATTACATTGTTAACGATTTTACGGGAAAAACGTATTAAATGATTTTGAATGTCAAAAGTTTGCTTGTAAGTTTGAAGATGAGCGTTTGGATGCCAAACATCATTTCGCGCTTTTGAAAGAGAGTTCGAAGGTCGAACTCCGGTTTTGAACCGGACATTACATTGTTAACGATTTTACGGGAAAAACGTATTAAATGATTTTGAATGTCAAAAGTTTGCTTTTAAGTTTGAAGATGAGCGTTTGGATGCCAAACGTCATTTCGCGCTTTTAAAAGAGAGTTCGAAGGTCGAACTCCGGTTATGAACCGGGCATTACATTGTTAACGATTTTACGGGAAAAACGTATTAAATGATTTTGAATGTCAAAAGTTTGCTTTTAAGTTTGAAGATGTGCGTTTGGATGCCAAACGTCATTTCGCGCTTTTGAAAGAGAGTTCGAAGGTCGAACTCCGGTTTTGAACCGGGCATTACATTGTTAACGATTCTACGGGAAAAACGTATTAAATGATTTTGAACGTCAACGAATCGGGTTGCGACTCGGACTTTGAAAAGGTAAATACTATCATGATCCAAACGGGTCGGACTTGTAAATGACAGTATTTAAATGCGGTATCGACGGAATCAAACGATCTGGAGTTGTAAATGACGATCGACGAGCCAAACGACTCGGAATGATAAAGTACGATCGACGAGCCAAACGACTCGGAGTTGTAAAGTTGCATGAAATGTAAAGGACGTTCGAAGGATCAAACGGTCCGGAATTGTAAATGACAGAAATTTAAATGACGATCGACGGATCAAACGATCCGGAGTTGTAAATGACATAAAAGTAAACGGAACGGGGTCGGAACGTCGTTTTAACCCGAGATTACTTCTCTTACGGGAAGAGAAGAGGATCTAGGGGCTAAAACGTATCGGATCCCGTTAGACGGAGGCGTCTACATTTCAATAACGTCGTCCGAAACGGTTGTAGCGACTGGCGCGTAAACCGAGACGAAACGAGAGTTTCAAAGAGAGAGGGAGCTACCTATGGCTAGGGTCGTCTACTTTGGCTCGGGGGCGTATACGGGATACGAAAGTGTGTTTGGAACGGTGTTTCGAGGTGGCGGGAGTTGTATTTGATCAAAATATGAAGTTTTCACGCAAAACGAGGTGAAATCGGGCTCGAGAAGAGGGAGAACCAGTTTAGGCCGTGGGGTATTTGGTGAAAGGGGTGAAAAATTGTTGTTTTAAATGGCTTTGACAGCCTTGGTATTTATAGGGGTAATTTCAGTATGAGTCCGGACGGACTTAACCTGAAATTGAGGGGGTTTTGTGGTATTTTGGAAATTGGAGGGGCTTGTTGGAAATTTCTGAGAATCTGCAAATGAGTCCGGCCGAACTGAGTCTGCAAACCAGGGGTATTTTTGTCTTTTCACTCTGAAATTGATTGAAGAGTGACTAGGGAGTTGTGGCATGCAAGCCACGTGTCCCATGAGTCACCAGGCTTTGTGGGAGTTCGTTCTCGGGTCCCGGTTTTGTCCCTTTTTAAAATAACAGTCCGGAAAATGTCGGAAACACCCCCGGAAAGTGCCGGAAAGTGCCGGAAAGTGCATTTTTCAGGGAAAGCCGTACTTTTACGTGAGATGACGTGTGTTGAGTACGTTTCGACGTTGGGATGCTCGGGGCAGTCCCGGGACGTCTCGTTGGCTTGGCAACGGGGAGTTTAACGAGTTCCGGTTAATCTGGAGCGGGCCAGTTAACGGATTTCGGTTAACTTTCTGACGGATTTTGACGATCCGGATTTGGGTACTTACAGTTAGCCCCTCAGCGACATCACTTCCGAAGGAGGTGGGGTCGTTGAAAAAGATAAGGATTCAAATCGGGATGCCTTACTTTGAAAGAGACCTGGGCGGTCAGCTGGCTGGACCCTTAGCAGAAGGATTCCTATGTATCTCGAGCGGGAATCAAGTCGGTCGTAGTTCGTAGGTGCAAGGAGCCGCGCGTGGGGACCTTGACCAGAGCGAGACTGTTGGGAGGCGTCTAAACCTGAATGAGACCATTGCGAGGTATCTGGACCTGAATGGAGACTATTGTGAGGCATCTGAACCAGGGATTTCTGAAACCTTCGAGGGCATGTGGTGCCTCAAACCGGATTTACTAATACTTATGAGGGCGTGTGGCGCTTCAAACCGGAGTGGCTAAAACATACGAGGGCGTGTGGCGCATCAAACCGGAGTTGCTGATACTTATGAGGGCGTGTAGCGCCTCAAACCGGAGTGGCTGAAACATACGAGGGCGTGTGGCGCCTCAAACCGGAGTTGTTGAACATACGAGGGCATGTGGCGCCTCAAACCGGAGTGGCTGAAACATACGAGGGCGTGTGGCACCTCAAACCGAATTTGCTGATACTTACGAGGGCGTGTGGCGCCTCAAACCGGAGTGGCTGAAACATACGAGGGCGTGTGGCGCCTCAAACTGGAGTTGCTGATACTTACGAGGGCGTGTGGCACCTCAAACCGGAGTTGCTGATACTTACGAGGGCGTGTGGCACCTCAAACCGGAGTTTCGAGGATACGTTTATCCTGAGACGAAGGCGTTCGTGCCTTGGATGTTGGGCTTACGATGACTGCCAGGTTTATCCGTCGGGGATATGGTGGCAAATGATGGGAACGGTTGTGTTAAACTGGCGTCATTAACAACACGGAAGGATTGACGTTCTAACCACGGGGTTAGGAACGGGAGATGATCTCGGGAGAGACTGACACATTGCTGGGGAAAGGCATCCAGGGTTCTGACGGGGTCAGTTAGGAACTGAAGGGGTTGATTGACGTTTCTTCTTAAACGGATGGTCTTAGGATCCTGCTGGGGAGGAATGTTTGGGCTTACGACTGGCGGCCGAAGAGGGATTGTTGTGCGGGCTTACCCTGATGGCCGCTGAGGTGGGACGATCGGGCTTACGACTGGCGGCCGGGGAGATGAATGATCGTGAAAACCAATGGGAATTTTGACGTCGGGAGACGGAATTGTAACTGGAATGTCTGGGGACATGATTGAGCTTTTGAATGTCAAACATCAATCGGGAATTTAACGTCTGGAGACGGACGCAAGCGTTTGAATGTCAAACGTCGACTTAAGATTTAACGTCTGGAGACGAGCATTAGTGAAAACTAAATTAGAATTTAACGTCTGGAGACGAGCGTTGGTGAAAACTAACTGGGAATTTAACGTCTGGAGACGAGCATTAGTGAAAACTAACTGAGAATTTAACGTCTGGAGACGAGCGTTGTGAAAACTAACTGGTAATTTAATGTCTGGAGACGAGCGTTAGTGAAAACTAACTGAGAATTTAACATCTCGAGACGAGCGTTAGTGAAAACTAAATGGGAATTTAACGTTTGGAGACGAGCATTAGTGAAAACTAACTGAGAATGTAACGTTTGGAGAAAAGCGTTAGTAACAACTAACGGGAAATTTAACGTCTGGAGACGAGCGTTAGTGAAAACTAACTGGGAATTTAACGTCTGGAGACGAGCGTTAGTGAAAACTAACTGGGAATTTAACGTCTGGAGACGAACGTTAGTGAAAACTAACTGGGAATTTAACGTCTGGAGACGAGCGTTAGTGAAAACTAACTGAGAATTTAACGTCTGCAGACGAGCGTTAGTGAAAACTAACTGGGGAATGGATCCTCGGGGAATGGGGTGTTAGAAATGTCAAACTTTGGGGAAATTTTACACTTTTGGGGGCCAAAAGGGGTAAAATTAGAACTGCGAAAAGCTGAGGGGCTGAATTGGCAGAAAATTTTCTGGTGCAGCAAGAGTCCGGCCGGACTTGGACTGAATTTGACCAGATTCAAATCAGCTCCAAGGCCGACACAAACCAGTCCATTTCCACCATTAATTTCGACGGGAGAGGAGAGAAAAGAGAGAAAATTTTCACCCCAAATTGTGAGTTTTGCTCAAATTTGTGAAGGAAAATTGCCATGGTAGGTGATTTGGAACCGATGGCTCGTCATGGAAGGACCGATGATGAAAGAACGCGGTTGGTTCGGACCATTCAAACCACAACATTTCCATTGAATCCGGCGGAGTTCTACCTGGGTAGGGAGAACCACAAATCCAAAGGAGGGATCGAGAGATAGGTAAACTTCCTTCAAATTCCATTAATTTTAAGAATGTGCATTCTTTAAATGTTAGAATTTGACTAGGAATAAGTTAGGGATTTTGGTGCCCGAATTGGGGCTTTTGACTTTGCTATGCGCCTTTGTCGAAATTGACTATAGTGTAGTCCAATTAAATCAGGATGGAGTAATTTTTCGAAATGTTCGAAAGGATTCAAAAGTTCCGAATTCGACGGATTTTTCGAAGGGTTTTGAAAGTTCCGGATTCGACGGAGTTTTCGAAGGGTTTTGAAAGTTCCGGATTCGACGGAGTTTTCGAAGTGTTTCGAAAGTTCCGGATCCGACGGAGTTTTCGAAATGTTTTGAAAGTTTCGGTTTCGACGGAGTTTTCGAAATGTTTTGAAAGTTTCGGATTTGACGGAGTTTTCGAAATGTTTTGAAAGTTCCGGATTCGACGGAGTTTTCGAAGGGTTTTGAAAGTTCCGGATTCGACGGAGTTTTCGAAATGTTTTGAAATCTTGGACCGTTAATACTCCAACCGGGATGGAAATATTTTAGGAAAGAAATGAGAACTGTATCTGCATTGCATCATTTTGACATGCGTTCGTGCACTCTGTTGATGTCGCTTCTGTATTAACGTATTTTGCTGTGTTCACCTGCAGGGGCGAGGGACGGTTGATGTTCACAACCAGAAGAGTCGGGGAGCCTTTGAGGCAGTGCGAGCGCTGAGGGAGATATTCCCGGACGAGGCTCGAGACGGAGAGAGGAGTCCACGACAGCTTGTGGTTGACTCCGGCTTGGCTGGTTTTGTCAGCGCGGTAGCCGCGGTGGCTGTGACACAGAGGGCGAGGTCCATGTACGTAGCCCTGAGCGAGTACTGGTGGGATACGACCCACACTTTTCATTTCAGGTGGGGGGAGGCGACGGTGACTCCTTCTGATTTTGCTGCTATCACTGGGTTGCCGACCTGGGGCAACGCGCTGGTGTAGGTGGATGGTTACACTCCCGGGCAGTTGTCGGAGCTGCTGGGTTTCGATATTACCGACGCCAGGGGCTTAGGTATTCGGTACAGGCCGATGGAGGTGCATCTGAGCACGGGTATTGCTGATTATTTGGATGGGTCTCTGAGGATGACCGCAGAGCGCCTGGCTCGAGGGTTCATATGGTTCACGTTGTCAGCGACTTTGTTCCCGACTTCTGACACGTCCTGTCACTTTCCTCTGCTCGGGTCGCTGACAGACTTGGATGCCGTGAGGGGGTTCGCATGGGGGGAGGCTGGACTGGCCGAGCTCTACCATTCCCTGGATAGGTTCTCACGGGGAGAGGAGAACTCCTTGAGCTGCTTCTCATTTGCTTTGGACGTAAGTTCACGTCTTTTTTTCTTCCTTGTCTCGTTTTTTTACTCGTATGTATCTGCTTTGTAGCTGACATAAATTTCCATTTGCTTGGCAGGTCTGGTGCTATGAGGTGTTCAGCCCGCAGGGGTGGGAGATTAAGGAGGCGTACCGGTCCTTGTTCTCTGCCATGATGTCTTGGCAGAAGATGGCGAAGAGGGCGGTGTCGTCGAGAGTGGGCACTCGATTGTCATACGAGGAGGTGTCTCAGGCCCTGAGCTGAGAGTTCTTCGAGCGGATCCAGTTGACCTGGTGGAGCCGGATTCACGTTCCTGTGGTTCAGGTTGCTAGTGAGGTTACGCATCGGCGGAAGTTGCTGGTGGGACTTCACTGCGATACTATGTATCTGGGGGAGAGGGTGACCCATCAGCATGGCCCGGGGTCCCTTCCGATGGTGCCGGTGGATCCGCCTCTGCACATGCAGCATCCTCTGTCGATGCCGATGGAGGACTTGGAGAGGTATAGACAGGGCGTGTTCTATACCGAGTATGTCATAGCGGGGGCCGTTATGAGACCTTCTTGAGGATGAGGCTGAAGAGCCCGCAGGTGCAGCACGGGGAGGGCGAGGGCCCTGGATATCCTCGAGATCTCCCGCTCCCACGCGCTAGGCTGGCGTACGAGGGGCTGGACGGTTCGCGCAGGCGACTGGTGATCCCGATCCCGGAGGAGCCGAGATCTCGGTATAGGGTGGACCCCAAAGCTTCGGTGAGTGCTGTTCGAGGTCGAAACCTAACGGTTTATTTTATATCCGCAAGCGCACGGGCTATTGTAATATAGCGGGTGCAAGTACGAGTCGATCCCACAGAGACAGGGTTTACTTTGGGATGATATTTGTCTTTAGAAATTATAGAAAAGATTGGGGGGAGATAGGAATTTGTAAGATAAAATACTAGGAAGATATATAAACTACTCTAACATATAATGATAGTATTCTCGGGATTGAAAACAAATAAATATGCTTTAGATAAAGGCTTTTATCAAAATAACAAGGATGGTACGTTAGGCTTACACTACTTCTCACGGTCAAGCTAGTAGCGTTGTAATCTTCACTAATTGTGTTCTAACTGTTTGAGATTTCCGTTTATGGTGTTCCCGCCCTGTCACAAACGGGCATTCCGGCTTAACTCTAGCTGACCACAATTAGTAAGAATCCATTAAGATCGAAAGTCAACGTTTTTCCATTCAAAGAACATCCCTAGGCCGTTGTACGATTTCTCGTGACCAATGGACAAGTTTCTTTATAAAGAAATTGTTTTAAGATAAAAGTGCCAAGTTCAAGGATGTTACGCTAAGTTGTGCTAACTACTCATGGGTCAAAGCCTAGCACATGTATTTTAAGACCAACACGGCCTATCTCTTGAGGGTCCGTTATTAGGTATTCTCGTCTGTCACACGAGTAACCCGGATTCACCTCTCTAGGGTACCGTATAAATCAAGATCCGCTAAGTATATTATTCTCACGCATTTTCCACTAAAGGATCATCCCTAGGTCTTTAAATCACTTCCGTAATTCATTGACCTAGTTCAATTCTTAGGGTTCCGCTAATCAATGTTTTTCACTTGATCAACTAAGGTTAAACAACTAAAGACGTCTCCCTAATTGCAAGAATGTAAGATTTATAAGAATATAATTGAAATGACATGTAGAAGAAGCAATGAATATAAAATTATCGAGTTTCCAACTCCGAGAAATGGAGGATTACTCAAACCATTGAGATAATAAATGAAGTAAGTAAGAAATGGAGATAAGAAAAGAGATACTTATTCATAATTAAAGAGAGACAATGGCTGGAAAATAATCCTTGTATTGCATTCACCATCTTCAAGAGTATACAAGACTTGTCACGAATCCTTGATACACCTTGAACATTGTGTATAAATTTTTAGAGTATTTTGCTATATAATCTAAGTATAATATGATCCTTTCTGGATATGTTTATCCCTATTTACGGATTTTCTGGATATCTAAAACTGAGTACAAATAGTCTTTATATAGGCATTCTATGCTAGGGACACATCTCTTGCGAAAAGGCACCTTTTGGCTGATAATGGATGTGCTCGGCCGAGTCAAGGAGGTTGCACGGCCGAGCAGAGCTTTTCTGACAGTCACAACTGTTGTAAAAGGCACCTTTTGGTTTGAACAGGGGGTGCTCGGCCGAGTCAAGGAGGTTGCACGGCCGAGCAGAAGCTTTCCAGAAACCTTGATTAGATTCCTTTATATGCTCGGCCGAGTCAAGGGGGTTGCTCGGCCGAGCAGTTACTGCTTTGGCTGATTTTATGTTTTTGATCCTCCTATTTCCACAGCTTTGCTTTTAAGCCCCATAATCTTCCATAAAATGTACCTAAAACCTGTAAAACACATGAAAATACCCCACAAGCATAAAATCTAGGATATAACATAAAAGAGGCTAATTTTATACTCAATTTGCGAAGATTTAAAGGTAAATAACATCATTATTATATTATAAAAGACTATATAAAAACTACTTATCAAACTCCCCCACAATTAAACCTTGCTTGTCCCCAAGCAAGATTAGGATAAAAACATGGAGAGGGAGAAAAATAAAATAAAGATGAAAATGAGAATGAGAATGATCCCTCAGAAAATTTATTGTAGCAAGCTTATTGCCCTTTTGAAGATTGCCTTTATCTTCTAGTCATATTTTGCATACGCTTAAAAATTATTAGAAAGAAGTAATTTGGGAATATTTAAAAGAAATAATTTTGAGACAATAACTTAATATAGCCTATATAGGAATTGGTCAAGTAAAGCATGCTAGGAAGATAAACTTTAGATCATAAACATGGTAAAAATGAAAGTTTCATAAAAAATGAATTTATGCTTAAAATGTACAAATAGAGGCCTAAACACTTATTCACAAACTAGAAGCTTTCATAGAGTTTGAATTGCATTTTTGGATCACATGGGTGGAAATGGATGATGATAGTGGAAAAATCTTATCAAGGCTTCAACAATTTATCTTATTTTTGCATGTGTTAAATTTTTGCAAAAGACCTTAGTTATTTTTTATCCTTTCAAGTAGGAGACATTGTGGCTGCGAACCCCATGTTCCTAATACTTAGATCAAGAATACTTTTTGGATATTACTCCCACTTGGCAAGGAAACATCGTCGCAGCGAACGCCGTGCCCCGAGTTACTCAAGAAGTAATAGGTTTCTTTTTGCTTTAAAGATTTGGTGACTAAGTCACTCTTGTCACAATAAGATAAAATGCCTAGCCTTGATTTGATTAGTGGAAATGAAAAGATGGAATTTTATTGAAGGGGTGTGATCCAAGGGATGCAAAAACAAAGCAAATGCTTCTAATAAGGGAATAAGCATTAATGAAACTTGAAATGTACATTTAAAGAAATATTTTCAAAATTTTTCAAAAGAACAACCAAGCATCAAAAAGATGATCAATAAAGATTTTAATCTAATCAAATGCTTTTTCCTTGACTAAACACTATATATTGCTATATTAACTTATGAGGCTTTAATTTATTTCCTAAAAATATCCATATATTCTTCTTTTTATTAATTTCTAAGATTATAGAAAATATGAGAGGAAAAATAAAGGCATTAATCTAAGGCAAATAGCAAGCATAGAGATTACTAATATGGACCATCATAGGGATTTTTTTTTTTTTTTTGGCTGCTAGGCAAGCATACATAAAAAGAGAAAAGGAAAATGCAACTAAGTTGTTAAATAAAAACTAAACGAAAGACTAAAATAAAACGCAAGTAACGCAAGTTCCTCCCCCATACTTAAATTAAGCATTGTCCTCAATGATTCAAGGACTCTAAATTGATAGGGAAAGAATAAAAAGAAAAGACTTACATTGGGGGCGGTGGTGGTGGTGGGTAAAAATTCTCCCAATGCCTTACTCCGTAATCGTATATGTAATCAACCCTTCCTTGAATATGCTGCACACGCCCTTCAATATTCTCTTGGAATTGATTGAAGTTTTGATTGAAATTGTTGAGTTGATGAAGCATTTGAGTTTGTTGGAGGGCCATTTGGTTGAATTGTTGGTAAAAGTCGGGTGGCATTTGATTTTGGTTAAGGTTTGCCTGCCCTTCTTCTTCTTCTTCTTCTTCTTCTTCTTCTTCTTCTTCTTCTTCTTCTTCTTCTTCTTCTTCTTCTTCTTCTTCTTCTTCTTCTTCTTCTTCTTCTTCTTCTTCTTCTTCTTCTTCTTGCCCCATGTTCATATCTTCATTTCCCACTTCAGCTTGCCCCAACAAAAGAGGGAAGGACCAAGTATCCGGTTGGTTCACTAATACCACCGGTATGTTGGCATTTGGCAAGATGGCATGTGGTGTCTTGTTAGCACCACCTCCTACAAACCAAGTATACCTCCCATGCCCTTCTTCGGAGATCATGTTCATCATTTTTAGGGCTGCTATATCAAGCACCCTAGATCCTCTAACCGGTATCAAAGCATCGGGACCTTCCTCGGGAATTGGAATGTCCATATAAATTGCAAGGAGGGTTATCATCCCTCCTATATGAATGTCTCCGGGGAAGTTAGGGGATATGTGATCCCAAAGCCGATCAACAAACCACTTTCCTATATTGATCCCCCTATACCCCGTGACAAATGCCCACAATAGAAATAATTCTTGCCTATTTATTGTTCCCTTATCCTCTCTTGCAAAAATTGTGCAAGCATACATTCTATGGATATAACGAAGGACGGGGTGAACAATTAGGGAGGCCTTGGATGATTTGGGAAGGAAAGGTGTATGGCCCGTAATTTGCTCCCAAAAGATATCGGCATTGTAATGAGGGGGAGGTGTATTAAGGGCAAGTTTATTGTTAGGCCACCCAAGAGTACCGTTGATATCCTCGAGATCAAGGGTATATTGAGTGTTTAGAAGCCTGAAACTTAGGATAACATCCTCATATTCTTCCTCCGTTTCACCGCAAATCATAGTCTTGGATTTTTTTGTCATGGTGCTTAAAAACTCTAGGGTGGGGCTCTCATATGTTTTTCCCTCAATATGTATGAAATCTTGGCAACTTATCCCTTGGTGCAAAGCTCTCAGATTATTCACAAATCCTAGGGTTCTCATAGTATCAAAATCTGGGAATTGAGTGGGCTTTATACTTTTCCCACAAAGCTTAGCATACCTAGTGGTCTTGACTTTGGATTGAAAAGTAATGCCCAAAGGGTCTAGGGTTGGGGCTAAACTAGAACTAGAGGTAGTATCCTTGCGAGGTCTCTTAGAGGTAGGAGCCTTCCCTTTTGCTTTTCTATCCATTTTAAAATTTCTTAATAGAGCAAAAACCCAACAAAAATTTTGAAGAGACTTAGAGAGATATCGTGAGTTTACCCGATGAGAACACCTTGGAAACTTGATTTCTTGCTTGGTTGCTGCTTGAATGCCTTGAACAAATCGTCCTCCTTCACCAATTTGATTAAATTCGAAAACCTTGGAAATTTGGGAAAGAACTAGGGTTTTTTCGGATTTTGGGGGATTTGGGTGAAATTTGGGTTGTGTATGGTTTGGGTAGTGTTTAGGAGAAGGATTTAAGGTGGAGAATGGTTGTATGGTCGGAATCAATGGAGGATTGGAGGTTTTATGGTGGGAGGGGGCGGAGGAATGGAGGGTTTAGAGAGAGAGAGAGAGAGAGAGAGGTTTAGGAGATGAAGAGTGAGGAGTCAAAAGCCAAGAGGCTATTTTGACCAAAAAAATTTCTGCAGATACGTTTTCCTCGGCCGAGCATGGGCCTTGACTCGGCCGAGCATGGGCCTTCAGTCTGATGCATCTTCTGTTCTCCTTTGCTCGGCCGAGTCATGTGTGGTGCTCGGCCGAGCAGTTCCTGCTCTGATTTTTTTTTTTTAAACAACGTATCCATTCATGAAGAAATGCTTGCTCGAGTCAACATAAGTGTGCAGCCGCTCCACTCACTACAAGAAAAACGGCAGTTACTGACGGAAAAATCCGTCACTAAATGCCAAAAATCCGTCACTAAATCAATTTAGTGACGGATTTTAGACAAAAAAAATCCGATGTTAAAACGTGCGTCACTAAATTTTTTGACGGATTACTGATGGTTCTCAATCAGATTTAGCGACGGATATTTCCGTCACTAACGTTTTAAAATCCGTCGGTAATTTGGTAAAATAAACGACCAATTGTTAGTACCCGGTCCGAAAAAAGGTATTCCAAATACCTGGCCCGGTTAATTAATAAAAAACCCTAGGGAAACCCTAACCCTAAAAGATTCATTAAATTCTTCCGTACTGCGCCGTCGCTGTCAGCTTGGAAAGGACGCCAGTTGGAAGAGCCGATCGGCCCTTTGCCCGTGCATTGGCCGATCGACCCTTTTATTTAGAGCCGATCGACCCTTCTATCCTAGAGCCAATCGACCCTTTAGAGGCCCAGCCCAGGTACCGAGGTATTATAAATAGGGGTGCCCGGTTCCCCATATTGACACACAATTTCTCCGGGAGAAGCGAGCCATACTTGCTTTAACCTTTAGTTCTTCTTTTCCTTTCGAATCGCCAAGATTCGACTCCAAGTCTTGCTACAATTGGTAAGACTCTCTTTTAATATTCTTGTTCTTTATTATTGTCTTTATTATTATTGTTTGCATGCTTAGTATATTTTAATTGCTTTATTTCTTGCTTATGCCATATATGCTAGATTTAGGGTTGTTTTAATATATTGTTCATAGCCGAGGATGATCTAAGGTTTCGCCCTAAGAAACCCAATGGATCTAGGAACTATTTCTTTCCTTCCACCTTAGTTATAATTATCCCATGATCAACAATTCCCCAAGGATGAACATTGATTAGTGCACCTTCCGAGGGCCTAACTCAAAGGTTCTAGGGTGTGATCATTAATTAATTCTTTCTCTCCCCTCCTCCTTATGCATGATCCCGTTTCTTCTATCTATTCCTGTAAACACCGCACACAACCAACACCCCACATGCTAGAAAGACCGATTCGTCGGGCAATAGGAGTGATAACATTTCTTCTTCTGTTGTAACTTGACCCCCGAACCCAATTAACATGTTTAGCCTTTTTTCAAAGCTTTGGGCTATATCAAAGTGGCGTGGCGACTCTCAAAATTTAAACTAATATTTTAATATGGTTTAAAGCGAGTGTCACTAGATGAATATCCCATTTCGGTCCGACATTTTCATGATTAATTATTTGAAACTTCCGAATGCGCGTTGCATCGGGACGGGGTATTCACAAAGTGGCGACTCGTAGGGACTGTTTTGAAATCTTTTCAAACTAAGTGGGTCAGACTTTCGTTTTCCTTTGTGGTGTTGTATTTTGCTTTCTTTTTATTTTCTTTACTCTTAACTGTTGCATTGCATGCATGCATCTCATGTAAATAAAAAAATCTTTCTCTTTTTTCCTCTAAAAAAGAATTAGACTTCTCTACCTCACACTATCACTAGAGTCCGTGTCACACTGCACAGACACCCTTTTACCCTTCGGAGAAGCCAAAGTGCGGGAAGTGTGGTGATCATGTCTCCTCCCTTCCGAGTCTCACTTGGCCATCCACTCATCAGCGCGCTTCGGCCGCACGGTGGGAGCCTAAAACCTAACCCTCAAGGCCACCCACTTTTTCTAGGAATACACTCCATACGACCGGTTGGTTTGACTAGCTTTTTTGTATAGACAATTAATGGGGTCTTTACGTCAAGTCACCACGAACCAATGATAAGTCAAGATCTATCGAGAGATTAAGAGCACTAAAAATTGATTTCCTTTTAAAGGACGTGCTATGTGAGGACGAGTTATATATTGTTAAAGGATCTTGGCCTATCATTGGTTTGCGCATTTTCATAAAAATCACATTGACTGTCTATACGAGAAGGTTAGTCGTTAGGATTCACCACTTTAGGATATTTAGTTAGTTGCGAAAAAGGGGTATCCCTTCCAACCTTTGTAGGACTAAAATGTACAAAGCTTTTGTAAATAAAAATTTTTAAGCTAGTACACTTTGCATTGAGTCAACCCTCTCCTAAAACCGAGTCTTTTCGATACTTCCATGCGAGAGCTAAGGTCGGGCCGCGTTCTTCATTCAACAATGACAACCTTTGCCTCCATCAACTACTCCAAGCGCACCCGCCGCCTCTCGCAACCAGCTCTACACCCGCCACTTCAATGGAAGGTCTTGCCAACCTCGACTTCACGACATTCCGCCCGCCCGCATGCCTATTTTGCCGGTTTAACCATGAGGGTTGAGAAACTTGAAGAGCGTAATCGCACTTTGAAGAACCACAATCAAGAGCCGAAGGATCATTTTGTTGAGGAACTCAAAAGGGGACATAAGGTTATTTTGATGGGGAATGAAGTGGTCGATGTTGAAGATGAAACCATCAATACTCCTAATCCCGCCAATCCCAA